>CM026386.1:33110001-33130977 GCA_014843695.1 Archivesica marissinica | reverse complement strand
ATGTGTGTGGTGGAAGGAGTGTGGCTGTGTGTGGTGGAAGGAGTGTGGTGGGAGGAGTGTGGTTGTGTGTGGTGGAAGGAGTGTGGTTGTGTGTGGTGGAAGGAGTGTGGTTGTGTGTGGTGGAAGGAGTGTGGTGGAAGGAGTGTGGTGGAGTGTGTGGTGGAAGGAGTGTGGCTGTGTGTGGTGGAAGGAGTGTGGTGGAAGGAGTGTGGTTGTGTGGTGGAAGGAGTGTGGTGAGTGTGGTAAGGAGTGTGGTGGAGGAATGTGGCTGTGTGTGGTGGAAGGATTGTGGTGGAAGGAGTGTGGTTGTGTGTGGTGGAAGGAGTGTGGCTGTGTGTGGTGGAAGGAGTGTGGTGGAAGGAAGTGTGGATGTGTGTGGGAAGGAGTGTGGCTGTGTGTGGTGGAAGGAGTGTGGCTGTGTGTGGTGGAAGGAGTGTGGTGTGTGGCTGTGTGTGGTGGAAGGAGTGTGGTGGAAGGAGTGTGGTTGTGTGTGGTGGAAGGATGTGGTGGAAGGAGTGTGGCTGGTGTGGTGGAAGGAGTGTGGCTGTGTGTGGTGGAAGGAGTGTGGTGGAAGGAGTGTGGTTGTGTGTGGTGGAAGGAGTGTGGTGGAAGGATGTGGTTGTGTGTGGTGGAAGGAGTGTGGTGGAAGGAGTGTGGTTGTTGTGGTGGAAGGAGTGTGGTGGAAGGAGTGTGGTGGAAGGAGTGTGGTGGAAGGAGTGTGGCTGTGTGTGGTGGAAGAAGTGTGGTGGAGGAGTGTGGTGGAAGGAGTGTGGTGGAAGGAGTGTGGTTGTGTGTGGTGGAAGGAGTGTGGTGGAAGGAGTGTGGTTGTGTGTGGTGGAAGGAGTGTGGTTGTGTGTGGTGGAAGGAGTGTGGTTGTGTGTGGTGGAAGGAGTGTGGTTGTGTGTGGTGGAAGGAGTGTGGTGGGAGGAGTGTGGTGGAAGGAGTGTGGCTGTGTGTGTGATGGGAGGATGTGGTGGAAGGAGTGTGGCTGTGTGTGGTGGAAGGAGTGTGGATGTGTGTGGTGGAAGGAGTGTGGTGGAAGGAGTGTGGTGGAAGGAGTGTGGTTGTGTGTGGTGGAAGGAGTGTGGCTGTGTGTGGTGTAAGGAGTGTGGCTGTGTGTGGTGGAAGGAGTGTGGTGGAATAGTGTGGTTGTGTGTGGTGGAAGGAGTGTGGTGGAAGGAGTGTGGTTGTATGTGGTGGAAGGAGTGTGGTGGAAGGAATGTGGATGTGTGTGGTGGAAGGAGTGTGGTGGAAGGAGTGTGGTTGTGTGTGGTGGAAGGAGTGTGGTGGAAGGAGTGTGGCTGTGTGTGGTGGAAGGAGTGTGGTGACGGAGTGTGGTGGAAGGAGTGTGGTGGAAGGAGTGTGGTTGTGTGTGGTGGAAGGAGTGTGGTGGATGGAGTGTGGTTGTGTGTGGTGGAAGGAGTGTGGTTGTGTGTGGTGGAAGGAGTGTGGTTGTGTGTGGTGGAAGGAGTGTGGTTGTGTGTGGTGGAAGGAGTGTGGTGGGAGGAGTGTGGTGGAAGGAGTGTGGTTGTGTGTGTGATGGGAGGAATGTGGTGGGAGGAGTGTGGCTGTGTGTGTTGGAAGGAGTGTGGTTGTGTGTGGTGGAAGGAGTGTGGTTGTGTGTGGTGGAAGGAGTGTGGTGGAAGGAGTGTGGTGGAAGGAGTGTGGCTGTGTGTGGTGGAAGGATTGTGGTGGAAGGAGTGTGGTTGTGTGTGGTGGGAGGAATGTGGCTGTGTGTGGTGGAAGGAGTGTGGATGTGTGGCGGAAGGAGTGTGGCTGTGTGTGGTGGAAGGAGTGTGGCTGTGTGTGGTGGAAGGAGTGTGGTGGAAGGAGTGTGGCTGTGTGTGGTGGAAGGAGTGTGGTGGAAGGAGTGTGGCTGTGTGTGGTGTAAGGAGTGTGGCTGTGTGTGGTGGAAGGAGTGTGGTGGAATAGTGTGGTTGTGTGTGGTGGAAGGAGTGTGGTGGAAGGAGTGTGGTTGTATGTGGTGGAAGGAGTGTGGTGGAAGGAATGTGGATGTGTGTGGTGGAAGGAGTGTGGTGGAAGGAGTGTGGTTGTGTGTGGTGGAAGGAGTGTGGTGGAAGGAGTGTGGTGGAAGGAGTGTGGTGGAAGGAGTGTGGTGGAAGGAGTGTGGCTGTGTGTGGTGGAAGAAGTGTGGTGGACGGAGTGTGGTGGAAGGAGTGTGGTGGAAGGAGTGTGGTGGAAGGAGTGTGGTGGATGGAGTGTGGTTGTGTGTGGTGGAAGGAGTGTGGTTGTGTGTGGTGGAAGGAGTGTGGTTGTGTGTGGTGGAAGGAGTGTGGTTGTGTGTGGTGGAAGGAGTGTGGTGGGAGGAGTGTGGTGGAAGGAGTGTGGCTGTGTGTGTGATGGGAGGAATGTGGTGGAAGGAGTGTGGCTGTGTGTGGTGGAAGGAGTGTGGATGTGTGTGGTGGAAGGAGTGTGGTGGAAGGAGTGTTGTGGAAGGAGTGTGGTTGTGTGTGGTGGAAGGAGTGTGGCTGTGTGTGGTGTAAGGAGTGTGGCTGTGTGTGGTGGAAGGAGTGTGGTGGAATAGTGTGGTTGTGTGTGGTGGAAGGAGTGTGGTGGAAGGAGTGTGGTTGTATGTGGTGGAAGGAGTGTGGTGGAAGGAATGTGGATGTGTGTGTGGTGGAAGGAGTGTGGTGGAAGGAGTGTGGTTGTGTGTGGTGGAAGGAGTGTGGTTGTGTGTGGTGGAAGGAGTGTGGTGGAAGGAGTGTGGATGTGTGGTGGAAGGAGTGTGGCTGTGTGTGGTGTGGAAGGAGTGTGGTGGAAGGAGTGTGGTGTGGTGGTGGAAGGAGTGTGGCTGTGTGTGGTGGAAGGAGTGTGGCTGTGTGTGGTGGAAGGAGTGTGGTGGAAGGAGCGTGGTTGTGTGTGGTGGAAGTAGTGTGGTTGTGTGTGGTGGAAGGAGTGTGGTTGTGTGTGGTGGAAGGACTGGTGGAAGAGTGTGGTGGAAGGAGTGTGGTGGAAGGAGTGTGGTGGAAGCAGTGTGTTGGAAGGAGTGTGGTGGAAGGAGTGTGGTGGAAGGAGTGTGGTGGAAGGAGTGTGGTGGAAGGACTGTGGTGGAAGGACTGTGGTGGAAGGACTGTGGTTGTGTGTGGTGGAATGAGTGTGGTTGTGTGTGTGTGTGTGTGGTGGAAGGAATGTGGTGGCAGGAGTGTGGTGGAAGGAGTGTGGTGGAAGGAGTGTGGTGGAAGGAGTGTGGTGGAAGGAGTGTGGTGGTGTGTGGTGGAAGGAGTGTGGTTGTGTGTGGTGGAAGGAGTGTGGTGGAAGGAGTGTGGTTGTGTGTGGTGGAAGGAGTGTGGTGGAAGGAGTGTGGCTGTGTGTGGTGGAAGGAGTGTGGCTGTGTGTGGTGGAAGGAGTGTGGTAGGAAGTGTGGTTGGTGTGGTGGAAGGAGTGTGGTGGAAGGAGTGTGGTTGTGTGTGGTGGAAGGAGTGTGGTGTGTGTGTGGAAGGAGTGGGTTGTGTGTGGTGGAAGGAGTGTGGTTGTGTGTGGTGGAAAGAAGGAGTGTGGTGGAAGGAGTGTGGCTGTGTGTGTGAAGGATGTGGTGGAAGGAGTGTGGCTGTGTGTGGTGGAAGGAGTGGGTTGTGTGGTGGAAGGAGTGTGGTGGAAGGAGTGTGGTGGAGTGTGGTGGAAGGAGTGTGGTGGATGGAGTGTGGTTGTGTGTGGTGGAAGGAGTGTGGTTGTGTGTGGTGGAAGGAGTGTGGTTGTGTGTGGTGGAAGGAGTGTGGTTGTGTGTGGTGGAAGGAGTGTGGTGGAAGGAGTGTGGTTGTGTGTGGTGGAAGGAGTGTGGTTGTGTGTGGTGGAAGGAGTGTGGTGGAAGGAGTGTGGTTGTGTGTGGTGGAAGGAGTGTGGTTGTGTGTGGTGGAAGGAGTGTGGTTGTGTGTGGTGGAAGGAGTGTGGTTGTGTGTGGTGGAAGGATGTGGTGGAAGTGTGGTGGAAGGAGTGTGGCTTGTGTGTGGTGGAAGGAATGTGGTGGGAGGAGTGTGGTGTGTGGTGGAAGGAGTGTGGTTGTGTGTGGTGGAAGGAGTGTGGTTGTGTGTGGTGGAAGGAGTGTGGTGAGTGTGTGGTGGAAGGAGTGTGGTTGTGTGTGGTGGAAGGATGTGGTGGAAGGAGTGTGGTGGAAGGAGTGTGGTGTGTGTGGTGGAAGGAGTGTGGTGGAAGGAATGTGGATGTGTGTGGTGGAAGGAGTGTGGTGGAAGGAGTGTGGTTGTATGTGGTGGAAGGAGTGTGGTGGAAGGAGTGTGGCTGTGTGTGGTGGAAGGAGTGTGGTGACGGAGTGTGGTGGAAGGAGTGTGGTGGAAGGAGTGTGGTTGTGTGTGGTGGAAGGAGTGTGGTAGGAGTGTGGTTGTGTGTGGTGGAAGGAGTGTGGTTGTGTGTGGTGGAAGGAGTGTGGTTGTGTGTGGTGGAAGGAGGATGGTGGAAGGAGTGTGGTGGAAGAAGTGTGGCTGTGTGTGGTGGGAGGAATGTGGTGGAAGGAGTGTGGTGGAAGGAGTGTGGTTGTGTGTGGTGGAAGGAGTGTGGTTATTTTCTGGTTAGTTGGACATAGTAATCCCAGTCTAATCCCAAACGCGCTAAGAAGACGAGCGTTTCTCTCCAGGAGAGACTTAACAAATTATGCCGCAAGTACCGGGATGGAGCGAAAACGACAGCCAGTTTCCTGTTCGCGATTGGCGAGTGTATAAGACTGTGAACAATTCTTAGATTTCGCCACTATGTGCTAAATGACAAGTCTCAATTAGCACTTTCGTGAATAAGACTATAATAAACACCAAAATTCACACAAAATATCGCACTGTCCTACATCATTATTTATCATGCTTATGTGCTTGTATACGGAAATAAAGGTTGTTAACCCATTCTTGTTAGTTACTCTTTCTCCGTCCTATGATTTTCTACGGGGGGGATATTGTCCGCCCTGTGATTTTCTACGGGTGGGATATTGTCCGCCTTGTATTTTTTATGGGGGGATATTGTCCGCCCTGTCTTTTTTGACGGGGGAGATATTGTCTGCCTGGGTCAAAATATACGGGGGGGATATTGTCCGGGGGGGATATTGTCCTACACTCTGTTAATTATATGTGTGTGTGTGTTTTACATTTATTTATCATCACTACAGGTTGCCCATATGAGCGACGCCTCCTGAAGATATTAGTCATTTTAGATTTTGGAGGATAGTGATTGTTAATTATATAATTCATTTAGCCAATATATAGTTAATTAAAAATTTGTTTGCAAACAATCGTTGATTAGGCCAAGTGTTTTAATTGTAACTAGATTTATACAGATATGTAATTGTTTTTCTTCAATAAAGTTCTATGAATACTTAACAGTAACAGTAATAACAAGAAGTTTGTGAGCTATTTTTATTAAAAGCTAATTTAATTACACATGAGTTAGTCAGTTTGTACCATTGGTGTACCGGTAATCGGCCGTCTAAGGCTTTTTTGGTGAATGTCTTCTAATCAGTCTCTTTTACGGCAAGTGGAATAATATTACTAAGTAAAATGATCATTTCTGCATTTAACGCAATTGTCTAAACTGAGATTGAATAACAAATGTTCAAAATAAAATACACTTTCACTCGCTTATGATTTCAACATGGCATCGAATAAAGTACCTATTATCGGCCGACCTTGAAAATTCATATAACTGTCACAGTTTGTAATTTATACATAGGCATACATTTTTAAGGTGTCGTAAATGAAACAAATGCATTAACATCGCGCATGCGTCAAACATCGGTTATGTTCATATTGATTTCATTAATCCGGTTGTTATATGTGTTCTAGTGTAAGTAATTGTATGGAAGACATTCGGCAATGTACATCAATGACGGAAATAGCTGATGCTACCCATGCAATTTCGAGCAAATTGTCTGTGAACACATATCACATATTAAAGTGAAATATTCAGATTACTCTGATAACTGTACATATAGTGTATATAGATATAGAACAGGCGCTGTGGTAAGGAATTGTATATGTATCACTGTACATATAGTGTATATAGATATAGAACAGGCGCTGTGGTAAGGAATTGTATATGTATCACTGTACATATAGTGTATATAGATATAGAACAGGCGCTGTGGTAAGGAATTGTATATGTATCACTGTACATATAGTGTATATAGATATAGAACAGGCGCTGTGGTAAGGAATTGTATATGTATCACTGTACATATAGTGTATATAGATATAGAACAGGCGCTGTGGTAAGGAATTGTATATGTATCACTGTACATATAGTGTATATAGATATAGAACAGGCGCTGTGGTAAGGAATTGTATATGTACTATATGTATTACTTATATTCCCCTAACGCGTTGATTGTTTTACTGTGTTGTATTGTTTTATATTGTTTTCATAATTATCCTAAAACGTATATTTGTATGTCTTAGGCCAACTGTAATAGGAAATAAAATATATGAACCTACGCCAGGATTTTAGTAATAAGTAGGGATCAATGAATACCCGAATATTCGCTCAAACGTCTAAGTGTGTCATAAATTGTTGTTTTCCTTTCATAAAACCATACAAAGTTACAATACAAAAGAAATCGCCCGAGTAGGTGTGAATAAACCATGTTGTGATCGCAACCACAGCAGGTGTTAATTTAGAGTGTAGGACAATATCCCCCCCGGACAATATCCCCCCCCGTATATTTTGACCCAGGCGGACAATATCCCCCCGTCAAAAAAGACAGGGCGGACAATATCCCCCCATCAAAAATACAAGGCGGACAATATCCCCCCGTGGATAATCCTAGGGCGGACAATATCCCCCCCGTAGAAATCATAGGACGGAGAAAGAGTAACTAACAAGAATGGGTTAACAACCTTTATTTCCGTATACAAGCACATAAGCATGATAAATAATGATGTAGGACAGTGCGATATTTTGTGTAAATTTTGGTGTTTATTATAGTCTTATTCACGAAAGTGCTAATTGAGACTTGTCATTTAGCACATAGTGGCGAAACCTAAGAATTGTTCACAGTCTTATACACTCGCCAATCGCGAACAGGAAACTGGCTGTCGTTTTCGCAATCAAATCTTCAATTAGCCAAACAAACAATTAACATAATCAAAGTCCATTTACCAATCAGTGCAGTTGAAAGAAGCAATCAAACAAATCAAGTGAACACATTATGAGCCCAAAACTAAGGTCAAAGATGGACAAAATATCACAATGTGACACAATATTACTTATACAGAAATAAAATAAAACTTGTTAATGTGATTTTCTACGGGGGGGGGATATTGTCCGCCTTGTCTTTTTGATGGTATATTGTCCGCCCTGTGATTTTCTACGGGGGGGATATTGTCCGCCCTGTCTTTTTGATGGGGGGGATATTGTCCGCCTGGGTCAAAATATACGGGGGGGATATTGTCCGTTCCCCGTTAACAACATATTACATAATTGTGCACACTTTCTGGAAAGATTAAGAGAATATGAATAATCATGATAAGAATAGTTTGCTATAATAAGTGGATAACATATTAATTAAATTTGTTAAAGAAATATACATGTACATCAATTTCTGCTGTAGAAGAGCATCCATAGTGTGAGTGTGTTTTACGTTTATTTATCGTCACTACTGGTTGCCCATATGAGCGACGCCTCCTGAAGAGATTAAGTCATTTTAGATTTTTGGAGGATAGTGCAATGATACAGACAGAGACCCATTCCAGGGGGTCATTATTCCATGGCATCGAAAAGTGACCCTCTCTCATAATTGTAGTCTATACATAGGGGGTGGGGGTCATTGTTCTTATTTGTTTTATGTTTGTCTTTGTTTTATGTTTGTCTGTGTAAGTGTTATGCATTATGTGAACCTCCTAGTTATACAGCACCCACCACCTCATGATCATCTTTAGAAATTGATAAGAGACAAATTATCTGCATACTTCTTTTTCAGATTCAATATATTTATGTTATTCTGTACATCGTTAAATCAAAATATATGTTGTTAGGCCTTAAACAGTGGTAACTAACATTTAATTATAATAAATTCAATATTTTCCCACTATATATTGTTATTTGCAAGGGGGGTCATTTTTCCGCAAGGGGGGTCAATATTCTATGGCTGAATAATGACCCGCGGGTCATTATTTTGAGGGGGGTCAATATTCTATATGACACCGGCCGATATCAGGGATGTTGACGATATGTCACTAAATCGTTTTTCATTTTTACTATGTATTATATGTATGGTACGCTACGTCCTACAAAGTGGTACGTATAGTCCCGGTATGCTAGTGCAGTGGTACGCTACGTCCTACAAAGTGGTACTTATAGTCCCGGTATGCTAGTGCAGTGGTACGCTTCGTCCTACAAAGTGGTACTTATAGTCCCGGTATGCTAGTGCAGTGGTACGCTACGTCCTACAAAGTGATACTTATAGTCCCGGTATGCTAGTGCAGTGGTACGCTACGTCCTACAAAGTGGTACGTATAGTCCCGGTATGCTAGTGCAGTGGTGTACGCTACGTCCTACAAAGTGGTACTTATAGTCCCGGTATGCTAGTGCAGTGGTACCTACGTCCTACAAAGTGGTACTATAGTCCCGGTATGCTAGTGCAGTGGTACGCTACGTCCTACAAAGTGTAGTATAGTCCCGGTATGCTAGTGCAGTGGTACGCTACGTCCTACAAAACGCACGTCCTACAAAGTGGTACTTATAGTCCCGGTATGCTAGTGCAGTGGTACGCTACGTCCTACAAAGTGGTACGTATAGTCCCGGTATGCTAGTGCAGTGGTACGCTACGTCCTACAAAGTGGTACGTATAGTCCCGGTATGCTAGTGCAGTGGTACGCTACGTCCTACAAAGTGGTACGTATAGTCCCGGTATGCTAGTGCAGTGGTACGCTACGTCCTACAAAGTGGTACGTATAGTCCCGGTATGCTAGTGCAGTGGTACGCTACGTCCTACAAAGTGGTACGTATAGTCCCGGTATGCTAGTGCAGTGGTACGCTACGTCCTACAAAGTGGTACTTATAGTCCCGGTATGCTAGTGCAGTGGTACGCTACGTCCTACAAAGTGGTACGTATAGTCCCGGTATGCTAGTGCAGTGGTACGCTACGTCTACAAAGTGGTACGTATAGTCCGGTATGCTAGTGCAGTGGTACGCTACGTCCTACAAAGTGGTACGTATAGTCCCGGTATGCTAGTGCAGTGGTACGCTACGTCCTACAAAGTGGTACGTATAGTCCCGGTACGCTAGTGCAGTGGTACGCTACGTCCTACAAAGTGGTACGTATAGTCCCGGTACGCTAGTGCAGTGGTACGCTACGTCCTACAAAGTGGTACGTATAGTCCCGGTACGCTAGTGCAGTGGTACGCTACGTCCTACAAAGTGGTACGTATAGTCCCGGTACGCTAGTGCAGTGGTACGCTATGTCCTACAAAGTGGTACGTATAGTCCCGGTACGCTAGTGCAGTGGTACGCTATGTCCTACAAAGTGGTACGTATAGTCCCGGTACGCTAGTGCAGTGGTACGCTACGTCCTACAAAGTGGTACGTATAGTCCCGGTATGCTAGTGCAGTGGTACGCTTCGTCCTACAAAGTGGTACGTATAGTCCCGGTACGCTAGTGCAGTGGTACGCTACGTCCTACAAAGTGGTACGTATAGTCCCGGTACGCTAGTGCAGTGGTACGCTACGTCCTACAAAGTGGTATGTTAGTCCGGAAATGGTATTATAGTCCCGGTACGCTAGTGCAGTGGTACGCTACGTCCTACAAAGTGGTACTTATAGTCCCGGTATGCTAGTGCAGTGGTACGCTACGTCCTACAAAGTGGTATGTATAGTCCCGGTATGCTAGTGCAGTGGTACGCTACGTCCTACAAAGTGACTATACCCGGTAGCTATGCAGTGGTACGCACGCCTACAAAGGGTATGTAGTCCCGGTATGCTAGTGCAGTGGTACGCTCGTCCTACAAAGTGGTACGTATAGTCCCGGTACGCTAGTGCAGTGGTACGCTACGTCCTACAAAGTGGTATGTATAGTCCCGGTATGCTAGTGCAGTGGTACGCTTCGTCCTACAAAGTGGTATGTATAGTCCCGGTACGCTAGTGCAGTGGTACGCTTCGTCCTACAAAGTGGTACTTATAGTCCCGGTACGCTAGTGCAGTGGTATGCTACGTCCTACAAAGTGGTACGCTATGTCCCGGTACGCTAGTGCAGTGGTACGCTTCGTCAGATATTATGCAAAAATAAAACGGCTGTCAGACACTTCGACCCCAAAATCAAAATCTTCTGACAACTCGACCCCAGGACATTTCGACCCCCATATAATCAGTACTACTAGGCGGTGATATTATTTCATTAGTTGGGAAGAGTGGTGCAACAAACAAACAACGCCAATTTTATTGAGTTAATTTAATCATATGCATTTTATGCAATAATAACCTGTGCTGATATTTTATTTTGTTGAATGTATTGGTATGTCATACATATATATATGTATATAAATATTTATTATTATTAATGTTATTTGTGATATCAGCCGCAATTTATGCACGTGGTAAGGGATGTCAAATTCTAATAGAATAGACGTGCATTAATAGTTGTATACTGTTTTTGTTTTACTTATCCATAATTTGTGGCTGATTTCATTGTTAATATTAAATACTATAAGTACGTTATATAATATGACATACAAATACGTTATCAGCTCACATTCTAGAGGGCGATGTGGGCGAAATAGTCGCTCTAGGGACCCTGACTTCGCCCTCTGGGTGCCCCACTTCTCCCTATTTTTTGGTTTTTACGATTTTCAAACAAAACTTTATCTAGTAAGATACACTGGCCCATTATAAAGCACTCCTTCTATTCAAATGTTGTATTTAATGGTTGCACTGTGCATTTTAACCCTATTTTGGAGAAGTATATTAAAGAACACCATTTAAGGAAGTGATCACGCGCGCTTTCTCACTTCTCCCAAAAATTCTGACCTAGAATGATCCCTGGTTCAATACATGTGTACATAGATGTACGGTAATGATAGCATAGGTTCATATTTTATATGGTTCTTAAATATAATGTATTTGTGCAGAATTTACATTTAAAACTTTAAATAGCTGGTAATCACAAATTAAATTATTAGATCTAACTGGCATTTCTACAATAGGTACATTAACGAAGTAACGAAGGTTGAATTACACGTTGTCATGTCTTCTAGTACATAAATATGTTCCTGCGTATCATATGGACCCTATTATGTCAGAATAATCACAAATCAATAACACACATACACAATTAATATCCAAAAGAATATAGGACACAATCACAAGACAAATTCAAAACCAGAATCCAAGACAAGTAATTAAATAACACTGGAATTAACAATGACTCAAGGTGCACGCATAGTAATTATGTCCAAAAACAGTAATGTACGAAATAAATATTTATGATTTATATACGAGGGATGTTCAAAAAGTTTGTGGAAAGTGCTTATAAAATCTTTATTTGTCTTCTATATGACTTGAAATTTAACATAGTGAACCCTTTTTATATTCCTAATTGATTTACCGAAAAACAGCACTGTATTCATAATAATGTTATTTGTATCGTTACTACAGTAACGTCCATCGACCGTCACCGGATCATTTTTCGTATTTTAACCAATTTTTTGGAAAATTGTTACCACTTTACATGTTCATTACTTTTGTATGCACTAATTGATTTTCTCAAAAATTACATCACGTCCACATACGGTTCCCGTACATTCATACTGTGACGTCAGTAGACCATTACGACGTCATTTGTGACATCAACACATGTTCAACGTGCGCGCCGTCTATTAGCAGACCGGATTCACATCACGATGTCGTTGGAACAGCGCTACGTAATAAAATTTTGTGTTTTGCAAAAGAAAACTAAATCAGAAACTGTGACTGATATTACGAAAACATATGTTGAAACGGCTTTGAAGAAAACTGCAATATATAAGTGGTACAACAGATTCAGCGACAGCGTCGATTTACCTAAGGACGTAAAACGAGACGGACGTCCTGCAACGTCGAAAAACGATAAAATCATCTGTAGGGCCAAATCCATTCTGGATTCGGATAGACGTATACGTGTCAGGGATTTAGCTAATAAATTGGATATTTCAACGGGAAGTGCGTATTCTATAGTTACGGATAAGTTGAATATGCGTCGTGTTGCAGCTAGATGGGTACCTCGGTTACTTTCAAGCGAACACAAAGAGAAAAGAATGGTGGCGGCTACACAATTTCTACAGAACTTTCGTAAAACAGGCATGAGCTATTTAAATAAAATAGTGACAGTTGATGAAACATGGGTTCGACCCTGAAACCAAGCAAATGTCGTCCGTTTGGAAAACACCGGCATCCCCATCACCACAGAAGACACGTGTCGTCTGCTCAGCGAAGAAGCAGATGTTTATCGTATTCTACGACGTGCGAGGTGTGGTCCTAACTCATGCCGTACCTGTGGGGACTACAATTACCTCCAAGTACTATTCAAAGGTATGTACAGTACAATCTATATGATTTATACATTATTTTCTCCTTTTTTTGCCTCACAAATGGGCGGGTTGTGATATTTTTGCAATTGCCTTTCAGGTGTTGAGCAGAAATTTCATAGCAGCAATGAGAAAGAAGCGACCTGGGCTCTTAAATGACTACCTTCTGCATCAAGACAATGCTCCCAGTCACAAGTCTGCATACACACAGGCGATGATGGATAAGTTGAATATGAAAACTGTGGATCACCCGCCATACTCACCCGATTTGGCACCAAATGACTTTTATCTATTCCCTACTTTGAAAGCTGAACTTCGTGGCAGACGAATGGGCTCGATAGAGGAAATTCAAAACACTGTCTGTTCCGTTTTTAAAAGCATCCCGAAAGATAGTTTCAGAAGATCATTTCTAACATGGGTGCATAGATGGGAGAAATGTTTGCGGTACAAGGGCGAGTATTTTGAGAGGATGTGACATTGAAGTAAGGAAATTTGAGAATGACGTGACGTTAATTAATTACTCGTATTTTGACGTTGATCCGGTCACGCTTTGTAGGCATTACTAAAACTATGGTAACTTCTTCATTTTTAAAGATACTATGGTGAAATCTTTCCTACAAGTTGAAAAGAGATGTTTGTATATCGGTATTAAATATAATGATTAAAACCGTATTGTTAAAAAAGTTATAAGCACTTTCCGCGAACTTCTTGAACCCCCCTCGTATAAGTTTCTTACATCAACTCAAAAACAATATTTAAATGAAGAGAAATGTGTGTTTTACGTTTATTTATCATCGCTACCGGTTGCCCATATGAGCGACGCCTCCTGAAGAGATTAGTAATTTTAGATTTTTGGAGGATAGTGCAATGATATAGACAGAGACCCATTCCAGAGTCTCCTCTGGTTGTTTTACGTGCACGATGTACAGCACCGACACGAGACCTCGGTTTAACGTCCCACCTGAAAGACGGTTAATTTTATTATTTTATTAGATATGAACATCAACTTGTTTTTAATAAAAAATACTAAATTTGGGGGGAAAGCTGTTTTGAAAAATAATCATTCAGTAGAAAAAGCGAGTCTCGTACCTTAAAATTATGCCCATATTTGGTAATACGGGAATTATGTAGTAACCTAAACACGTGATCAAAACAGTTTCATTCATAAATATCAGATAGCAGACCGCCATTTTACAAAGTTGGAATGAACATAAATATATATTATGGACATTTGGAGTAATTTTTCCGATAAAGGGGTGGGGTAATTTTACATATTCAGGTAAAAAAAAAAGTTCAGCTACGAGGAGTAGTCCGTTTATTTTTTTCATGTTGTAATTAACAATTACATATGTAAACATATAATATCAATTCCAGTTGTTTTACAATAATCTATTGATACTATATATTATATATGTATAGTATAATTATGTACAAATGCATTTATTAATTTTTATAAAGAGAGAAAAGGCATTATGTTTGAAAGTAAGATAGCAGGAGAAGAGTTGAAAGAATTCCGATCCAGAATACAAACCTCTTTTCAATAACAGTTGCTAATACGATTGCTGTTACATGCTTGTGATTATACTTCTATCAGTCAATATCAATTTGTTCCACTTTCTATTGTGAACTTCTAGTTTATTTTTCATAAAGGCTATATGTTCTTCGATGTGTTTCTTTTAAATATCTGATAAATGTAATGCAGTTTGGAACACATTTTTCTATTTTGCTTTTAAAAATATAATATTTTGCTGAAAGAATTATGAAATCTATCATAATATGGGGATGCTCTCTATACTTAGATTATCAAATGAAACCGTTTTATAATCTATATTAAACTCTTATTTGTTTGTCTATCAAATATGTTTTTAATCGCGACCAAAAATGTTGAACATGAGAACAGAATAAATGTTTTAATGTCTCTGTATGCATATTGCAAAGTTCACATAGAGTCGAGTTTGTTATTTTTAATTTATAGAGTAGTTCATTAGTTGGTAATATTCGTGTCACATATTATATTGGAATGTTCGTAATTTTGTATCGATAGTACATACAAATGGCATGTTGTATATTTTCTTCCATTCCAGGTATTCAAATATAGCTTTCCATTTTGTTTCGGCTCTATTTTGTGGAGTTTTATTGTACGTTTTTACGTCTTTTAATATTTTTTATTTCCTCTAGCAACGTTTTTAAATTTCTATCCATTTGATTATTCTCTTTTATTTCTTCGTTCCATTTTTTAGAAATATTTGACACTAGCATGTGGTATCTTAAAAAATCTGAACAGTCTATTCCATAGATGTTTTGTAGTTCTGTAAAAGTATGAAACTTTCTTGTTATTCGATTATATATATGTCCTACAAATGCCCTTTTGAAACCAGTTCTTATAAAATAATGTATTTTCTCCGACCCGTATAAACGAGTTGTTCCATAATATTTCATTTGCATAACAATCTATGTGTCTTAAAATTGACTTTTGTCCAACTGATAACAACATATCTCAAAAAGCTATTTTCAAGTTTCGAAGCAATGTGCTTAGCAGATATATTTGATTCAAATAGAAGTTGTCCTCCAAATTTATTCAATTGTTTTAGATATGTGTCTTTCCAATGACCTTCATTTTCGGGGTTTATTAATCGTTTTACCCACGCAGCTTTTATAGAATTAACATATGCGTTTATATCAACCATTTTTAGCTCCCCATCTTGATAGTCACGCTTAATATTCGATCTTGCGACTTTATCTGGCTTCCCATCCCATAAGAAAGAGTACATATTTTTAGTAATTTCAGCTAACACATTTTCATTAGGACTTTCGAGTACAGTTAATGATAATTTTGGGCAATGCAAATGTTTTTATGACTGATTTTACCCATTAGTGTCAGTTTGTGATTTCTCCATTTATTTAAACACGAGTACATTTCTTGTATTTTATTATTTGTGTTGATTGAGATTCTGTCTCTTTTATTATTCGTAAACAGTATGCCCAATGCTTTTACTTTGTTCGATGTCCATATAAAAGATTTCATTTTACAGTAAATTTTATCAGAGTTCCTAATACCACAGATTTGTTTGTATTTATTTTCAATCCTGATATATTACTGAAATCATCGATAGTTTGTACAAGTTTTTTAAAAGATCCGTCAGTTAAAATAGTTGCGTTGTCTGCAAATAATGAGTTTTTTATTTCTTCATTGTGCAATTTTATACCATTGATGTCTTTGTTTGTCCGTACCTTTAATGATAATATTTCAATGGCAATAATAAAAAGATAAGGCGAAAGCGGACATCATTGTCTTACTCCGCGTTCTATATTAAAGAAATCCGACATATGTCCATTGTTGCATACACAACTCTGTATGTTGTTGTAAAATACTTTAATCCATTTCATTAATGAATTCCCAAAATTTTAACCCTTTCCCCCTTAGAAGCGCCTCTCGACGCCAATGCCTAATGATATAGATCGACACATTAGTAGTCAAGCAAGCTATAATAGATCGAAACAACGTAGTGTATACAACACTTAATATTTCCTAGTAACCTCCATGAAGGTGGAGTAGGCAAGTTCACAGCTTATCCATTGTGTACAATTGGTAAATTACAGCAAAATATATGAAATAAAACTACATCTCTATGGGGGAAAGGGTTAAATATAAACTCATGGTCTCTAAGCTATCAAAAGCCTTTTCCAAATCTGCGAAAAATAACAATTTACTCACCACTTACGTTGACAGTTTATGATTTCTTGTTTATCAACACATGTTTACCTTTCTGGGTCAACATTGATCCAATGGAAAGAATAATAGGTGGCGTTATTTTACCTCGTTCTGAAAAATTGTGGATGCCTCGGTATATTACGACCAGCGTTATGCTAAGAAAAGACTATATGTTTATTTATAATTCCGGTAACTGGAGCGTGAAATATCGCGTGATCTATCGCGACTTGCTATTCCCCACAGTTAGACGAAAACCTGTTCTGGGCGAAACTCTTCACGCCGGGATACACATCAAAATGAACAGGGGTCCTTATGCATAATATCGATTTTCACCGTTTTTCGCCTTCAGGTCCAAGTGTTGTCAACTTTTCTCAAAAAGTAAACATTCGATTTTCTTCGAGATTTTTGTGAATGAATGGTAAAATATTGTTTATTTGGTGACATAAAATTGTTTGCAGTGTATGACAATTCTAAACCTATAGGAGTCCGTTATGTACTACATCGTCGGAAACCAGTAACACCGGGATAGTACATATACCCTCGAGTTTCCGTTATGATAAGAAATGATCGGCATTCAACAAAACGAATCTTAAAACTACATAGTTTCTAAATGTATGATGTAAATAAAGTAACGTTCCTCTTTTATTCCAAAGAATTAGAAATGAATATGACTACGTAAATAACAACGGGCGCTGTCATTTTTACCATGACCCGAAATCGACATCTGTGGTGACTGGTACCGGAGTTTTCGTGACCTTTCAGAAAATCAATTTTGCGTAACATCGAATGGGTGTAAATATAAAACGAACACGTTTTGTGCAGCATAATGATCATTTCTATTATTTTGATGAATATTTCTTTTCACAGTTTAACAAGCATTTTCACAATGTGGACACCTGAATTCATCACCTAATCTTGTAAACCATGACTTTTGAACAGTAAATGAGGTGGGTCCAATGGTCACACTGTGCCCATTTGTAAGGGCTGTTGATATGAATATTGCCTGTACTTTCGATTTGTAGGTGATGGACTGCCATAAACCTAAAACAAAATTAAAAACTATTCCTTTAAGTACACTACACTACAGGACACATCGTTTAGTTGACGATGACAGTAAACCACTGTATGTACCTCAAAACAATATAAGAGAAGTCTCCAAAACTATCTCCCCTTACACTAATTAAAATTGGAACCCAGTCTATATTGACCGTCACATTAAATGACAGGTAGGTAAACAAATCAGACGACGCAAAACAAAACTGGAAATGGTCAATATTTTGCACTAAATCAAATGGACAAATGATGATGCAATATTGCATTATGAAAAATAGCATGTTTTATACCAATGCAAGGAATAATAACCGATTACTTACGCCTACAAGGATTATACGGCGCATTGTTGTTGCCATATATGGAACATGACCTTTGACACTATCTATTCGTGACGTCAGAAAAGACCGATGGCGCGCAGTGTTGTAAATACTTACGGGGTAACGAAAACGAAGGTATCACGATTTTAGGATACAAAATAAATAAATGCGGTCAAGTTGTCCAAGGTGTGGGCCGAGATGTCTGTTGTGAATGGCAATTTGGTTCCTATAGAGACACCGTCTGATGCGGAAGATGGACACCGTCTGGACCGGAAGTGGGGCATTCTAGATCCGGGTGTGAACGAAGCAAGCACGCCATACACGCTCTGATTATACGCCTGACAAGACGTATTTATCCACAAGAAATAGAAGCTGCTGTAGGGTACACGATTGGTAAGTCTCTTATCCTATAGTAACTGCTTCAATGGTGTCAGAAGTGGGATTCGAACCCACGCCTGGATACGTGGAGTAGGAGTGCGGCTCCAGGAATCGGAGTGCGGCTCCTAAAGAATAAAAGAGGGAAGAGTGTAGTGTATTTCGGCGTGGGTAGAACAGCGGCCCGGCTAGCTCAGTTGGTAGAGCTATCCGACTAGTGTTCGGGAGGTCGTGGGTTCGAGTCCCACGTCGGGTCACTAACTGTTCCGCTCTTTCTTTGCATGGTCACTTTATGTCCAAAGGGTCGAGATAAAACAAAAGATTATTCTTACATTAACAAACTTTTGCTTCGTGGGCGGATGTTTTGTCTATTAAACAATGCTTTGTTCTTCAGTTTATACAAATGAGACTGATGTGTCTATGCAGCGCTTGCATGAAAACAAAGAATTTACCAAATAAGTTGCTTATGCATAGTCTTTCTCTAGTGAACACATTAGTGAGCCCTCATTTGCAGCAAACATTAAATATTTCCAGCAAACATTAATTATACCAACAAACATTAACTCCCCTTGTAATTTTCCATTATTATGACAATCTCATTAAACGACAAAAGATCCGGGTATGAAACAACAAAATTATAATTACAGACAATAGTATATTTGGTAACGAATATCTAGACAGCTTAGCAATTATACCCTATATAATTGGGTATAGGTACATATCATTGTGTAATAGCTATAAAAGAACACCACATATGACACAATACAATGCCAATGGGTCAGCACCATAGGGAAAAAGGGCATAATATGCTAAGGGATCTCTTTGGTACTGGGTAGCTAGCAAACTAGGCGATGCGACCTCATATCACTGGTATGCATATGCAGACTGGTGTAATAGCTACTTAGTAACACCAAGTACGGGTACGGGCCTCATTGGTACTGAATAGCGAGCAAAAAAGATGATGTGAACCCACCAGAGTATAAGTATGTAATCTGGTATCATAGCTGCTTAGAAACACAAAGTATGACTCTCCGTCTTGGCCTGGGTGGACCCTACACTTAGTCAACTGACGACCACCCGATCGAAAACCACATAATTACGGTTCCGGGCCTCTTTGGTACTGAATAGCGAGCAAAGTAGGCGATGTGACCCCATAAGACAGGGTATACCTATGTAGCCTGGTATCATAGCTTCTTAGAAACACCAAGTATGACTCTCCATCCTGGTTGGACCCTACACTTAGTCAACTGACGACCACTCCTTCGAAAATCATATTATTATCTTTCCGGGCATCTTTGATACTGAATAGCGAGCAAAGTAGGAGATGTGACCCCATAAGACCGGGTATACGTATGTAGCCTGGTATCATAGCTTCTTAGAAACACCAAGTATGACTCTCCATCTTGGCCTGGGTGGACCCTACAAAACATAGTATGTGAACTACATTAGACAATGTTGCTATGGCACCGAAACATGTCTCTCTTTCTGTCACATGCATCGATTTCCGACATACCTTAGGAAGTAATAGTTATTCATCGGTAAATAGCAAGTTTCTCAACTCCAAGTAATGTAGAGTAGTTTTTAACCTGGATTATATCAAACAAACGTTGAATCAAATTGCAGTTTATAACATTGTTTAAACATCTCACTAGATTAATTACTCATACAGTTGGAATCATATTTCAATGAAATTCTTTTTCACCACTCCATCCGGAATATGTAACCTCTTCAAGATAGTGGGGTTTCTGGGGGGGAAAAGAACAAACACAGTTAACTTTAAGTTAGTGAATTTGTTAAACAATATACTAACTGTGTCATATTATCATACAGGAACAAACTAGCTTCTAATGTACACTGACTCATAACGTCTATTCCGGACTTCTTCCGGACTGGACAAAAACTCCGATTTAGAGTGGATTCCGGATTAGAGGTTTTCAAAAACAAAATTAATACGTGTACAACCTACTATGATGTACAGTACAAGATAGGAACACTAACATAAAACAAACATAAGTATACACTAGTATACCCGGTCTTGTGGGGTCACATCGCCTACTTTGCTCGCTATTCAGTACCAAAGATGCCTGGAACAGTAATTCTGTGATTTTCGAAGGGGTGGTCGTCAGTTGACTAAGTGTAGGGTCCACACAGGCCAAGACGGAGAGGCATAATTGGTGTCACTGTGCAGCTAGTATACCAGGCTACATACGTATACCCGGTCATGTGGGGTCACATCGCCTACTTGGCTCGCTATTCAGTACCAAAGAGGCCCGGAACCGTAATTATGTGGTTTTCGAAGGAGTGGTGCATGGTTCGTTGATAAGTGTAGCGTCCACCAAGGCCAAGATAGTCATACTTTGCGTTACTTAATAGTTATTACACATGTCTACTTACGTATTAATCGTGTACGGATATGCATCGATGAATGTTAATGCATTCCTCAATTACTTGTCAATAGCCCGTGCTTAATAACAATGGGGTCGACTATTCGTTTTAGTTCTATCTATCTATCTTCCTCTAATGTCAAAGTCCTCGCGGGGATGTTGACATGTAGATTTGTCCAAGGCTTAGGGACAGGGAGATTTATATCGGCGTGTGTTAACATACATGTATTGCATCTATAGCAATATACAATGTGCATGTGGACTTAAACAAAAAGAGTTCAAGATAGTAGAAATTGGCAAACATGCTCCTTTACATTAAATATGTCTTTTTCACTTACGGTCTCCTCCAACTTTGCATACAGGTACACTTCTTGGACAGATGGCCATTCACTTGTCCATTCACAAACGGTTGCCATTTTCAAAATATCTAAAGCTTTTCTTGCAAAAGTTAATAAATCACTTGCTGAAGTGAAAGAATTACATACGCACCGTTAAATTACACCGTTTTACAAGACGGGCGATAACTCTTCACATTTCCGGTTCTTAATGCTTGCTGGAAATAAATGGTGGCCACTGTTGGCGGCTGGCTTATGTTTTTTTCTTTCTCTTCCGATTAGTCACGAAATTGC
>CM026386.1:33045599-33109001 GCA_014843695.1 Archivesica marissinica | reverse complement strand
GAAGGAGTGTGGTTGTGTGTGGTGGAAGGAGTGTGGTTGTGTGTGGTGGAAGGAGTGTGGTTGTGTGTGGTGGAAGGAGTGTGGTTGTGTGTGGTTGAAGGAGTGTGGTTGTGTGTGGTCGAAGGAGTGTGGTTGTGTGTGGTGGAAGGAGTGTGGTTGTGTGTGGTGGAAGGAGTGTGGTTGTGTGGATGTGTGTGGTGGTAGGAGTGTGGTTGTGTGTGGTGGAAGGAGTGTGGTTGTGTGTGATGGAAGGAGTGTGGTTGTGTGTGATGGAAGGAGTGTGGCTGTGTGGTTGTGTGTGGTGGAAGGAGTGCGGTTGTGTGTGATGGAAGGAGTGTGGTTTTGTGTGGTGGAAGGAGTGTGGTTGTGTGTGATGGAAGGAGTGTGGTTGTGTGTGGTGGAAGGGGTGTGGTTGTGTGTGGTGGAAGGAGTGTGGCTGTGTGTGATGGAAGGAGTGTGGTTGTGTGGTTGTGTGTGGTGAAGGAGTGTGGTTGTGTGTGATGGAAGGAGTGTGGTTGTGTGTGATGGAAGGAGTGTGGTTGTGTGGTTGTGTGTGGTGGAAGGAGTGTGGTTGTGTGTGGTGGAAGGAGTGTGGTTGTGTGTGGTGGAAGGAGTGTGGTTGTGTGTGGTGGAAGGAGTGTGGTTGTGTGTGGTGGAAGGAGTGTGGTTGTGTGTGGTGGAAGGAGTGTGGTTGTGTGTGGTGGAAGGAGTGTGGTTGTGTGTGGTGGAAGGAGTGTGGTTGTGTGTGGTGGAAGGAGTGTGGTTGTGTGTGGTGGAAGGAGTGGAAGGAGTGTGGTTGTGTGTGGTGGAAGGAGTGTGGTTGTGTGTGGTGGAAGGAGTGTGGTTGTGTGTGGTGGAAGGAGTGTGGTTGTGTGTGGTGGAAGGAGTGTGGTTGTGTGTGGTGGAAGGAGTGTGGTTGTGTGTGGTGGAAGGAGTGTGGTTGTGTGTGGTGGAAGGAGTGTGGTTGTGTGTTGTGTGTGGTGGAAGGAGTGTGGTTGTGTGTGGTGGAAGGAGTGTGGTTGTGTGTGATGGAAGGAGTGTGGTTGTGTGTTGTGGAAGGAGTGTGGTTGTGTGTGGTGGAAGGAGTGTGGTTGTGTGTGATGGAAGGAGTGTGGTTGTGTGTGGTGGAAGGAGTGTGGTTGTGTGTGATGGAAGGTGTGTGGTTGTGTGTGTGGAAGGAGTGTGGTTGTGTGTGATGGAAGGTGTGTGGTTGTGTGTGGTGGAAGGTGTGTGGTTGTGTGTGGTGGAAGGTGTGTGGTTGTGTGTGGTGGAAGGTGTGTGGTTGTGTGTGATGGAAGGAGTGTGGTTGTGTGGTTGTGTGTGGTGGAAGGAGTGTGGTTGTGTGTGATGGAAGGAGTGTGGTTGTGTGTGGTGGAAGGAGTGTGGTTGTGTGTGATGGAAGGTGTGTGGTTGTGTGTGGTGGAAGGTGTGTGGTTGTGTGTGGTGGAAGGAGTGTGGTTGTGTGTGGTGGAAGGAGTGTGGTTGTGTGTGGTGGAAGGAGTGGATGTGTGGTTGTGTGTGGTGGAAGGAGTGTGGTTGTGTGTGGTGGAAGGAGTGTGGTTGTGTGTGGTGGAAGGAGTGTGGTTGTGTGTGGTGGAAGGAGTGTGGTTGTGTGTGGTGGAAGGAGTGTGGTTGTGTGTGGTGGAAGGAGTGTGGTTGTGTGTGGTGGAAGGAGTGTGGTTGTGTGTGGTGGAAGGAGTGTGGTTGTGTGTGGTGGAAGGAGTGTGGTTGTGTGTGATGGAAGGAGTGTGGCTGTGTGGTTGTGTGTGGTGGAAGGAGTGTGGTTGTGTGTGATGGAAGGAGTGTGGTTGTGTGTGGTGGAAGGAGTGTGGTTGTGTGTGATGGAAGGAGTGTGGTGTGTGTTGTGTGTGGTGGAAGGAGTGTGGTTGTGTGTGATGGAAGGAGTGTGGTTGTGTGTGGTGGAAGGAGTGTGGTTGTGTGTGATGGAAGGAGTGTGGTTGTGTGTGGTGGAAGGAGTGTGGTTGTGTGTGGTGGAAGGAGTGTGGTTGTGTGTGATGGAAGGAGGTGGTTGTGTGGTTGTGTGTGGTGAAGGAGTGTGGTTGTGTGTGATGGAAGGAGTGTGGTTGTGTGTGATGGAAGGAGTGTGGTGTGGTTGTGTGTGGTGGAAGGAGTGTGGTTGTGTGTGTGATGGAGGTGTGTGGTTGTGTGTGATGGAAGGAGTGTGGTTGTGTGTGGTGGAAGGAGTGTGGTTGTGTGTGGTGGAAGGAGTGTGGTTGTGTGTGGTGGAAGGAGTGTGGTTGTGTGTGGTGGAAGGAGTGTGGTGGAAGGAGTGTGGTGGAAGGAGTGTGGTTGTGTGTGGTGGAAGGATTGTGGTGGAAGGAGTGTGGTTGTGTGTGGTGGGAGGAGTGTGGTTGTGTGTGGTGGAAGGAGTGTGGTTGTGTGGTGGAAGGAGTGTGGTTGTGTGTGGTGGAAGGAGTGTGGTTGTGTGTGGTGGAAGGAGTGTGGTTGTGTGTGGTGGAAGGAGTGTGGTTGTGTGGTTGTGTGTGGTGGAAGGAGTGTGGTTGTGTGTGGTGGAAGGTGTGTGGTTGTGTGTGGTGGAAGGAGTGTGGTTGTGTGTGGTGGAAGGAGTGTGGTTGTGTGTGATGGAAGGAGTGTGGTTGTGTGTGGTGGAAGGAGTGTGGTTGTGTGTGGTGGAAGGAGTGTGGTTGTGTGTGATGGAAGGAGTGTGGTTGTGTGTGGTGGAAGGAGTGTGGTTGTGTGTGATGGAAGGTGTGTGGTTGTGTGTGGTGGAAGGAGTGTGGTTGTGTGTGGTGGAAGGTGTGTGGTTGTGTGTGATGGAAGGAGTGTGGTTGTGTGGTTGTGTGTGGTGGAAGGAGTGTGGTTGTGTGTGATGGAAGGAGTGTGGTGTGTGGTTGTGTGTGTGGAAGGAGTGTGGTTGTGTGTGATGGAAGGAGTGTGGTTGGTTGTGTGTGGTGGAAGGAGTGTGGTTGTGTGTGGTGGAAGGTGTGTGGTTGTGTGTGGTGGAAGGAGTGTGGTTGTGTGTGGTGGAAGGATGTGGTTGTGTGTGATGGAAGGAGTGTGGTGGTTGTGTGTGGTGGAAGGAGTGTGGTTGTGTGTGTGGTGGAAGGAGTGTGGTTGTGTGTGGTGGAAGGAGTGTGGTTGTGTGTGGTGGAAGGGTGTGGTTGTGTGTGGTGGAAGGAGGTGGTTGTGTGGTGGAAGGAGTGTGGTTGTGTGTGGTGGAAGGAGTGTGGTTGTGTGGTTGGGTGGAAGGAGTGTGGTTGTGTGTGGTGGAAGGAGTGTGGTTGTGTGTGATGGAAGGAGTGTGGTTGTGTGTGATGGAAGGAGTGTGGTGTGTGGTTGTGTGTGGTGGAAGGAGTGTGGTTGTGTGTGATGGAAGGAGTGTGGTTGTGTGTGGTGGAAGGAGTGTGGTTGTGTGTGATGGAAGGAGTGTGGTTGTGTGTGGTGGAAGGAGTGTGGTTGTGTGTGGTGGAAGGAGTGTGGTTGTGTGTGATGGAAGGAGTGTGGTTGTGTGGTTGTGTGTGGTGAAGGAGTGTGGTTGTGTGTGATGGAAGGAGTGTGGTTGTGTGATGGAAGGAGTGTGGTTGTGTGTGGTGGAAGGAGTGTGGTTGTGTGTGTGATGGAAGGAGTGTGGTTGTGTGTGGTGGAAGGAGTGTGGTTGTGTGTGGTGGAAGGAGTGTGGTTGTGTGTGGTGGAAGGTGTGTGGTTGTGTGTGGTGGAAGGAGTGTGGTTGTGTGTGGTGGAAGGAGTGTGGTTGTGTGTGGTGGAAGGAGTGGAAGGAGTGTGGTTGTGTGTGGTGGAAGGAGTGTGGTTGTGTGTGAGTGGAAGGAGTGTGGTTGTGTGTGGTGGAAGGAGTGTGGTTGTGTGTGGTGGAAGGGTGTGGTTGTGTGTGGTGGAAGGAGTGTGGTTGTGTGTGGTGGAAGGAGTGTGGTTGTGTGTGGTGGAAGGAGTGTGGTTGTGTGTGTGGAAGTGTGTGGTTGGTGTGGTGGAAGGAGTGTGGTTGTGTGTGGTGGAAGGAGTGTGGTTGTGTGGTTGTGTTGGTGGAAGGAGTGTGGTTGTGTGTGATGGAAGGAGTGTGGTTGTGTGTGATGGAAGGAGTGTGGTTGTGTGTGGTGGAAGGAGTGTGGTTGTGTGTGATGGAAGGGTGTGGTGTGTGGTTGTGTGTGATGGAAGGTGTGTGGTTGTGTGTGTGGAAGGAGTGTGGTTGTGTGTTGTGTGTGATGGAAGGAGTGTGGTTGTGTGTGGTGGAAGGAGTGTGGTTGTGTGTGATGGAAGGAGTGTGGTTGTGTGGTTGTGTGTGGTGGAAGGTGTGTGGTTGTGTGTGATGGAAGGAGTGTGGTTGTGTGTGGTGGAAGGAGTGTGGTTGTGTGTGATGGAAGGAGTGTGTGGTTGTGTGTGGTGGAAGGAGTGTGGTTGTGTGTGGTGGAAGGAGTGTGGTTGTGTGTGGTGGAAGGTGTGTGGTTGTGTGTGGTGGAAGGAGTGTGGTTGTGTGTGGTGGAAGGTGTGGGTGTGTGTGGTGGAAGGAATGTGTTTTGTGTGTGGAGGAGTGTGGTTTGTGTGTGGAAGGAGTGTGGTTGTGTGTGGTGGAAGGAGTGTGGTTGTGTGGTGGTGGAAGGAGTGTGGTGGAAGGAGTGTGGTGGATGGAGTGTGGTTGTGTGTGGTGGAAGGAGTGTGGTTGTGTGTGGTGGAAGGAGTGTGGTTGTGTGTGGTGGAAGGAGTGTGGTTGTGTGTGGTGGAAGGAGTGTGGTGGGAGGAGTGTGGTTGTGTTGGTGGAAGGAGTGTGGTTGTGTGTGGTGGAAGGAGTGTGGTGGATGGAGTGTGGTTGTGTGTGGTGGAAGGAGTGTGGTTGTGTGTGGTGGAAGGACTGTGGTTGTGTGTGGTGGAATGAGTGTGGTTGTGTGTGTGGTGGAAGGAGTGTGGTGGGAGCAGTGTGGTGGAAGGAGTGTGGCTGTGTGTGTGGTGGGAGGAATGTGGTGGGAGGAGTGTGGCTGTGTGTGTTGGAAGGAGTGTGGTTGTGTGTGGTGGAAGGAGTGTGGTTGTGTGTGGTGGAAGGAGTGTGGTGGAAGGAGTGTGGTGGAAGGAGTGTGGCTGTGTGTGGTGGAAGGATTGTGGTTGTGTGTGATGGAAGGAGTGTGGTTGTGTGTGGTGGAAGTAGTGTGGTTGTGTGTGGTGGAAGGAGTGTGGCTGTGTGTTGTGTGTGATGGAAGGTGTATGGTTGTGTGTGGTGGAACGAGTGTGGTTTGTGGTTGTGTGTGGTGGAAGGAGTGTGGTTGTGTGTGGCGGAAGGTGTGTGGTTGTTTGTGATGGAAGGAGTGTGGTTGTGTGGTTGTGTGTGGTGGAAGGTGTGTGGTTGTGTGTGATGGCAGGAGTGTGGTTGTGTGTGTGGAAGGAGTGTGGTTGTGTGTGATGGAAGGAGTGTGGTTGTGTGGTTGTGTGTGGTGGAAGGAGTGTGGTTGTGTGTGATGGAAGGAGTGTGGTTGTGGGTTGTGTGTGATGGAAGGTGTGTGGTTGTGTGTGATGGAAGGAGTGTGGTTGTGTGTGGTGGAAGGTGTGTGGTTGTGTGTGGTGGAAGGAATGTGGTTGTGTGTGGTGGAAGGTGTGTGGAAGGTGTGTGGTTGTGTGTGGTGGAAGGAGTGTGGTTGTGTGTGATGGAAGGAGTGTGGTTGTGTGGTTGTGTGTGGTGGAAGGAGTGTGGTTGTGTGTGGCAAGAGAGTCTAATAGGTGGCAATAAGTATTTTGTCTTGTCGATGACAACTAAGTTGTTTTCTACTGTGTAGAGCATTGTGAGGTGGGCATCCCGTCATCTGTCCTGCAATGATTTCCAGTTCAGATCCTGGATCATCTCTGTCACACTTAGTTTATACAAATTTATTTGAGTTTGATTGCAAAACAAGTTCGCTCAACTTATATTAATCACTTTTGAGACCTCATTCCTGATGGAATCCGTCGCCATGAGGGAGAGAGAAGAGGCAATGTGGAATTCAAATGACTTGCCTAAGGGCATAATCGTAACGACTCCACACTTGACCTGTTGTGGTACCGGTTTTTCACAAATCTAGCCCCCCTTCGTTGCACCATCTCTAGCCAGTTGATATCTCCCTTGTCGTGAGGATCCCATACGCTACTGGTGAGGATCCCATACGCTACTGGTGAGGATCCCATACGCTACTGGTGAGGATCCCATATGCTACTGGTGAGGATCCCATATGCTACTGGTGAGCATCCCATACGCTACTGGTGAGGATCCCATACGCTACTGGTGAGGATCCCATATGCTACTGGTGAGGATCCCATACGCTACTGGTGAGGATCCCATATGCTACTGGTGTACTTTAAGTTGGGTCGAACAATGATCCTGAATGTGGTCTCAGGAAGATAGTACTCTCACAGTTGTGGCTGGGCCCGGGGTTCAACTGGACGTCGTTCCTATACCTAGTATAACTGTGCACAGGAAGACCATGACGATCTATGGGCATACTATGGAGAATTCTACCTGGTTTCTATGGAACAGACAAATGATTCCATAGCAATAGGACGTGGTTCTTTTTCAACTATTTACCAGATGTTAACAATTTCGGGAGTGGATTTGGTCTCACAGGACTGTTGGTGAGAAAGTGTTTCAGTGAAGATTTAGGGTTACTTTTATCAGATTATGTTCATTCATAGCACATTTCATTAAATACCTCATTTTTCACTGAAAAATACACACAACAAATAAAATTTCATACAACAACCACCAGTAGGGTTAGTCAGGCCATGTATGTTGTGTCATTGAACAAGGCACCGTTACACACCTTGCTTAGTACTGGTTAAGCCTGCCCAGGAAAACATGTCAAGGTCCCCACAAGGAGTTTGACATTAATTAATACATACCAATGGTCATCCATATAAGTTACAGAAACATCAATTTAGGCTTGAAATTAGGAAGAATTTCTTTTCACACCGACAGATTAATCACTGGAATGCTCTGCCCACACCAACGAGAGATTAATCACTGGAATGCTCTGCCCAAACCAACGAGAGATTAATCACTGGAATGCTCTGCTCATACCAATGAGAGATTAATCACTGGAATGCTCTGCTCACACCAACGAGAGATTAATCACTGGAATGCTCTGCTCACACCAACAAGAGATTAATCACTGGAATGCTCTGCCCACACCAACAAGAGATTAATCACTGGAATGCTCTGCCCACACCAATGACAGATTAATCACTGGAATGCTCTGCCCAAACCAACGACAGATTAATCACTGGAATGCTCTGCTCACACCAATGAGAGATTAATCACTGGAATGCTCTGCCCACACCAACGAGAGATTAATCACTGGAATGCTCTGCCCACACCAATGACAGATTAATCACTGGAATGCTCTGCCCAAACCAACGACAGATTAATCACTGGAATGCTCTGCTCACACCAATGAGAGATTAATCACTGGAATGCTATGCCCACACCAACGAGAGATTAATCACTGGAATGCTCTGCCCACACCAACGAGAGATTAATCACTGGAATGCTCTGCCCACACAAATGAGAGATTAATCACTGGAATGCTCTGTCCACACCAATGAGAGATTAATCACTGGAATGCTCCGCCCACACCAATGAGAGATTAATCACTGGAATGCTCTGTCCACACCAATGAGAGATTAATCACTGGAATGCTCTGTCCACACCAATGAGAGATTAATCACTGGAATGCTCAGCCCACACCAATGAGAGATTAATTACTGTAATGCTCCGCCCACACCAACGAGAGATTAATCACTGGAATGCTCTGCCCACACCAACAAGAGATTAATCACTGGAATGCTCAGCCCACACCAACGAGAGATTAATCACTGGAATGCTCTGTCCACACCAATGAGAGATTAATCACTGGAATGCTCTGTCCACACCAATGAGAGATTAATCACTGGAATGCTCCGCCCACACCAACTAGAGAATAATCACTGGAATGCTCTGCCCAAACCAACGACAGATTAATCACTGGAATGCTCTGCCCACACCAATGAGAGATTAATTACTGTAATGCTCTGCCCACACCAACGAGAGATTAATCACTGGAATGCTCTGCCCACACCAACAAGAGATTAATCACTGGAATGCTCAGCCCACACCAACGAGAGATTAATCACTGGAATGCTCTGCCCACACCAACAAGAGATTAATCACTGGAATGCTCCGCCCACACCAATGAGAGATTAATCACTGGAATGCTCTGCCCACACTAATGATGGTAGCATCTACACTAAATGATTTTAAGAATTTGATAGACATGGAGATGATAAATATACTTACCGGAATGGAAAAACGGAGTACTCAAACAAGAGGGGATAATAGAAATTAGATGACTTGTGATCCTCAACACGGATGTAATGTAATTTATTGATATAGAGTGGTGGAACATATGCTCGGCGTAAATCCTACATATCATGGCCTATAAAAAAAGTTAAATGCGCTTGCCGTATATTATTATTTTCTTAAGTCGTGAACACAACTTTCATAAAATTGTTGTTGAAAATTTTAGCTTCATTACGTAACCATGCGCCTAAATACAGCTATCGCAACGGCACCTGTTTCCATGGGGAACTAGATATTTTAGGGCACCTATGCACGGCGTACATTAATTTTTTTATTTATGCATGGGCAAATGTTGAATATATTATTTTGACTTAGTAACATCAATAACTAACAATATTACAACTCATAAGAAACTTTTTTTCTGGTTATTTGTACATTTTTTTCCAATTAGGATAGCTACCTGAAATGCTCATAAACCGCATCATTTCGGTGGAACAAAATTCCCAACAAGTTGTCTGTTTATATTCGGCTACTGAACCAGTCAGGTGACAGTTGCATTAGGCTACCGGTACGCACAACGGAATGTTATTGAACCATGCTTCACCTCTGTCAGCGAAAATAGGTTAAAACTATTTAAATATTTTAACTACGGATGTAAATGGAAAAAATACGCCGAGCATAGGAATACGCTGAGCATAGGTTCCATCACTCTAATCTATTACTTAGTGGAAGTCGTGATAGCGCAGTGGATGCGCGTTCGCTTCAGGTGCGAAAGGTCCGGAGTTCGAGCCCCACTGGAGCCGTTACGATTGTGCCCTTAGGCAAGGCATTTAATTTCCACGTTGCCTCTTCTCTCTCCCTCGTGGCGATGGATTCCATCAGGAATGAGGTCTCGAGAGTGATTTATATAAGTTGAAATAACTTGTTTCGTAATCGAGCTAAAATAAATTTGTATAAAAAAATACTTAGTATTATTCAGACAAAATTCAATACAATCCGAAAATTATACTACTTTTGCAATTAAAACGTACCTTTAATCGCCCCCTCCTGTGAACGTTTATCAAATTTATAAAGCTCCTCATCAACATGAAATATTCCGGAGTAACTAAAGGTGAGATATATAAACAAACAAATTGATAAACTTCCTATTTGCAAATATCTAACTCGATTTTTTGTCAAGTAGAGATATTTCATTGATTTTTTAGCTCCCTGTTTCATTATCTCACATTGAGCATGGCACTCGTATCCAGTCACATCAATTCTAATAATTGTAAATGCAGTCTTCAGTTCATGTTTCATCCAGCTGCTGTCAAAACAAAAATTAGCTAATTAAATTATCAATCATCATGTTGACAGGTTAACAAGCAGGTGCGATTCATTACTTCTAGAAATAGAGCGTCATTTGTCAACGATTTCTAGTTTGGTTAAAGCGACATTACACCTATCTATCTTACTCTAATGTCAAACCCATCACGGGGATGTAGGCATACTGCGCGTCAAAACATTACATCTCAAAAAGCAGAAATGCATTTTCGTACGTATATACATGTATATAGCAGCTCTACTAAGAATTCTTCCGAAATAATTCGAACACCAACATTGAAACAATAAACAGTGTGTCTGTGGTCTATAGACTGTCAGAAGTGAAAGTAGGATTTCACATAACGGTCAGCCATGCTCCTGAATTGACGCTTGTGTATCATTGGAGTCTATCCTAAGCACGTGAAAATTTAAATCAGATTGGTCTAAAAATAAATATACATAAGCACAACAGTGAGCTGTAAATGTGCACCACATATCGTGTTATTCGCGATACACGAGTTGAATTTCGCCTATTGAATTCTACTCAGTTTTTGAGGCAAATAGTTGGGGGGGGTGGAATATACCATATAATAGGACATTTTATCTGTAGACATTCAGGTTTTCTCCGATGTAGTGTCGCTTTAAAGTGTATCACCTAGTGTTCTACATATAAAACACGCTTACCATGTAGGCCTATGGGCAATTCTTGTTATTGAAATTGACAGTTATAATTGGTAAGTATTGTTGACCTTCAAATATGGTTTTGTATTATTCTGGATATACATGTATATACTAAGTAGGTTAGGTTTTTGTTTGTTTTTTTGTTCGTTTGTTCGTAAGTTTGTATGTGCGTTCGTTTGTTCATTAGCAGCGTGGCGGTTGTTTGATGGACATTTAGCAGCTTGGCGGATGCTTGATGGACATTTAGCAGCGTGGTGGATGTTTGATGGACATTTAGCAGCTTGGCGGATGCTTGATGGACATTTAGCAGCTTGGCGGATGCTTGATGGACATTTAGCAGCGTGGTGGATGTTTGATGGACATTTAGCAGCGTGACGGATGTTTGATGGACATTTAGCAGCGTGACGGATGTTTGATGGACATTTAGCAGCGTGATATAGGTTTGATGGACATTTAGCGGTGTGACGGGTGTTTGATGGGCATATAGCAGCGTGACGGATGTTTGATGGACATATAGCAGCGTGACGGATGTTTGATGGGCATTTAGCAGTGTGACGGGTGGTTGGTGTGCATATAGCGGTGTGACGGATGTTTGATGGATATTTAGCGGTGTGACGGGTGTTTGGTGTGCATATAGCGGTGTGACGGATGTTTGATGGATATTTAGCGGTGTGACGGATGTTTGGTGTGCATATAGCGGTGTGACGGATGTTTGATGGGCATATAGCGGTGTGACGGATGTTTGATGGACATTTAGCAGTGTGACGGATGTTTGATGGACATTTAGCAGCTTGACGGACTCATGGAACCCACTGGCAAATGCGTAGGACAGAAAGGCATACGGGCGTCTTTGCTCCATGTCCAGCCGACAACGATTTTGCGACAGAAAGCGTTTGAGAATAGCAATGGGCTCTGTCGTGTGCACACTAGTATACGGTGTAGGTATAGACGCACTACCAAATACAGTAGCCGTCACTATAATATCGGCCTAGAGGCAACAGGGCGCTTTTCTTGGAAACAGATGGGCGTCGTCATAGATATCATCCAGCAGGATCTCGACGTCGATTACAGTTGTGTTGAACAACTGGAAAGGTAGCCTGGGAACAGGCGTCGATATTTTGCCTGGTCAGTCAAATAAATATTTTAACACCGAGACTATTAATTGGGCCGTATTGAGTTTCTGATCATGTCATTTTGCCATAAACATAAAAAATCGACAGACTGGCACCCAGGCTACTGGAAAGGGTTCGCGCCTGTGTAACGTTTATTTCTGACCCCCTTCGGAAAGTGACCCTGATCATTATTCGCTGTAAAAAAAGTGACTCCCCGGTCGTAAAAAGCCTGCCACCCCAGACGCAGAAAAATGACCCCACCTGTAAAAAAGTGACCCCCGTAAAATAATGACTCCCATCACAATTCCTTCTCTCTTCCACACTCAAAAGATATATATATTATTTTAACTTTTTAAGTAATAGGTCGTTCGTCCGTCTGACTGTCTGTACGTCCGACCGTCTGTTCGTCACAGAGCATATATATGTTCAACATATCTAAATTAGGTTGGGGAATGGCCTGGTGGGGAACATCAGTACATAAATGGGCTAGGATAGGGTCTGGTGAGGTTCAAAAAAGAGTCTGATGGGGAAGCCTGGTGCTTACATAGATTTGGAAAGGTCCGGGTGGGTTACCCCGTTGCTTTAATAGACTATGGAAGGGCCTGGTGGGGATTCAACAATGCTTATAAAGTACTACGCAAGAACCTGGTGGTGGTACTCCAATACTGAAGTATACTAGGGAATGGTCTGGTGGTTTATCCCAATTTTTATAATGACTAGGGAATGGCTTGGCGGGGCAACACAGGGCACATGCTTAACTAGACTCAGGGAAGGTCCTGGTGGATTACCCTATTGTTTCCATAGGCTAGAGAAGGGCCTGGTGGGGCACCTCAGTATTTAATTAGACTAGCTGGTGAAGTACCCATTACTTACATAGAGTAAGGAAGGGCCCGGTTGGATATCTTAGTGCTTCAAAAGATTTAGGGAAGGTCCATGTTGGTTAGCACATTCATTTATTAAGCTGGATGAAGGGCCTGATGGTGTACCACAAGTAATTAGACAGCCCAAGGAGAGTACCTAATTGTTCCCCGTATTTCCGAAGAAATTTAGGGGGATATACATGTAGTAATGGTCTGCGTCCGTCTTTCCGCCCGTCCGTCTGTCCGTAACAAAAATTGCTCTAACTGGAGTAACTATTGTCCAATCTTCTTAGTTTATGCAAATTTAATTTAGCTTGATTGCGAAACAAGTTGTTACACCTTATATTAATCACTCTCGAGACCTCATTCCTGGTGGAATTCATTGCCACGAGGGAGAGAGAAGAGGCAATGTGGAATTTAAATGCCTTGCCTAAGGGCACACTCATAACAGCTAAAGTTGGGCGCGAACTCGGGGGCCTTTCGCACCTGAAGCTAATACGCTACCACTGCGCTATCACGACTTTCAGGTATAGTACTTGTATACACGTAGACCATGCACAATCCACACTAGTGAAATAAACGTTATCGATCAAATAAGAACAATCAAAAGTAGAACCATGCACGTAATCATGTAATTAGTGTTCTCGTTCATCTCATCATATATGTGTTTGTGTCTACATTGTATTTAATTAAATCGTCTTCACACTTGGTCACATTTATTATTGTCATAATATCTTGCATAAGTTAGGTAACCAGCCTGATCATCTTAGTATCACTTGAGTTATGGGCCTTGGCTTGTTAAAATCTTCTGCTATATCCGCCCTCTAGCTTGGGGAATTATTATCCAATCTTCTTCATACTTGCTCATCAATGTTTATTGGCATAGTGTTTTGGTAAAGTTCGATAACCAGTCTGATCGTCTCAGAGTTTAAGGCCCTTGGATGGTTAAATGTCCCCCGATGTCCGCTCTCTGACTGAAGTAACTATTATCCAATCTTCTTCAAGCATGGTCACAATGTTTAGTAACATAATATCTTAGGCAAGTTCGATAAACAGTCTGATCGTATCATTAACACCTCAGTTATGGCCATCGAGTAATTATTACCGTTCTGTAACCAAACTTTGGTGAGGTTCATCAGTAACTGTGTTATAATATCTTGATATATTATAGAAGAGACTGGTGGGACACCCCGGTACTTAAATAATCTACGGAATGCCTCTATGGGACACCTCAGTACTTAAATAGACTAGGGAATGCCTCTATGGGACACCTCAGTACTTAAATAGACTACGGAATGCCTCTATGGGACATCTCAGTACTTAACTAGACTAGGGAATGCCTCTATGGGACACCTCAGTACTTAAATAGACTAGGGAATGCCTCTATGGGACACCTCGGTACTTAAATAGACTAGGGAATGCCTCTATGGGACACCTCGGTACTTAAATAGACTAGGGAATTCCTCTATGGGACACCTCAGTACTTAAATAATCTACGGAATGCCTCTATGGGACACCTCAGTACTTAAATAGACTAGGGAATGCCTCTATGGGACACCTCAGTACTTAAATAGACTACGGAATGCCTCTATGGGACACCTCAGTACTTAAATAGACTAGGGAAATGACTGTTGCGGTACACCAGTATACAAATAGACTAGGGGGCCAGGTGGTACCCCAATACTAAAACAGACTAGGTGATGACCTGGTTGGGTCCAAAGTGCTTAAATATACAGTCAACCCTGTCTTAAGCAGCCAGTCTGGTCAACAATACAGTCCGACAAGACTCCTGCCCATATATTGGAAGCCGAAGACGAGACGAAGTAGTGAAAGTGGCTGCTTGGCACAGGTAATAATAATAATAAAGACTTTATTTAACGAGAGTACTCATTTAACAAAAGTTAATTTACCATGAGGCCCTCAACATATATACAATCAAATGCAATCAAAAGATAGCACTATAAGTGAGAACTGCACATTGGAATAATATAGTAATGTAAAAGCAAGCTGAAAAATAGAGAAACTATATTTAATATGTAATGGAATATGATGATATATGGAATTGGCTAGCAGAGTAGAAAATGGGAATGAGACAATAATGATACTAGATCTATCTAATAATGTGCAGATTTGACTTGTAGTGGTATCTTCAAAATATGTATGAAATCAACTTAAAGACAGCAATTTTCCGATTCTAATAAATATAGCAATGGCAATACACGTTTATAATAACAGTAGAAGTACGCGATTAGTTTGAATTGTTATAGTTCCACCTTAAGTAGAGAATTTTGAACTGTTGGATAGTTGGAGCATTTTGAACTGAGTGAGGCAATGAATTCCAAATAGATGATCCTGAAAATTCAAATGTATTACGAAATAATTCACAATTTGGTCTTGGTGTGTATAATTGATATTCTGAGGTTGATCTAAGAATTCTAGGATGTATATCAGAAGTAAAAGTGAAGGACGATTTTAAATAGTCTGGAGCAGCTCCATGTAATGTTTTATACATTTGTATAGCCTTCTGATATATGACTCGTTCTGGAAAGGTCATCCATTTTAGTTGGGAGAATAATAATTGCGATGGAGTGTCAAAGTCCTGATCTAGAATTAGTCTAGCTGCTCTCTTTTGTAACCGAACTATTTTATCTTCTAAAGATGAGTTGCAGTTACCCCAAATCACACAACAAAAGTCTAAGTGAGGCAATATGTAAGCATTGTAGAAGAGGTTGCGATTGGGAATAGAGAGATACCTTTTTATACGAGACAATAAATATAAATAAGAGTTACATTTTTTGAGAACATTGTCAGTATGCTTATCCCAGGATAGTGTGTCGTCAATCATAACTCCGAGTAGTCGTTCAGCAGAACTCGGATGTATGACGGTGTTGTTCACTTTCACTTCAAGAGCAGACTCACTGATACTATGAGCTTTTGATTTAGAGGAAATATACATGATTTTGGTCTTAGAAGTATTGAGAATCATACGATTGTCTAAACACCACTGTTGAACATTTATCAAATCAGTAGATAAAGAAGGTGACTGTTTAATAGAGGTCAAATATATAATAAGATGACAGTATGGGAATCGGGAAGCCGGCTGCTTAATACAGGTTGGTTTCTTAATAGACACATGTTTGACTGTACTAGGGAATGTCCCGATGGGGTTACACTGGTGCTTAAATAGATTAAGGAATGTCCTGGTTTGATAGCCCATAGCTTAAATAAACGTTTCTTTGTTTGTAGTTTGTTTTTGTATTTAGACTGAAGAGCCGCGTTCAGCAAATCACCACTTACATACTTGTGGTGCGCTTCGGGAATACAATTCCCAATACTTCGGGAATACAATTCCCAATACGTTTGTATGGTGGTCTGGGGTATTCCTCCTATTCTACATCGAGGACAGGCACAAAGTGGTCACTGGTATTCTCAATGAAAACCGCCTTGATCGGTCGGATTTATCAGACAATGGCTTGCACTCTAGCCATTTCCGCTCTTTGCCATACATTGAATACACGTAGACCGTGTTAGTAGTAAGTGTTACAAACGCAAGGATCTCCACCTCAGTGCCCCAAGCTTCATCCGTTTCCATCTTGGACGATTGCATATATTGCTTTACTGGTTCACGTGTGGCATGTCGCATTATGTTCTGGTTTTCTTTCATGAATGATACCAATGTGTCTCTCACTACACTGTGAACATTCTGTACTCCAAATACTATGTAACTTAGTGTTCTAAATAGACAATTTCCATCTCCTATCATAGCAACAGTTAGCATAGGTCTTGCATGCAGTGAGACATACCATTCAGAGCCAGTTTGGTATGCATTTTTCAGAGTTCCATGAAATATGCTAGATGTGGTCTGTTGCCAACTCTTACCCACGGGGCTGAAATGGAATGTTGCGGGGGCCTCGTTTAATAAAACAGATAAATTTACTATATGTTCAACTCGTCTGCGTTTTCGCTATAAATTCAATATGTCTGCAATAAAACAGATAAATTTGCTCTCTATGTTCAACTGGTCTGCGTTTCTCTATATATTTAATGTGTCTGCAATAAAACAGATAAATTTGCTCTCTATGTTCAACTGGTCTGCATTTCGCTATATATTTAATGTGTCTGCAATAAAACAGATAAATTTGCTCTCTATGTTCAACTTGTCTGCGTTTCTCTATAAATTCAATATGTCTGCAATAAAACAGATACATTTGCTCTCTATGTTCAACTCGTCTGCGTTTCTCTATATATTTAATGTGTCTGCAATAAAACAGATAAATTTGTTCTATGTTCAACTTGTCTGCGTTTCCCTATATATTCAATGTGTATGCAGTAAAACAATGTTACTATATGCTCAATTGGTCTGCTTAAAACAAATGAAACAACAAACAATAAAACAATTATAGTATATTTTCAACTTGTCAACGTGTTCTCTATAAAATAATTTTACTATATGTTCAACTCGTCTGCGTTTTCTCTATATAACCAATGTGTCTGCATTAAAACAGATAGATTTACTATATGTTCAACTGGTCTGCGTTTTCCTTATATGTTCCTTTTGTCTGCATTTTCCAATATCACTATATACCTTTGTTGTCTGCGTTTTACTATATAGTCGTTTCTTAACATGCCGCTGGTCTTGACATACCGAGGCATCCACAATTTTTCAGAACGAGGTAAAATAACGCCACCTATCATTATGTCCATTGAATCAGTGGTGACCCAGAAAGGTAAACATGTGTTGATAAACAAGAAATCATAAACTGTCAATGTAAGTGGCAAGTAATTTACTAATGCAAGATGCTTAGTGAATATCAAGATCTGTGCAAAATTACCCCACCCCTTTATATGATAAAATGCTCCAAATGTCCATAATATATATATTTGTTCATTCCAACTTTGTAAAATGGCGGTCTGCATGAATGAAAATGTTTTGATCACGTGTTTAGGTTACTACGTTACCAAATATGGGCATAATTTTAAGGTCCGAGATGCGCTTTTTCTACTGAATGATTATTTTACAAAACAGTTTTCCCACCAAATTTAGTATTTTTTATTAAAAACAAATTGATGTTCATATCTCTGGAACTTTCTCCCGTGATTTACATCTATTGACATGTGGTGATATAGCCAGATTCCCACATTTTATTAGTCATAAAAAGTAGGCCCATCGTAGGTCTAAAGCTATTTGTTGTTTTCTGGTGGGAGATTAAAAAGATATTCATATTTTATGCTAAAATGATACATTTACTGCTAGAGTTACATATAATACAGATTAAGGTCTATATCAAATACTTGCATACTTTTATTATTACTACCTTTGTGTAAACACCCAAATCAGGGCCTCGGCCATTTGCCGCGGTATACTCGGAACTACTGACACGATGGCGCCCAAAACATGATAAACACAAATGATTCCCAATAGTATTTCTTCTTTGAGTATTTGTAATGTTGAAGTGGAGCATGAAGTAAATAGCATGAAGTAAAATGAGTTTTAAATTCAGGTACATAATAGTATATCTGTAGTTTGGTTTTTCGTTTTAGTCCGACCCGAAAAAACGTGGTATTTTGCCGTTCATATTCCAGCAAGAACGATTACAGTAAGTTGAAACGGCCTCAATTATTATTACAATGTATCTCAAATGATGTAAATGTAATTGGGTTTTAATTGGATATCGTGCAAAATGTTTCATATGTCGAATAAGTATTAAATTAATGTGAAACCACCTCAGAAGTTGTCATTGGGGCGCACATGTGATATTTTAAACATAATTTTCATAAATTATTATAAAGATGCAGAATTTGATTATCAAGTATCTGGATAATCTTTATTAATTAATAGCTTCGTGGGGGCGGATAGTTTGCTTACATATCCTGTTTTTTATTGTGGCTAAAGTGCATTTCAAGTATTTAGTTTATAAAAAATTATTTTAGCTCTATTGCGAAACATGTTATTATATGTTGTGTTATTAAACTTATATTAATCAATCTCGAGACCTCATTCCTGATGGAATCCATCGCCACGAGGGAGAGAGAAGAGTCAACGTGGAATTTAAATGCCTTCCCTAAGGGCATAATCGTAACGGCTCCAGCGGGGCTCGAATTCCGGACTTTCGTCCGTTGGCCAGCATCGCATTTGGAATTGAACGGTCCCAGGTGTCATTGAGCAAGGCACCTTACACACATGGCTTAGTACTGTTTAACCGCTTAAGTCGACTACGCCTGCCCAGGACAACATAATAGGCCCGCAAGGGGTTTGACATTAATGGAACATACATACAAATTGGTTTGTTTCGGAAAATGTCGCACTTGCCCGGGATTCATACATGGTTTACCACTATAATATTACTGAGGCGACCACAGGCGAGAAATGTGTGTTGCCAGGTACCGAACCGAGTTGACCACAGCTGGCACAAGCTACATTGAATATATACGACGTAGTCTATAAACGTGTACAAATGTGAATACATAAATTTTAAAGGAAGAATTAGAAAGAACAGAATTGCAATAAATGTGGTTATCAATGATGATTTTCTGCCACTCATTCTAATTGCAACTACATGCAAATTGTACAAGACTTAGTAAGGCACTTCACATTCATAAAGCTAGGACAACTCCGTAGTATATTTATTATAATATCTTTTAATGTGTCATGCAATTGTACCACATACATGATGTATGCCCATAAACTACAACTGAGGTAAGAGTTACATTTGCAGTGATACATTACTTGACAAGTTGTGTCAACTTTCATTTTCAGAATCATTTTAAAATCCATTCCCATGGTTAGACAGTTAGACTAGTGCTGCATGTCAACTCTGCACATTTTATTACATCACATCTCCTTTGAGCTTTTTGGGTTATTGGTGTAAACAAGATTTATTTGATTGACTGCTGTAAAGCTTTGATGAGATGAATTAACACCTGCCACTTATATTGCCAATACCATTGCTCTATGCCAAATAAACATCCTGTTTTGATGGGATTACTCCGATTAGCTGTCAGGTTTAAAATTGGAATATTAAATATAATAAATGCCATGGCATATGGTAAATATCTATTATTTCTTTGATCACAATTTTCGAATATTTTACAGATTTTTGTCATTTTTATCATTTTAGCCAATGGCTACTTCTGGCTATTGTCAGCGCCTGCATGGGTGTCACACAATTAAATACACATTCCAGCTTTATGTCTTATAACTAACATATCTAAACCATCAAAGCATCAGTAGCAACATAGCTTTTTGTTGTTTTTGCAATACCTTTGATGATGTTTACTGTGCAGACAGACATGGCCATGCTAATACAGTATTGCGAGCGAGATGTAGTCCTTTTAGACAGTACATTTGCTCATTCGGATGCGTATCAATGGTATAAAAAATGTTCTTCACTGAATCGTGGATGTCACACAGGGCCACGTCACACATGCAGTGAGTGACGCATCATCACGGTGAAGTCACATTGTTTGTTTAAAATGTTTTAATAAGATACTGTATTTTTTTCTTAATGGGATTCTGGCTGTTTATTTATGTACCTCATAGAACATTCATTGCTTTACAGAGTGTCATTGAGCACATGGGTGTTGAGAAGATGCAGAATCTGGTACTCAATCTCCACCACCATAACCAGACCTCTACAACCAGCTGTTAGTACACACTATTGGTGCAGGGTGGACATTGCAATGAGATGGGGGCAGACTTGAACACATAGTGTGGATGTCTGCCCAGCAATTGCATTACAATGCGCAACATGAGAATATATTCCAGTCATATATAGAGTATCAGTCAAATATGACTGTGCCAGTGCAAGTCATGTTTGGATGATATTTGCATCACTTAACGTGTTACAAATGGAAGTTGATTGTGTGTGTGTTTTACGGATATTTAACGTCGCTACCTGTTGCCCATATGAGCTACATCTCTTGAAGAGATTAGTGATTTTAGTGGATTGTGCAATGATACATACAGAGTCTCCTCTGCCTCGTTTACGTGAACGGTTTTGAGTCTTATCCGAAAGACTATGATGTGAGTCAGTTATGGTATGGTATAGTGGTGAGTTTAACCTGCGTGTTTAACCACTGGACCGCTACATAATTGAAGTTGATTCTGATCACAAATTATTATTCACTTGTTTATAAGTAACCTCACGTATATAGTTGTGGCTGTCCGATTAGCGCAGTGGTTAATGCGCTCGCTTCTCACACATGCAACCCGAGTTCGATCCTCACACTTGGAAGTATGTGAGATGGTATGGTGGTCACCAGATCAGACAGTTGGGTTTTCTCCGGTTTCCTCCGACACGAATGACCACAAATACTATATAAGATGTTACTTGTTTCCCAGTCATTGTTAAATAAATAAAGCTTAAACTTAACCTCACACAGTTGTCACAGGTGAGCTTCCATTGGACATCATTGATATACCTCATCCCCCCTCCCTTATGTCATAATGTTAATTGACGAAACTTCCAACATTTTAAAAATCATCTTTAATATCAGAAATCATAATTCTCAGATAATGTGGCTAGTGGATATGTATACTAGCTGTGTTACAACTATAACCATTCATTGGGCGACCTGTTAAACTAGCATTAAATAGAATAAAAATAGTGTAGTAAAGTATTGTTTATTTTAATGTCACCCTTATTGAAAGAGCCAGACATTTCTGGCGAGGTTCAAACTTTCAACCTCCCACTACATATTGGACGCCTTAACCACTAGGCCACGGACAACATGCAAACGTTTCAGATATGTGTTTGTATAACCCTTTGAACTTTGGTGAGCACAATAAGGCCTTCAAAGATCATGGTGCTCTTGTTTAAATTAACTTGCATCCTAGAAATTACTAACCTCAAATGTCACTAATACATTCAGACATTGATGATAATTTACTCTTGTTTCAGATTGAACGGTTGGTACTAGACGGACAGGTTCTGACAGTGTCTTCGGTACTACATGGACATGTTGGGACGCAATGGAATATACATGGAAATGTTGGGACGCAATGGAACAAACTAAAAACCAAATAAAATTTCAATATTTGATATTATGGATCTTAATGAAATGAATTGCTGTATACTCATCTGGAATAAAAGTGCATTAAATGACAATTGTTCTCTTTCATTTCTTTGTTTCAAATAAAGTTTTAGTTTGAGGGGGAGATAAGTTAGTCAGTAATCCTCGAATCATGTTGAGTCGGCACAGTTTGTTCTGTCCGTTTTTCTTCACACTGCATAGTGTCTGGATATGATTGGCATTATCGCATATATATCCATACTACTTCGGTTCTTTCACAACATAATGTGTCCAGTTGTTGCTATATTCTACATAGCCTGTAAATAAAATACAATATCAATAATACTGGTACTAAACCAAACTAGAGCCAGTTTACCCTGACAAACCAGACAATGGTTAAAATTACCGTAAAAATATATATAAAACTGATTGGTTATGTATGAAGCAACTGTTGTGTAAATGAGTTATCACACAATTCAGTATTGTAAGCTGGCCTAGTTTTACACAATGATCCCATTTTAACTCGGAAGTTTATATGAAGCTATTGACATAATGCTACATCCACTATATGTCTGCAACACCCACTATTTCTCCATGGATGAGTATCTAAGGTAGTCGGTCACCTGCTTCTCAACTCTATAGGTTCAAATTCCACTGGTGGTGTCCAATTATATCAGGTTGGTGGTTTTACCAGGTGCATGAAATATTGCTCAGAGGGCACCTGGATACATAAGCTGTTATGCTGTCGGTAATATACAAATTTCAGAATGAGCATAAAATCTAGATAGGCCTGTAAACAGTGTTTTACAAAATGTCACAAATACATTATAAAACTAGGGAATAGCACTTGGATTGCTGGTATTTGACAAAATATTAGCATGACCCCGATTCGACATTGAAAGGTCAAACACATGGTATTGTTTATTTGACAGTTCATACGAGGTTTCATACTATGGAAATCAATTGGAGTGGACTCGTCGCTGATCATACAGACATTTGACCGAATTCACACACAATCATACACCAGCAAACATCCACAAAGTCAATCAACATATTTTTGAGATACCCTTTCCTCAGACAGGCGTAGCTATAACATTAGCACCCATTCCTATTGCATGGTTAATTATTGATTGATGGAAAAAACTACATTCTCCAAGTAATATGAACATTTCTTTAGGTGGTGGCATATTCACGACCCATTGAGAAGGGTTATATAGTGTCCAAAGTATCGATATACAGTCAATAGAATAAACTATTACATGGTCATTCAGGCATTATAAATTTATACCTGTTTATATAATAATAAATTAAATAAGGTGTGAGAATCTGGTCTATTAAAATAAAATAATTAATATGCGACACAGCTGCTTTAGTGTAGATTCAATGTATTAATGAAGTTACCTTATGAATGATCTCTCTGTTATTCAATGTTGTGGTGTTTGCGTCCTCGTTCATCTTGTGGACACTCGACAGTACCCGGATGCCCGACATGTCTTCAATACTACACAGGTCTGATCCAATTATGCAACAAGAATGACACATACCCATAACAATTCTTAATTTTAGCTGGGTGAATATCTTATCTAGTTTATTCAAATTGCTTGATTGTGAAACAAGTTATTTCATCATTAGTTTAATTGATCTCGCTGCCTCATCCCCTTAATGGAACCCATTGTCACGAGGAAGAGGCAGTGTTGATTTAAACGGCTTCACTACATACATCATCACTATGGTTCTGGTGGGGCGCAAACTCACACCATTATGGTATATTATTAAAACCTTCCAAATTAAAGGTTATTGCATACATGTGGGTATGCAAACTCACAAAATGAAATGGGTGTTAATTATATTCCTGGCAAAACGAACAACAGATGCCTAGCAGACCATCTGTTAAGGTACAAATAAACTTCTTAGTACGCTCGCTCATATGGTTTGCCGGAGGCGAGGGTAAATAAGCTCGATCATCATCAGGTACAATTATGTAATTTGCAGCTGTCCCTAAACAAAGACCCCCTGTTCAAGCAGGTTGTCAACCCTAACCCTGCCCCACCCTCGCCATTTTAGAAAGGTGTATGGTAAGTGGAGTAACATGTAGATGTGTTGCCAGAAAAAATGCAAACTGGTTTTGACCCCCCCCCCCCGACAAAAGAATGTACAAAGGGGGGGGGGGCGGGGCTATTTTTCCAAATAGCCTTTAATGCATGAGAATCAGTAATAGAAATGTATACAATGATTCGTAATAATTATGTATCAATCTTTGTTATGACACAGTCTTTGATATTGCTAAACACCATTTTCCACTTGTCTCCTATATTAAATTTAGAATTAATAGCGTATTAACTGTAAAAACAAATACATTCATTGTTACTTTGAATATCAAATGTATTCTAAGCACAACCAATTTGGTATTTACGAACATATATAGGCGATAAAGTAACTGTCTTCCTTCTCAAATATGTCTTGGTTTTATATCCCGTGTGGGGCCCCATAAATTATAACGATTGTTTGAAAACAAGTATGTCCAGTTCGTCCACTGACATATAGGCCTACCATAGTATGTTGATTTTAAGCGCTACAAGGATTAAACAACTGGTAGTTATAAGATACATCGTTAGTGCTCAAAACTAAAATAATTCTTACAAAATGAAACGTAGCAACAAACCTTGCATTTAGTAGATATAACGCGACGGCATTGGTGAATTCCAATGTCTTTGTCTTTCTAAATCCTCCCCCATTTGCCCCACATTGTCTGTTTTAATTGAATTACTTGATAAGTCGATTCATAACCACTGTTGTCTAGGTCCTCGCACAGGTTTTGGCATTAATGGGACATACATACAATTGTGTCGTGTTCAACGTGCTTTTCTACATCCGCTGTTTCATGCATGCGCGCTGTGCGTGTTTGCAATTTGGTTTGTTGATAAACAGTGCATGTTTACATTTTGGTGTTGATAAATAAATTCGCATATACAACGCTTTGTATTTATTGGAATTTTATCTTTTCTGGGCGACTATTTCGATTTTTGTAAACACACACACACACACACACACATTAGTATTTATATTTTACACAAAAGCAGCCCTATATCGTATGAAATAAAAGATATTTGAAAAATTCACATTTTACGTATGGGTAGCAATCCTGCTACGCATTCTTACATTATAATTTGTATAATTATGGTCAATTAGTAAACAGTGTTTTGTTGCGATAAAAACAAAGTCGAAACCGAAAGTTGGACATTCTGATTCGGTCGGTCACGCACTTGTTTGCAATCTGAATTTCAGATCGAACTTTCATAAAACTTCTCAACTTCGAATTGCGTTGGAGCTCAAATAAATCATTGAAGTTGAATATATTTGTGAATAAATTTTATAGTTAGTATCTACGAGTCCTATTCAGAGACCAATGTAGCTATTTAAGGAATCATTTACTTTGAGAATTTTGAGTTGAGAACAATCTCAGGTTAAGAAGTTCGATCCTCGGACCGGTACGTATGTGAGATGGTACGGTGGTCGCCAGATCGGACAGGTGGGTTTATTCGAGTACTCTGGTTTCCTCCCACACGAATGATCACATATACGCTTTCATCCGAGCCAATGAGAATGATTAATATAAGTTGTTAAAACTTGCTTCGCAATCGTTGTAAAATAAATTAAGTTTAAACAGTCTTTCAGATGGGACTTTAAACCGAGGTCTCGTGTCGGTGCTTTACACCGTACATGTAAAAGAACCAGAGGAGACTCTGGAATGGGTCTCTGTCTGTATCATTGCACTATCCTCCAAACATCTAAAATGACTAATCTCTTCAGGAGGCGTCGCTCATATGGGCAACCGGTAGCGACGATAAATAAACGTAAAACACACACTGTATCCTCTATCCAAAACTCCTCCCCATGTGACCTTTGAGCAAATGTGTTGGCGCTTCTAAAAAACCCTGAACATTTCTCACATAATTGTTAATTAGCGAAGTCATGCCTCTCTCTCTCTCTCTCTCTATCTCTCTCTAGTAATTAATGTTGCTAGACTTGTAGCCAGACGACCCGACCCGTTTGCCTTTCGTTAACCCTTTCCTTCATAGAGATTTAGGTTAATATACTATTATATTTCCATATCTATCCCATCTACATAATATATTACTGGGACCACATGAGATTCTGACCTTTATTATGAACATTGGTTTGGCTACTACATTGTTAATGTATGTCGTATTGGTGATGGCGTCAAGATGTGTTTCTATGAGGGAAAGAGTCAATGTGTCATGGTTTGTATTCACACGTATAGGCCCATGTAAAACGATTCCAGCAATAAAATATGAGCCGCAGTTATGGTTAATGTGCCGCGGAATAAGGATATTCTTGCAATTCCCACGAACTGTTATTTTTACATGCGCTACGATTTAGACAGTTGGCGGGAAAAACCAACAACAATAACTTAGTAAAATGTCTTCAGCACTTGGTGTGTTGGAAGATTTAGTAGACGATGATAGTGGAGATGACATCGAAGCAATGACAGCTGCTGATGTCCTCCAAAAAATGGAAGAGGTGAAGATAACAACAGCGTGCTAGACTACTCGGCCCTTGCACACATTCTAGTTTATTATTTATAGTTTTGTTTTAGCAACACTAGCTTAATGTAACATTTACAGTCAAAGTTCTTTTTTTTTATATCAAATGTTGTCTATATACTGTATCTACAACACTAATGTTAGTTTTGACTTGGAAAACACATGTGGCATAAGATTATTAAGAAGTCTTTAGCCCCTCCTAATTTCTCTGACTGGTACAGAACCGTAAATGTACATCTATCTATCTATCTATCTTCCTTTAATGTCGAACCCCTCGCGGGGACGTAGACATGTTGCGCGTCAAATATACATATATATGTAAATATGCCTAACTGAGAATAACTAGGTTTACCAATTCTTGATATTCGTGTAATAAATATGTGTTGCATGTCAGAATGGTCACGAGACATCTCGACCCCAGGACATCTCGGCCCAGGACATCTCGACCCCAAGACATCTCATCCCAGGACATCTCGACCCCAGGACATCTCGACCCCAGAATACCCAAGACATTTCGACCCCAAGTCAATGTTTGCCATATAGGTGTGAAAAGTATTTTACAGGTAGCCAGTGACAATAAAAATATATTGTCTCTGCTTATCGATAAAATAAGCATGGAATTGACAAGAATACATATTTTTTAAAGATTTATTATGAATTCATAACACCCTACATGCCGTACACTTCGGCAATCTCCCGGAGGAAGTCCTCGCACACAATGTCATGATCGTCATAGCGATCCCACAGCACACTGATCCGGGCGTCCATGCTGACGTACACTGCGCGGCGATGGCGTCCCAGGGCGGACTCGGACACCAGCTGCATCTGGAGGTTGACGAGGCTGGCCTCACGACGCAGTAGACGGAGGAGAACGTACATCGTCACTGGGCCGCGTCCCGCTTTCCCGTTCATACGTCTGTGCCATCCTGAAAATAATGAAACAACATTTTATTGCATATATATGTTAGTGTAATCAATAAAACATTAAATTTTACGTGTTTAATTATATATTCCCGTATTAAATGTTGAAATGAGGCAATACATGTGCACAAATATTTAGAGTCCATTTAATTCTGATCTTATTATTTGTGCATACCTTCTGTGTCGTTGTTCGTACGAACGGTCTGTCGGTAAACCGACCACTCGTCCGGGGACCACAGGGAGTTGTCCAACCACTGGTCGTCCACGTACTGGAAGAGGCTAGTAACCGGCTCGGAGCTGCCATCGGCCCGGTCACGCAGCCTCTCGAACGCTCGTGGGATGTCGCGTCCTGGCAGGAACGGTAGAGCCAGTAACTTCCGGACGATGTTGTGGACCCCCTCTCGCCGTTGGTAAGTAGCCTGCAGGCCGACTTCCTGGACCCGTCGCTGCAGCGCCTGAGCCCAGTGGAAGCCACATCCTTTGAGAGCGGTCCCGGGAAACACGTCTCGAAGGGCCTGCCACATTCCTAAAAAAATATGAACATAGCACGTTTCGTCATGTGATTATGTACATCTGCGTAATTGATCAAAATATAGTTTGCGTAATTGATCCAAATATATATAGTTTGCGTAATTGATCCAAATATATATAGTTTGCGTAATTGATCCAAATATATATAGTTTGCGTAATTGATCCAAATATATATAGTTTGCGTAATTGATCGTTTGCAATGGCGTCAATATTCATATGTATAATATATCATCACACTAGTATTGGTCTCAACATACCTGCTTCAAAGTCCATGCAGAAGCTCTCAACCAGCGGCGCCTCGTCCAGGATGTCGACGATCTTCTCGAGAATCTGTGAAAATAAACAAAAAATCGCTTTATTCCCGTACAGGTATAAAATTGTAAGGTAATTTAAAATTATTGCGTTCTTATGAATACGTAGACGGTTGTGCCCAAATCACTGGTATCCTTCAAGAGATAAAATGTCAATGTTCCTAAGGTGGGTTTCAGGTACTTACCAGTGTCTCGGGTTTCTAAGGCTTCTAAACTATTACATCATACTTACCGGTGTATTCTACACTATTATATTATACTTACCAGTGTTGCATGTACGATGCTGCCACTTTTCGCAGACATCGCACGAGATAGCATGTTGTAAACGACGCACGGCAACGCCACACTCAATACATAAGTCGGACGTGTCTGACATTATGACAGACGTATGCACAAACGTATGCGAAGACTTAATATTGATACAATATTTCTGTAGGTATATATACGTTCTAGCGGAAAATGAGCAAATGTTGAGTGAATATTGTGTGAAATCAATTAAACTTGCACACCAAAGATGTGGTACCCATAATCTGCCGTAATTAACATGATTGTACAAACATTTAGCTTGACTGGCGATTAGCTTCTTTGATGATGTATCCCTTTCATGTGTTATTAACGACACAAATTAATTATGGCCATCAATGATGATATTCGTTTTATTTATAGTCGCCACCGCATAAATGCATTTGGGCGACTGTATTCTCTAAGTTGTTTAGATCCTAAGGTGATTCGTTCTTCTGTGCTGGTTATTCAATGATGATTATGTGTTCTACGATGATTATGTCCATCTTCTATGATGATTATTCCTATTCTACGGTGATTATTTCTGTAGTCGCTGGCGATTCTTCTTCTATGAAGCTTATGGAGACGTCCTCTGGTGGTTACTTCTTTCCGTGCCAGGGTGACAAGGCCTGGTCTGTACGTGGTCCTTTGTAGGGCCACCCTCCTCACTGTTGGTCACCCCGCAGCAGCATTAATACGGATCTGACAGTTAGACATCTGGTCGTCGATTGTCGCAAGCAAGTCCAGATACAGTATAGATCGGGGGAGCGTGGATCCACGACCGTTGCCGCTCCCTCAGGTCCGCCATCTCTTCTAAACGAAAGATCGAAAATCCAGTGTTCAGCTATAACACCACCTGGAAGAGATGGCAGATCTGTCCTGATGTGCCATAGCCGTGGATCCACATACTTGGAGAGATTCCCCCTTCGCAAGATCGACAACCAGAAGATCCCAGAATCCTACGCTGCTGCTGCGGAATGTGCACCGGTCACGACGTGCACGTCGTGAGGAGATCGACCGGCATGGCCATCAAAAAACAAACCTTTTGCTTGACTGGCGATTAGCTTCTTTGATGATGTATCCCTTCCATGTGTTATTAACGACACAAATTAATTACGGCCATCAAATATCAAATTTTCAGCAATTTACAAAAGAACATAGTTCATCATATACATCGTGATATTTCCAAAAGAATAATATTTATAATTATTTGTATCATATACATGCGTGCATTGAATACACATTTTATATTTGGGGTTGAGATGTCCTGGGGTCGAGATGTCTCAGCCTTTTTGGGCCATCTGGGGTCGAGATGTCCTGGGGTCGAGATGTCTTGGTGGTTGACTTGGGGTCGAGATGTCCTGGGGTCGAGATGTCTGGCAGCCGTCAGAATGAGTTTCATGCATATTCAGTTATCCACATAAAGTCATAAGAAACAGTTGTTCTGTGTTTTCAGGCGTGGCTAAATGAGAAATTTGCTCCGGAGTTACTGGAGACCAGGTCGGACTTGGTGGAATGTATGCTGGAACAAATATCACAAATGGAAGAAAACATCAAACTGGCAAAGAAAGGGGACTTCAAGGTCACACTACATAGCATGGAGGTACGTAGCATGGATGTACGTAGCATGGAGGTACGTAGCATGGAGGTACATAGCATGGAGGTACATAGCATGGATGTACTTAGCATGGAGGTACATAGCATGGAGGTATGTAGCATGGAGGTATGTAGCATGGAGGTACGTAGCATGGAGGTACGTAGCATGGAGGTACGTAGCATGGATGTGCGTAGCATGGAGGTACATAGCATGGAGGTATATAGCATGGAGGTACATAGCATGGAGGTACATAGCATGGATGTACTTAGCATGGAGGTACATAGCATGGAGGTATGTAGCATGGATGTACATAGCATGGAGGTATGTAGCATGGATGTACGTAGCATGGAGGTACGTAGCATGGAGGTACATAGCATGTTACTAGTATCCATGTAAATCAAAACAATCTGCTGATTTGGACATTAATGATCTTAGATAATTGAGTATCTAATCACCGGTCCTTGGACCGGGAAGTATGTGAGGTGGTCGCCAGATCGGACAGGTGGGTTTTCCCCCGGGTACTCCGCTTTTCTCCCACACAAATTACCACATATACGCTTTCATCGGCACCAACGGGAGTGATTGATTGATATAAGTTGTTAACACTTGCTTTATTACTTGATTTGTGTTATCGTATTGTTTGGGAATATTACCTGTTTATATTTTGTTTCCATACTAAAACGAATCTGTGACGTCACATGTTTCTAACATTAATTATCTTTTATTTACATGCTTTATTAAACAAACATTTCTCTAATTAATCACATCAATCACAGATTATTGGATATTACTTTGTTTATCTTCACTTCATCATTTTTAGACTGGGTTTATTCAACATCATAACCCAGTCTAAAATTATTGAAAAAACAATACCAAAACCCCTCTTCAAAATACCAAACAAATTTTTTAAAAAAATAAGTGCATTTTCAACTGTGTATTACCCTGTAAACCGAACAGCATTGTCTTGGTCAAATATGAAACTGACTATTCTTTTAAACAAGCAACTTTCAACTATTTTGTCCAGAATATTGTTTTATACACATAAAATGAATCAGTTCTTTAATGACTATCAGGGACCAGTTTAGGGGGCGACGTGGGCGATAATGTCGCCTCTTTTGGCTCCGTTTCGCCTTGGCGTTTGGAAATAGGGAAGTGCAAGTCACCCTGCCGATTTTCGGCAAAATTTGGTTAATTTCCATCAAAATTCGCCGAGAAATCTATCATTTTCGCTTGATCGCCCTGGGAGCCGCCATGACACCTAAGATGGGAAATAACTCTGTCCGTCGTTTCGGCTACTTAAAATTTAACGTGAATTGCCATCTGTCTAAACCACAGGCACCAGACACATTTTTTTTTTTTATTTTTGGCCTATGGTCATATAGTAAGTAATATATAATAAAGGCAACCAACGAAATTGAAACATGCATGCAGAAACATCGACGAGAAACTAGGTAAAATCGACCAGATCACTGATATGCCCTCGTGGTCCCGACCAGAAGACCTTTTTCTGTCAACAAATAGTTTTTATTTCATTGAGATCGCTCAAATAACACCTGAATGGCGCTTTGTTTCATCGTGAACAGCAGGAAATGAAAAGTTGTCGTTTTGGCTGGGCGTTCGGTTTTTGACAACATACGATGTGAATGAATGCTTTTTTCTCATTGGTCCAAAATGAAACATGTAAATACATATATAAACAGCAGCCAATGAAATGCCGCTGTATATTCATCGCAGATCTTATCCAAAATGGAACAATTATTGAATTTTACTTTTGTTTTGTATTTGATTCCTGTATTACTCTGTTGGATCTGCATGCCGAGGCTGCAAACAACATGATTCGCGAGAGAAAGATTCCATTTAACGAAGTAGGAGTGATTTTTAGATGTTATGAGTATTACACTGGGTAAAACGCCGAGAAAACATTCCGCCAAATCAAAAACCGAACGCCCAGCCAAAACGACAACATTTCATGTCCTGCTGTTCACGATGAAACAATGTGCCATTCTGGTGTTATTTGACCGATCTCCATGAAATAAAAAGTATTTGTTGATAGAATAAGGTCTTCCGGTCGGGACCACGAGGGCATATCAGTGATCTGGTCGTTTTTATCTAGTTTCTCGTCGATGTTTCTGCATGCATGTTTCAATTTCGTTGGTTGCCTTTATTATATATTACTTACTATATGACCATAGGCCAAAAATAAAAAAATAAATTTTTGTGTGTGTCTAAACATGCAAATTGACTGTACATTTTATGTTGTTTTTTTTGTAATGCAATATTTAAAAACTGCAGACTAATTTCGCGATCAGCAAATTGTTAGTGCCGTTTTTCTTGTGCACAGAAAATCAATATACTGCCCAGTGTTAACAGACAGCATTTGTGCTAAATATAGACACGCATGTCTTTCATCATGCTATCAAAACATGATCGCGTCTCTTATCAGATTACACGCGAAGGCCACACAGGTCATTAGCTGCAGGGGAGAGTAATGTTTATCACAGGTAGTTTGATCGGACCAATGGCACACACAAAACGTAGCAATATAAACAATATATAGTTTGTGGGGTAAACAAATGTTTATATTGCTCCGTTTTGTTGTGTGTCATTGGTCCGATCAAACTACCTGTGATAAACATTACTCTCCCGTAAGCGCATATAGGATTAAATTGGTGCCTATTGTGTATTTAATCGTGTCTCGCTTGATTATGCACTACTGTCCGAATACCGTAATTACCCGACATGTTATGTTTTGTGGACCGATATTTTTTATTTATTTTAATGAGGTTTAGTAATAATCATGAATATGGTATTTATCATTTATACTAAATAAAATATTGTTCAACCATTGCTTGTATTTTCTTTCATATTTCTAAAAAAAGAGTTTTGTTTCCCCTATATTCTATATATATCTATTTCATATAGAATGTAGAGTAATGTAGAGTAAAAAAGTTTTTTACTTGCCACAGTTTTTTACTCGCCCCTGGGTTTCATGATACATATAACAACTGAATTAGGCTCTATATATGTCATTAAATAATTTTATGCCAAATTAATTGACCATCTCCTGTGTTGTGTCAATTACTTTGTCATATCCTTATATAATTATAACATATAGCATAGTTCAGTTCCTGATTGACTTGCCTCACGACAACAAAACTTTCCAGTACTTGGCAAGTATTATAACTGTAAATTTGTGTTGTCAAAATCAACACTTCTCCCTCACTTCTTGAGTTGGTGTGACTTCTCCCTATTTTGGCTGGAGGGAGAAGTGACTTCTAGGGAGAAGTGACTTCTCCCTAAAATTTGGACCAAAAATGAACCCTGGACTATAAACATATCTCCTTCTAAGCACAGCAGAGTTAATTGTTAATCTAGGAGAAATCTACCCCACTATGAAAACCCCTCCAAACCCAACTTTAGTTCTGGTCCGGTGGCCATTCAGTTTGGATGGGTTTCGCTGTATCTGTTCCTCACTACCCTCGGTATGACTCTTGGACTGTGATGCGTCAAGTGTCCCTGACACAATTTGTAGATAAAACACAGAACTAGAATCTATGTGTTTTTATATTTTGAATGATAACAAAAGTCTTCTTGTTTCAGATTGATCGTATGAGATATGTACTCAGCAAGTCTTCTTGTGTCAGACTGATCGTATCAGATATGTACTCAGCAAGTCTTCTTGTTTCAGATTGATCGTATGAGATATGTACTCAGCAAGTCTTCTTGTGTCAGATTGATCGTATCAGATATGTACTCAGCAAGTCTTCTTGTGTCAGATTGATCGTATCAGATATGTACTCAGCAAGTCTTCTTGTGTCAGATTGATCGTATCAGATATGTACTCAGCAAGTCTTCTTGTGTCAGATTGATCGTATCAGATATGTACTCAGCAAGTCTTCTTGTGTCAGATTGATCGTATCAGATATGTACTCAGCAAGTCTTCTTGTGTCAGATTGATCGTATCAGATATGTACTCAGCAAGTCTTCTCGTTTCAGATTGATCGTATCAGATATGTACTCAGCAAGTCTTCTTGTTTCAGATTGATCGTATGAGATATGTACTCAGCAAGTCTTCTCGTTTCAGATTGATCGTATGAGATATGTACTCAGCAAGTCTTCTCGTTTCAGATTGATCGTATGAGATATGTACTCAGCAAGTCTTCTTGTGTCAGATTGATCGTATCAGATATGTACTCAGCAAGTCTTCTTGTTTCAGATTGATCGTATCAGATATGTACTCAGCAAGTCTTCTTGTTTCAGATTGATCGTATGAGATATGTACTCAGCAAGTCTTCTCGTTTCAGATTGATCGTATGAGATATGTACTCAGCAAGTCTTCTCGTTTCAGATTGATCGTATGAGATATGTACTCAGCAAGTCTTCTTGTGTCAGATTGATCATATCAGATATGTACTCAGCAAGTCTTCTTGTTTCAGATTGATCGTATCAGATATGTACTCAGCAAGTCTTCTTGTTTCAGATTGATCGTATGAGATATGTACTCAGCAAGTCTTCTCGTTTCAGATTGATCGTATGAGATATGTACTCAGCAAGTCTTCTCGTTTCAGATTGATCGTATGAGATATGTACTCAGCAAGTCTTCTTGTGTCAGATTGATCGTATCAGATATGTACTCAGCAAGTCTTCTTGTTTCAGATTGATCGTATCAGATATGTACTCAGCAAGTCTTCTTGTTTCAGATTGATCGTATGAGATATGTACTCAGCAAGTCTTCTCGTTTCAGATTGATCGTATGAGATATGTACTCAGCAAGTCTTCTCGTTTCAGATTGATCGTATGAGATATGTACTCAGCAAGTCTTCTTGTGTCAGATTGATCGTATCAGATATGTACTCAGCAAGTCTTCTTGTTTCAGATTGATCGTATCAGATATGTACTCAGCAAGTCTTCTTGTTTCAGATTGATCGTATGAGATATGTACTCAGCAAGTCTTCTTGTGTCAGATTGATCGTATGAGATATGTACTCAGCAAGTCTTCTTGTGTCAGATTGATCGTATCAGATATGTACTCAGCAAGTCTTCTTGTGTCAGATTGATCGTATCAGATATGTACTCAGCAAGTCTTCTTGTTTCAGATTGATCGTATGAGATATGTACTCAGCAAGTCTTCTTGTGTCAGATTGATCGTATGAGATATGTACTCAGCAAGTCTTCTTGTGTCAGATTGATCGTATGAGATATGTACTCAGCAAGTCTTCTTGTGTCAGATTGATCGTATCAGATATGTACTCAGCAAGTCTTCTTGTTTCAGATTGATCGTATCAGATATGTACTCAGCAAGTCTTCTTGTTTCAGATTGATCGTATGAGATATGTACTCAGCAAGTCTTCTTGTTTCAGATTGATCGTATCAGATATGTACTCAGCAAGTCTTCTTGTTTCAGATTGATCGTATGAGATATGTACTCAGCAAGTCTTCTTGTGTCAGATTGATCGTATCAGATATGTACTCAGCAAGTCTTCTTGTTTCAGATTGATCGTATCAGATATGTACTCAGCAAGTCTTCTTGTTTCAGATTGATCGTATGAGATATGTACTCAGCAAGTCTTCTTGTGTCAGATTGATCGTATGAGATATGTACTCAGCAAGTCTTCTTGTGTCAGATTGATCGTATGAGATATGTACTCAGCAAGTCTTCTTGTGTCAGATTGATCGTATCAGATATGTACTCAGCAAGTCTTCTTGTTTCAGATTGATCGTATGAGATATGTACTCAGCAAGTCTTCTTGTGTCAGATTGATCGTATGAGATATGTACTCAGCAAGTCTTCTTGTGTCAGATTGATCGTATCAGATATGTACTCAGCAAGTCTTCTTGTGTCAGATTGATCGTATCAGATATGTACTCAGCAAGTCTTCTTGTTTCAGATTGATCGTATCAGATATGTACTCAGCAAGTCTTCTTGTTTCAGATTGATCGTATGAGATATGTACTCAGCAAGTCTTCTTGTTTCAGATTGATCGTATCAGATATGTACTCAGCAAGTCTTCTTGTTTCAGATTGATCGTATCAGATATGTACTCAGCAAGTCTTCTTGTTTCAGATTGATCGTATGAGATATGTACTCAGCAAGTCTTCTTGTTTCAGATTGATCGTATCAGATATGTACTCAGCAAGTCTTCTTGTGTCAGATTGATCGTATCAGATATGTACTCAGCAAGTCTTCTTGTTTCAGATTGATCGTATCAGATATGTACTCAGCAAGTCTTCTTGTGTCAGATTGATCGTATCAGATATGTACTCAGCAAGTCTTCTTGTTTCAGATTGATCGTATCAGATATGTACTCAGCAAGTCTTCTTGTTTCAGATTGATCGTATCAGATATGTACTCAGCAAGTCTTCTTGTGTCAGATTGATCGTATCAGATATGTACTCAGCAAGTCTTCTTGTTTCAGATTGATCGTATCAGATATGTACTCAGCAAGTCTTCTTGTGTCAGATTGATCGTATCAGATATGTACTCAGCAAGTCTTCTTGTGTCAGATTGATCGTATGAGATATGTACTCAAGCAAGTCTTCTTGTTTCAGATTGATCGTATCAGATATGTACTCAGCAAGTCTTCTTGTGTCAGATTGATCGTATGAGATATGTACTCAAGCAAGTCTTCTTGTTTCAGATTGATCGTATGAGATATGTACTCAGCAAGTCTTCTTGTGTCAGATTGATCGTATGAGATATGTACTCAAGCAAGTCTTCTTGTTTCAGATTGATCGTATGAGATATGTACTCAGCAAGTCTTCTTGTTTCAGATTGATCGTATCAGATATGTACTCAGCAAGTCTTCTTGTGTCAGATTGATCGTATGAGATATGTACTCAAGCAAGTCTTCTTGTTTCAGATTGATCGTATGAGATATGTACTCAGCAAGTCTTCTTGTTTCAGATTGATTGTATGACATATGTACTCAGCAAGTCTTCTTGTTTCAGATTGATCAATCAGATATGTACTCAGCAAGTCTTCTTGTTTCAGATTGATCGTATCAGATATGTACTCAGCAAGTCTTCTTGTTTCAGATTGATCGTATCAGATATGTACTCAGCAAGTCTTCTTGTGTCAGATTGATCGTATGAGATATGTACTCAGCAAGTCTTCTCGTTTCAGATTGATCGAATCAGATATGTACTCAGCAAGTCTTCTTGTGTCAGATTGATCGTATCAGATATGTACTCAGCAAGTCTTCTCGTTTCAGATTGATCGAATCAGATATGTACTCAGCAAGTCTTCTTGTTTCAGATTGATCGTATCAGATATGTACTCAGCAAGTCTTCTTGTTTCAGATTGATCGAATCAGATATGTACTCAGCAAGTCTTCTTGTTTCAGATTGATCGTATCAGATATGTACTCAGCAAGTCTTGTTTCAGATTGATCGTATCAGATATGTACTCAGCAAGTCTTCTCGTTTCAGATTGATCGAATCAGATATGTACTCAGCAAGTCTTGTTTCAGATTGATCGTATCAGATATGTACTCAGCAAGTCTTCTTGTGTCAGATTGATCGTATGAGATATGTACTCAGCAAGTCTTCTCGTTTCAGATTGATCGAATCAGATATGTACTCAGCAAGTCTTCTTGTTTCAGATTGATCGTATCAGATATGTACTCAGCAAGTCTTCTTGTTTCAGATTGATCGTATCAGATATGTACTCAGCAAGTCTTCTTGTTTCAGATTGATCGTATCAGATATGTACTCAGCAGTTACCTCAGATGCAGACTACAAAAGGTAAACTTCTGTAATTAACCCCCATCGTTACGAATGCGAGTTCCTGCTCTTGGCTGCCTCTGTTTGTGTGTGTGCGAGATAACTCAAACATGTATATATGGATAGTTGGTCTAGGAGGAAGTGAAACTATATTGTGGAGAGATCGGCCTGTGGTTAGGGTTGTCGGCGATGGAGAGATCGGTCAAGGCCTGTGGTTAGGCTGGTCGGCGAGAGAGATTGGTCAAGGTCTGTGGTTAGGGTTGTCGGCGATGGAGAGATCGGTCAAGGCCTGTGGTTAGGGTGGTCGGCGATGGAGAGATCGGTCAAGGCCTGTGGTTAGGGTTGTCGGCGATGGAGAGATCGGTCAAGGCCTGTGGTTAGGGTGGTCGGTGATGGAGAGATCGGTCAAGGTCTGTGGTTAGGCTGGTCGGCGATGGAGAGATCGGTCAAGGCCTGTGGTTAGGGTGGTCGGTGATGGAGAGATCGGTCGTGGTTAAGGAGAGATCGGTCAAGGCCTGTGGTTAGGGTGGTCGGCGATGGAGAGATCGGTCAAGGCCTGTGGTTAGGGTGGTCGGCGATGGTCGGCGTGGTTAGGGTGGGCGATGGAGAGATCGGTCAAGGCCTGTGGTTAGGGTGGTCGGCGATGGAGAGATCGGTCAAGGGCCTGTGGTTAGGGTGGTCGGCGATGGAGAGATCGGTCAAGGCCTGTGGTTAGGGTGGTCGGCGATGGAGAGATCGGTCAAGGCCTGTGGTTAGGGTGGTCGGCGATGGAGAGATCGGTCAAGGCCTGTGGTTAGGGTTGTCGGCGATGGAGAGATCGGTCAAGGCCTGTGGTTAGGGTTGTCGGCGATGGAGAGATCGGTCAAGGCCTGTGGTTAGGGTGGTCGGCGATGTGTATATAATACCACTGTAAAATCATGCATTTGTTCTTGTGTGAAATACCAGCGGGGGATTTGTATCACTAGTACCTCTGTATCTCTATGTCATCTATATTATGCAGGCTGTCCGGTTAGCGCAATGCTCACTTTTCATCAATGCAAACTGGGTTCGATCCTCGTTAATGGGGATGTGTAAGATGGTATTGTGGTCACCAGATTGGACAGATGAGTTTTTTCCGGGTACTATGGTTTCCTCCGACACAAATGATCACATATACACTTTCATCAATGATCAATGCAACATTGTTGATTGAAGATTAAGAATCGTGCAAACACGATAATTATGATCAATTAACCCCCTGTACTATTTATATTGTCTGCCGGAATTTCGTCGAGGGATATTGATTTGGCATTGTGTGTGTGTGTGTGTGTCTGCGAGTCCGTATGGAGCCGTCGAGGGATATTGATTTGGCATTGTGTGTGTGTATCTGTGAGTCCGTGTGTCTGTTAGTCCGTGTGTCTGTGTGTCTGTGAGTCCGTATGGAGCCAGTTCTGAGTAGCCAATTGATAGAATGTTTTGAAACTTCAAATAAATATGCATCTGTGATGATGTGTGGTGATGCACATTCAATGTTCGTTGTGATCTCCCAAGTAACATCTACGTTATTGCCCTTAAATATACTAAAATACTAAAAATCCCGCAAATTTAGCTGCCAATGCTTGTTGAAACAGGTCATTACTGGTTTATATCTGTCAATGCTGGTTAAAACTGGTCATTACTGGTTTATATCTGTCAATGCTGGTTAAAACCGGTCATTACTGGTTAATATCTGTCAATGCTGGTTAAAACTGGTCATTACTGGTTAATACCTGTCAATGCTGGTTAATACCTGTCAATACTGGTTAAAACTGGTCATTACTGGTTAATACCTGTCAATACTGGTTAAAACTGGTCATTACTGGTTAATACCTGTCAATACTGGTTAAAACAGGTCATTACTGGTTAATACCTGTCAATACTGGTTAAAATAGGTCATTACTGGTTAATACCTGTCAATGCTGGTTAATACCTGTCAATACTGGTTAAAATAGGTCATTACTGGTTAATACCTGTCAATGCTGGTTAATACCTGTCAATACTGGTTAAAATAGGTCATTACTGGTTAATACCTGTCAATGCTGGTTAATACCTGTCAATACTGGTTAAAATAGGTCATTACTGGTTAATACCTGTCAATGCTGGTTAATACCTGTCAATACTGGTTAAAATAGGTCATTACTGGTTAATACCTGTCAATGCTGGTTAATACCTGTCAATACTGGTTAAAATAGGTCATTACTGGTTAATACCTGTCAATGCTGGTTAATACCTATCAATACTGGTTAATACTGGTTAATACCTGTCAATACTGGTTAATACCTGTCAATGCTGGTTAATACCTGTCAATGCTGGTTAATACCTGTCAATACCTGGTTAATACCTGTCAATACCTGTCAATACTGGTTAATACCTGTCAATACTGGTTAATACCTGTCAATGCTGGTTAATACCTGTCAATGCTGGTTAATACCTGTCAATACCTGGTTAATACCTGTCAATACTGGTTAATACCTGTCAATACTGGTTAATACCTGTCAATACTGGTTAATACCTGTCAATGCTGGTAAATACCTGTCAATGCTGGTTAATACCTGTCAATACTGGTTAATACATGTCAATACTGGTTAATACCTGTCAATACTGGTTAATACCTGTCAATGCTGGTTAATACCTGTCAATGCTGGTTAATACCTGTCAATGCTGGTTAATACCTGTCAATACTGGTTAAAATAGGTCATTACTGGTTAATACCTGTCAATGCTGGTTAATACCTGTCAATACTGGTTAATACCTGTCAATGCTAGTTAATACCTGTCAATACCTGGTTAATACCTGTCAATACCTGGTTAATACCTGTCAATACTGGTTAATACCTGTCAATACTGGTAAATACCTGTCAATGCTGGTTAATACCTGTCAATGCTGGTTAATACCTGTCAATACTGGTTAATACATGTCAATACTGGTTAATACCTGTCAATGCTGGTTAATACCTGTCAATGCTGGTTAATACCTGTCAATACTGGTTAATTGTCAATACTGGTTAATACCTGTCAATGCTGGTTAATAGCTGGTTAATACCTGTCAATGCTGGTTAATACCTGGTTAATACCTGTCAATACTGGTTAATACCTGTCAATACTGGTTAATACCTGTCAATGCTGGTTAATTGTCAATACGGGTTAATACCTGCCAATACTGGTTAATACCTGTCAATGCTGGTTAATACCTGTCAATACTGGTTAATTGTCAATACTGGTTAATACCTGTCAATGCTGGTTAAAACTGGTAATTACTGGTTAATACCTGTCAATGCTGGTTAAAACTGGTCATTGCTGGTTAATACCTGTCAATGCTGGTTAATACCTGTCAATACTGGTTAATACCTGTCAATGCTGGTTAATACCTGTCAATACCTGGTTAATACCTGTCAATACTGGTTAATACCTGTCAATACTGGTTAATACCTGTCAATACTGGTTAATACCTGTCAATACTGGTTAATACCTGTCAATACTGGTTAATACCTGTCAATACTGGTTAATACCTGTCAATGCTGGTTAATACCTGTCAATACTGGTTAATACCTGTCAATACTGGTTAATACCTGGTTAATACCTGTCAATACTGGTTAAAACTGGTAATTACTGGTTAATACTGGTCAATACTGGTTAATACCTGTCAATACTGGTTAAAACTGGTCATTACTGGTTAATACCTGTCAATGCTGGTTAATACTGGTTAATACCTGTCAATACTGGTTAAAACTGGTCATTACTGGTTAATACCTGTCAATGCTGGTTAAAACTGGTCAATACTGGTTAATACCTGTCAATACTGGTTAATACCTGTCAATGCTGGTTAATACCTGTCAATGCTGGTTAATACCTGCCCAATTAGCGCAGTGGTTAGCATGCTTGCTTTCTCACCGATGCAACCTGGGTTCAACCTCGGACCAGTAAGTATTTGAAATGGTACGGTTGTCGTCAGATCGGACAGGTGTGTTTTCTCCGGGTACTCTGGTTTCCTCCCACACAAATGACCATATCTACTTTCATCTGCGCCATCGAGAGTGATTAATAGAAGTTGTTAAAGTCTGTCAATACTGGTTTGAACATGCACATAGGATCAGATGTAGCGATCATATATGTCAGAATACACTCTGTGTCACTCTCTGTATTACAGATTGAGTGTTATACATTACACTCTGTCACTCTCTGTATTACAGATTGAGTGTTATACATTACACTCTGTCACTCTCTGTATTACAGATTGAGTGTTGTACATCACATTCTGTCTGTGTCACTCTCTATATTACAGATTGAGTGTTGTACATCACATTCTGTCTGTGCCACTCTCTGTATTACAGATTGAGTGTTATACATTACATTCTGTGTCAATCTCTGTGTTACAGATTGAGTGTTATACATTACACTCTGTCACTCTCTGTATTACAGATTGAGTGTTATACATTACATTCTGTGTCACTCTCTGTATTACAGATTGAGTGTTATACATTACATTCTGTGTCACTCTCTGTATTACAGATTGAGTGTTATACATTACATTCTGTGTCACTCTCTGTATTACAGATTGAGTGTTATACATTACACTCTGTCACTCTCTGTATTACAGATTGAGTGTTATACATTACACTCTGTCACTCTCTGTATTACAGATTGAGTGTTATACATTACACTCTGTCACTCTCTGTATTACAGATTGAGTGTTATACATTACATTCTGTGTCACTCTCTGTATTACAGATTGAGTGTTATACATTACACTCTGTCACTCTCTGTATTACAGATTGAGTGTTATACATTACATTCTGTGTCACTCTCTGTATTACAGATTGAGTGTTATACATTACATTCTGTGTCACTCTCTGTATTACAGATTGAGTGTTATACATTACATTCTGTGTCACTCTCTATATTACAGATTGAGTGTTATACATTACACTCTGTCACTCTCTATATTACAGATTGAGTGTTATACATTACACTCTGTCACTCTCTGTATTACAGATTGAGTGTTATACATTACATTCTGTGTCACTCTCTGTATTACAGATGTTATACATTACATTCTGTGTCACTCTATATTACAGATTGAGTGTTATACATTACATTCTGTGTCACTCTGTTTTACAGATTGAGTGTTATGCATTACAATCTGTGTCACTCTCTGTATTACAGATGTTATACATTACATTCTGTGTCACTCTATATTACAGATTGAGTGTTATACATTACATTCTGTGTCACTCTCTGTATTACAGATGTTATACATTACATTCTGTGTCACTCTATATTACAGATTGAGTGTTATACATTACATTCTGTGTCACTCTCTGTATTACAGATGTTATACATTACATTCTGTGTCACTCTCTGTATTACAGATGTTATACATTACATTATGTGTCACTCTCTGTATTACAGATGTTATACATTACATTCTGTGTCACTCTCTGTATTTCAGATTGAGTGTTATACATCACACGTTCTTGAAGAGGCAGAAGAAACGCTGAAGAAAGATGAGGACTCCTCCAAACTGTCTGATGAGGAACTTACCTTTGCCCGAGAGTATGTCATATCATCTCATATGTATCCTACATGAACTTACCTTTAACAGGGTGTATGTCACATGTCTCATACACGAACTTACCTTTAACAGGGTGTATGTCACATGTCTCATACATGAACTTACCTTTAACAGGGTGTATGTCACATGTCTCATACATGATCTTACCTTTAACAGTGTGTATGTCACATGTCTCATACATGAACTTACCTTTAACAGGGTGTATGTCACATGTCTCATACATGAACTTACCTTTAACAGGGTGTATGTCACATGTATCCTACACAAACTTACCTTTAACAGGGTGTATGTCACATGTCTCATACATGAACTTACCTTTAACAGTGTGTATGTCACATGTCTCATACATGAACTTACCTTTAACAGGGTGTATGTCACATGTCTCATACATGAACTTACCTTTAACAGGGTGTATGTCACATGTACCATACATGAACTGACCTTTAACAGGGTGTATGTCACTGTTGTCACATGTATCATACATGAACTTACCTTTAACAGGGTGTATGTCACATGTCTCATACATGAACTTACCTTTAACAGGGTGTATGTCACATGTAACATACATGAACTTACCTTTAACAGGGTGTATGTCACATGTATCATACATGAACTTACCTTTAACAGGGTGTATGTCACATGTACCATACATAAACTTACCTTTAACAGGGTGTATGTCACATGTATCATACATGAACTTACCTTTATCAGGGTGTATGTCACATGTATCATACATGAACTTACCTTTAACAGGGAGTATGTCACATGTATCGTACATGAACTTACCTTTAACAGGGTGTAGGTCACATGTATCATACATGAACTTACCTTTAACAGGGAGTATGTCACATGTATCCTACACGAACTTACCTTTAACAGGGTGTATGTCACATGTATCATACATGAACTTACCTTTAACAGGGTGTATGTCACATGTATCATACATGAACTTACCTTTAACAGGGTGTATGTCACATGTATCATACATGAACTTACCTTTAACAGGGTGTATGTCACATGTATCGTACATGAACTTACCTTTATCAGGGTGTATATCACATGTATCGTACATGAACTTACCTTTAACAGGGTGTATGTCACATGTATCGTACATGAACTTACCTTTAACAGGGTGTATGTCACATGTCTCATACATGAACTTACCTTTAACAGGGTGTATGTCACATATACCATACATGAACTTACCTTTAACAGTAACACCTCCTGAGCTAGATGTTTGCCACCACAATGTTTAACCTGGTATTTCCCCGAGGTGCTATACAATATTTAACCTGGTATTTCCCCGAGGTGCTATACAATGTTTAACCTGGTATTTCCCCGAGGTGCTGTAGACTGATGTTTAACCTGGTATTTCCCCGAGGTGCTGTAAACTGATGTTTAACCTGGTATTTCCCCGAGGTGCTATAGACTGATGTTTAACCTGGTATTTAGACTGAATTTTTAAAATTAATGAATATTTTTAGCCAAGACTGCATCCTTGTGTGAAGATATAGAGGATATTTGTAATTGTGTGAAGATATAGAGGATATTTGTAATTGTGTGAAGATATAGAGGATATTTGTAATTGTGTGAAGATATAGAGGATATTTGTAATTGTGTGAAGATATAGAGGATATTTGTAATTGTGTGAAGATATACAGGATATTTGTAATTGTGTGAAGATATAGAGGATATTTGTAATTGTGTGAAGATATAGAGGATATTTGTAATTGTGTGAAGATATAGAGGATATTTGTAATTGTGTGAAGATATAGAGGATATTTGTAATTGTGTGAAGATATAGAGGATATTTGTAATTGTGTGAAGATATAGAGGATATTTGTAATTGTGTGAAGATATAGAGGATATTTGTAATTGTGTGAAGATATACAGGATATTTGTAATTGTGTGAAGATATAGAGGATATTTGTAATTGTGTGAAGATATAGAGGATATTTGTAATTGTGTGAAGATATAGAGGATATTTGTAATTGTGTGAAGATATAGAGGATATTTGTAATTGTGTGAAGATATAGAGGATATTTGTAATTGTGTGAAGATATACAGGATATTTGTAATTGTGTGAAGATATAGAGGATATTTGTAATTGTGTGAAGATATAGAGGATATTTGTGTTTATTGGTGCAGGATTTTATTTCATTGAGTGAAACACTAATAAACACAAATCTTCTTTTTCTTTTATGCTTACCAATGATTTTGGCTAATATAATATTTGTTTTCAAATTTTATTCACTTTACTGCACCTGACGGGAGCCTCGTTGCACTCCAATACACAACCGCACAACCACTTCTGTTAGTGTGAACATCCGTAATAAGAAATAGTTCCGGTATAATTTTCAAGTTAATTTCTGTTTGCTGTCAAAATTAAAAACTGCAGACAAAACAAATTCATTACAATATATTACTTATAATTAACTGTTCTAGTCAGAAATAGCTAACCTTACAAGTATGTACTAGTACATCTAATCGCGGAGGAATACGGAACACAACCGGTAGATGAGAAAATGCCATCTTTCACTGTTTCAAAGTGGTATAAGATTGAGTTTATCTGAGAAAGCTCTTACCATTCATTGGTACGGCATAAAAGATAATCTTGTTTCTTTGTTTTGTTGATATACATATATATACTCCTGCATAGAGATCCTGTCTAATCTATGAATATATATTGTAGATATGCTCAAATATACATATATATACTCCTGCATAGGAATCCTGTCTAATCTATGAATATATGTTGTAGATATGCTCATATATACATATATATACTCCTGCATAGGAATCCTGTCTAATCTATGAATATATATTGTAGATATGCTCAGAATATGGAAGGGCACCTACAGAATCTCGCCTTACGACACATGCCCCAGAATCTACAGTCATTGAATAGTAAACAAACAGGTAACCAATACGTTATACAGTCTAGCTGCTCTATAAACTGAAGCACTGAAGTTGCTCTATATGTTACCCTATGTTCTTCAACGATCACTTATACATCCAACGATCACTTATACATCCAACGATCACTTATACATCCTACGATCACTTATACATCCAACGATCACTTATACATCCAACGATCACTTATACATCCAACGATCACTTATACATCCTACGATCACTTATACATCCTATTCAATTACCATCCATATATAACCCTAACCCATATATAACCCTAACCCTAACCCTAACCCTATCCATTATACCAGTTTTTCACCACCAGATTATGGCCTCATAATGGCTTCCTTCCGGTGAGAACGTCTTATAGGTGAGATCATCTTATATGTGAGGTCGTCTTATAGGTGAGGTCATCTTATAGGTGAGGTCGTCTTATATGTGTGGTCGTCTTATATGTGAGATCGTCTTATAGGTGAGATCGTCTTATATGTGAGATCGTCTTATAGGTGAGGTCGTCTTATAGGTGAGATCATTTTATTGGTGGTTGTCTTATATGTGAGGTCGTCTTATAGGTGAGGTCGTCTTATAGGTGAGGTCGTCTTATAGGTGAGGTCGTCTTATATGTGATGTCATCTTATAGGTGAGGTCGTCTTATTGGTGAGGTCGTCTTATAGGTGAGGTCGTTTTATTTGTGAGGTCGTCATATAGGTGAGATCGTCTTATAGGTGAGGTCGTCTTATATGTGATGTCGTCTTATAGGTGAGATCGTCTTATTGGTGAGGTCGTCTTATAGGTGAGATCGTCTTATATGTGAGTTTGTCTTAAAAGTGAGGTCGTCTTATAGGTGAGGTCGTCTTATTGGTGAGGTCGTCTTATAGGTGAGATCGTCCTATAGGTGAGTATGGCAGATAAGGCTCAAATATTCAGGGAACATGAGCATTATATAATTATTATAAAAAATATTTTTAACCATGTTAAGGCCTGTATATATTCATCTTCATAGTTGAGCTGTGGATTGAGGACATTGCACATACACCTTACAGTACTGTACATATTTAGCATACAATCCAATATGCGGAGAAAATACAAATGGCATTAATAATATATAGATATGGTTCATAATCATGTTGACTGTAAAACTGTGGAAAGATGTTTAGTTACACCCAGAACAAAATGATCTGCAGCCTATATACTTATAACTGATTGATGTAGCTGATTGATGTAACTGATTGATTGATGTAACTGATTAATGTAACTGATTGATTGGTGTAGCTGATTGATGTAACTGATTGATTGATGTAACTGATTAATGTAACTGATTGATTGATGTAGCTGATTGATTGATGTAGCTGATTGATTGATGTAACTGATTAATGTAACTGATTGATTGATTTAGCTGATTGATGTAACTGATTGATTGGTGTAGCTGATTGATTGATTTAGCTAATTGATGTAACTGATTGATTGATGTAGCTGATTGATGTATCTGATTGATTGATGTAGCTGATTGATGTAACTGATTAATGTAACTGATTGATTGATTTAGCTGATTGATGTAACTGATTGATTGGTGTAGCTCATTGATGTAACTGATTGATTGATGTAGCTGATTAATTTAACTGATTGATTGATGTAACTGATTAATGTAACTGATTGGTGTAACTGGTTGATTGGTGTAGCTGATTGATGTAACTGATTGATTGATGTAACTGATTAATGTAACTGATTGATTGATGTAGCTGATTGATTGATGTAGCTGATTGGTTGCATTTATTTATATTTTTAGATTTTGGAACAACTGACATATTACTTCCATGTTTCGTCAAATTCGAATACTTTGTTTCCGAGCTCGGTATCATAAAATTGTAATAGTTTTAATCTATTTATCTAGGCAAATCTGTTATTAATGATTCCAGGCAAACATCATTTCTCCTTCTATTCATAGTGATGTTGAATTTATGCTTTAGATAAGAAATATAGGAAGTTCATCAGTGAAATAAAATGCATTACTTTATTTCTCACTGCTTTGCACGTGTGGTACCTAGCCACTGCATGTTGTGTGGTACCTAGCCACTGCATGTTGTGTGGTACCTAGCCACTGCATGTTGTGTGGTACCTAGCCACTGCATGTTGTGTGGTACCTAGCCACTGCATGTTGTGTGGTACCTAGCCACTGCATGTTGTGTGGTACCTAGCCACTGCATGTTGTGTGGTACCTAGCCACTGCATGTTGTGTGGTACCTAGCCACTGCATGTTGTGTGGTACCTAGCCACTGCATGTTGTGTGGTACCTAGCCACTGCATGTTGTGTGGTACCTAGCCACTGCATGTTGTGTGGTACCTAGCCACTGCATGTTGTGTGGTACCGAGCCACTGCATGTTGTGTGGTACCTAGCCACTGCATGTTGTGTGGTACCTAGCCACTGCATGTTGTGTGGTACCTAGCCACTGCATGTTGTGTGGTACCTAGCCACTGCATGTTGTGTGGTACCTAGCCGCTGCATGTTGTGTGGTACCTAGCCACTGCATGTTGTGTGGTACCTAGCCACTGCATGTTGTGTGGTACCTAGCCACTGCATGTTGTGTGGTACCTAGCCACTGCATGTTGATATGTTGTCAACTTGATCTCTCACTGCTTTGCATGTGTGGTACCTAGCCACTGCATGTTGTGTGGTACCTAGCCACTGCATGTTGTGTGGTACCTAGCCAATGCATGTTGTGTGGTACCGAGCCACTGCATGTTGTATGGTACCTAGCCACTGCATGTTGTGTGGTACCTAGCCACTGCATGTTGTGTGGTACCTAGCCACTGCATGTTGTGTGGTACCTAGCCACTGCATGTTGTGGGGTACCTAGCCACTGCATGTTGTGTGGTACCTAGCCACTGCATGTTGATATGTTGTCAACTTGATCTCTCACTGCTTTGCATGTGTGGTACCTAGCCACTGCATGTTGTGTGGTACCTAGCCACTGCATGTTGTGTGGTACCTAGCCAATGCATGTTGTGTGGTACTGAGCCACTGCATGTTGTGTGGTACCTAGCCACTGCATGTTGTGTGGTACCTAGCCACTGCATGTTGTGTGGTACCTAGCCACTGCATGTTGATATGTTGTCAACTTGATCTCTCACTGCTTTGCATGTGTGGTACCTAGCCGCTGCATGTTGTGTGGTACCTAGCCACTGCATGTTGTGTGGTACCTAGCCACTGCATGTTGATATGTTGTCAACTTGATCTCTCACTGCTTTGCATGTGTGGTACCTAGCCACTGCATGTTGTGTGGTACCTAGCCACTGCATGTTGATATGTTGTCAACTTGATCTCTCACTGCTTTGCATGTGTGGTACCTAGCCACTGCATGTTGATATATTGTCAACTTGATCTCTCACTGCTTTGCATGTGTGGTACCTAGCCACTGCATGTTGATATGTTGTCAACTTGATCTCTCACTGCTTTGCACGTGTGGTACCTAGCCACTGCATGTTGTGTGGTACCTAGCCACTGCATGTTGATATGTTGTCAACTTGATCTCTCACTGCTTTGCATGTGTGGTACCTAGCCACTGCATGTTGTGTGGTACCTAGCCACTGCATGTTGATATGTTGTCAACTTGATCTCTCACTGCTTTGCATGTGGTACCTAGCCGCTGCATGTTGTGTGGTACCTAGCCACTGCATGTTGTGTGGTACCTAGCCACTGCATGTTGATATGTTGTCAACTTGATCTCTCACTGCTTTGCATGTGTGGTACCTAGCCACTGCATGTTGTGTGGTACCTAGCCACTGCATGTTGATATGTTGTCAACTTTATCTTTCACTGCTTTGCACGTGTGGTACCTAGCCACTGCATGTTGATATGTTGTCAACGCAAACATTTTCGGACTCAAGCTGTCAGTGATGTCATATATGACATCTTTTGTTGTGTCATTTAGGGTCGTCTAAATACGACGCCCTAGCGCCATTTTGCGCATGGTTGCATCATGTAAACACTAAAGCTTAAAATAAAAATATTATTTGTTTGTTTAAGTGAATGATCAAATAATATTTCACACATGAACATAGAAAGCTACATCACGAGTGGCGCTAATTTAGCGTCTTTTTAGTCTTACCTGAAACTACTGAACAGTGAACATACATTATTAGCTGAAACTACTGAACAGTGAACATACATTATTAGCTGAAACTACTGAACAGTGAACATACATTATTAGCTGAAACTACTGAACAGTGAACATACATTATTAGCTGAAACTACTGAACAGTGAACATACATTATTGGCTCGTGTGATGGGGGATTGATTGCATTCAGTTACTGCCCCTGAATACTCGTAAAAGTACATTGGTTCTCTTAATTGGTTTCCTCTTTTTAGCTCCCCTGAGCAAAGCTCATGTGAGGTATTGTTACTTCAGCAAAGCTCATGCGATGTATTGTTACCTCAGCAAAGCTCTATGTGAAGTATTGTTACCTCAGCAAAGCTCTATGTGAGGTACTCAGCAAAGCTCTATATGAGGTATTGTTACCTCAGCAAAGTTCATGTGATGTATTGTTACCTCAGCAAAGCTCATGTGATGTATTGTTACCTCAGCAAAGCTCATGTGATGTATTGTTACCTCAGCAAAGCTCTATGTGAGGTATTGTTACCTCAGCAAAGCTCTATATGAGGTAATGTTTCCTCAGCAAAGCTCATGTAAGGTATTGTTACCTCAGCAAAGCTCATGTGATGTATTGTTACCTCAGCAAAGCTCATGTAAGGTATTGTTACCTCAGCAAAGCTCTATGTGAGATATTGTTACCTCAGCAAAGCTCATGTGATGTATTGTTACCTCAGCAAAGCTCATGTAAGGTATTGTTACCTCAGCAAAGCTCTATGTGAGATATTGTTACCTCAGCAAAGCTCATGTAAGGTATTGTTACCTCAGCAAAGCTCTATGTGAGATATTGTTACCTCAGCAAAGCTCTATGTGAGATATTGTTACCTCAGCAAAGCTCATGTGATGTATTGTTACCTCAGCAAAGCTCTATATGAGGTATTGTTACCTCAGCAAAGCTCTATGTGAGGTATTGTTACCTCAGCAAAGCTCATGTGATGTATTGTTACCTCACCAAAGCTCAGGTATTGTTACCTCACCAAAGCTCATGTGATGTATTGTTACCTCAGCAAAGCTCTATATGAGGTATTGTTACCTCAGCAAAGCTCTATGTGAGATATTGTTACCTCAGCAAAGCTCATGTGATGTATTGTTACCTCAGCAAAGCTCTATGTGAGATATTGTTACCTCAGCAAAGCTCATGTGATGTATTGTTACCTCAGCAAAGCTCTATGTGAGGTATTGTTACCTCAGCAAAGCTCTATGTGAGGTATTGTTACCTGAGCAACCATTGGGTCTATAGCCACCATTTATGGTCATCATACTTGGTTTAGTGGGGATTACATAATCGTTAAATTCACGTCATTACGTAATCCAAAATGGCTGCTGTCTAAAAATAGCACACAAGTAAAGCCTTTCCGAATGATGATCGATGCTCATTCAAAGTTGTTCAAATGGTGATTGCGGGATCAAATATGGGCCTAACCTGGGAGGTCAAATTTTATTTTTGAGCGAAATTGATAATGTCATATATCAAATCTGATTCAATTGTTGATGAGTTTGTCATCCAAGATGGCTGCCGAAATGTCAAAAGATTGTTCTTTTATTATAGGTTTCAAAATTCTTCTTCACCCCACATCGCTTGGCCAATGGTAGCAAAATTTCATGGGCCCTCTTTGTATTATTTGATTGTCTCAAATCAGCATGTGTGTGTTTTACGTTTATTTATCATTGCTACCGGATGCCAATATGAGCGACGCCTCATGAAGAGAATAGTCATGTTAGTTTTGAACAATATAGTGCAATGATACAGACAGAGACCAATTTCTTTTACGTATACAGGGTAAAGCACCGATGAATGACCTTGGTTTAAAGTCTCATCCGAATGATTATGATATGAGTTATTTTAGTATGGTATAATGGTGGATCGAACCTGCGACCTTTTGATAACAAGTCCAGCGTTTAACCACTGGTTCACTGAAACGCTACTAAAACCAGCATGAGCTGCTCTAATGTCTATGTATAATAAAGGGAGATCATTTGTCTACAGCAGAAATAACATTTGTTTAGAGTTATGTTCCTTTACAAAGAAACAAAATAGAATAATTTTAAAACTTGGCAAATCCCGCTGTTTACTGACAACCACTGGGTTATTTCTATAAAGGTATTATGCAGTATGAGATTTTGAACAGCATTTTTTTGGTTTGTTGCAAAGCTGGTGCTTGAGCTTTGTTGATGTTTAACGATTTATTTTCAGTTCTTAACAAATTTAATCCAATGGCATCTTTTATTCAATATGCTTAAAGGCCCTCTATGCCTTTGCTTCCTCTCAACAAAGCAATAGAAGCATGTCGGGAAGTTTGAACAAACATCGCTGTGCATTCAAACCTCTCAACAAAGCATAATCAGAAAATGAGTTTATATTTGAGTATAAAATAATATATATAAATATACAGAAAATATATCACTTGAAAACAATTATTACGTTTGTCCTGCATACTTATTATACACTATGAAGTATATACACACATACTCTGTTTATCACGGCTTTGCAGGTTGTCTATGCTTGCACAATATATAGTTAAATGATATGTACACCACAAGATATTGATAGACGCGCATAATTTGAAAATATGCAAATGAAACCAGTTAGTAAACATGGCTTATTGGGTGTCAGTGGTCCCAGTTAGTAAACATGGCTTATTGGGTGTCAGTGGTCCCAGTTAGTAAACATGGCTTATTGGGTGTGAGTGGTCCCAGTAAGTCAGCATGGCTTATTGGGTGTGAGTGGTCCCAGTAAGTCAGCATGGCTTATTGGGTGTGAGTGGTCCCAGTAAGTCAGCATGGCTTATTGGGTGTGAGTGGTCCCAGTAAGTAAACATGGCTTATTGGGTGTGAGTGGTCCCAGTTAGTAAACATGGCTTATTGGGTGTCGGTGGTCCCAGTAAGTAAACATGGCTTATTGGGTGTGAGTGGTCCCAGTAAGTAAACATGGCTTATTGGGTGTGAGTGGTCCCAGTAAGTAAACATGGCTTATTGGGTGTGAGTGGTCCCAGTAAGTAAGCATGGCTTATTGGGTGTGAGTGGTCCCAGTAAGTCAGCATGGCTTATTGGGTGTGAGTGGTCCCAGTAAGTCAGCATGGCTTATTGGGTGTGAGTGGTCCCAGTAAGTCAGCATGGCTTATTGGGTGTGAGTGGTCCCAGTAAGTAAACATGGCTTATTGGGTGTGAGTGGTCCCAGTAAGTAAGCATGGCTTATTGGGTGTGAGTGGTCCCTGTTAGTAAACATGGCTTATTGGGTGTCGGTGGTCCCAGTTAGTAAGCATGGCTTATTGGGTGTGAGTGGTCCCAGTAAGTAAGCATGGCTTATTGGGTGTGAGTGGTCCCAGTAAGTAAGCATGGCTTATTGGGTGTGAGTGGTCCCAGTTAGTAAACATGGCTTATTGGGTGTCGGTGGTCCCAGTAAGTAAGCATGGCTTATTGGGTGTCGGTGGTCCCAGTAAGTAAACACATGGTTTATTGGGTGTCGGTGGTCCCAGTTAGTAAACATGGCTTATTGGGTGTGAGTGGTCCCAGTAAGTCACATGGCTTATTGGGTGTCGGTGGTCCCAGTAAGTCAGCATGGCTTATTGGGTGTGAGTGGTCCCAGTAAGTCAGCATGGCTTATTGGGTGTGAGTGGTCCCAGTAAGTAAACATGGCTTATTGGGTGTGAGTGGTCCCAGTAAGTAAGCATGGCTTATTGGGTGTGAGTGGTCCCAGTTAGTAAACATGGCTTATTGGGTGTGAGTGGTCCCAGTAAGTAAGCATGGCTTATTGGGTGTCGGTGGTCCCAGTAAGTAAACACATGGCTTATTGGGTGTCGGTGGTCCCAGTTAGTAAACATGGCTTATTGGGTGTGAGTGGTCCCAGTAAGTCAGCATGGCTTATTGGGTGTGAGTGGTCCCAGTAAGTCAGCATGGCTTATTGGGTGTGAGTGGTCCCAGTAAGTCAGCATGGCTTATTGGGTGTGAGTGGTCCCAGTTAGTAAGCATGGCTTATTGGGTGTCGGTGGTCCCAGTAAGTAAACATGGCTTATTGGGTGTCGGTGGTCCCAGTTAGTAAACATGGCTTATTGGGTGTGAGTGGTCCCAGTAAGTAATCATGGCTTATTGGGTGTCGGTGGTCCCAGTAAGTAAACACATGGCTTATTGGGTGTCGGTGGTCCCAGTTAGTAAGCATGGCTTATTGGGTGTGAGTGGTCCCAGTAAGTAAGTGGTTTTGGGCATGGCTTATTGGGTGTGGTGGTCCCAGTAAGTAACATGGCTTATTGGGTGTGAGTGGTCCCAGTAGTAAATGGCTTATTGGGTGTGGTGGTCCCAGTGCACTGGTTGGGTGTCGGTGGTCCGTGTTGGTTATTGGTTTGGTGTGTGCATGGCTTATTGGTAGTGGTGTGTCAGTGGTTATTGGGTGTGAGTGGTCCCAGTAGTAATGGTTTTGGGTGTGTGTGAGTGGTCCCAGTAAGTAATCATGGCTTATTGGGTGTCGGTGGTCCCAGTAAGTAAACATGGCTTATTGGGTGTCGGTGGTCCCAGTTAGTAAGCATGGCTTATTGGGTGTGAGTGGTCCCAGTTAGTAAGCATGGCTTATTGGGTGTCGGTGGTCCCAGTAAGTAAACACATGGTTTATTGGGTGTCGGTGGTCCCAGTTAGTAAACATGGCTTATTGGGTGTGAGTGGTCCCAGTAAGTAAACACATGGCTTATTGGGTGTCGGTGGTCCCAGTAAGTCAGCATGGCTTATTGGGTGTGAGTGGTCCCAGTAAGTCAGCATGGCTTATTGGGTGTGAGTGGTCCCAGTAAGTAAACATGGCTTATTGGGTGTGAGTGGTCCCAGTAAGTAAGCATGGCTTATTGGGTGTGAGTGGTCCCAGTTAGTAAACATGGCTTATTGGGTGTGAGTGGTCCCAGTAAGTAAGCATGGCTTATTGGGTGTCGGTGGTCCCAGTAAGTAAACACATGGCTTATTGGGTGTCGGTGGTCCCAGTTAGTAAACATGGCTTATTGGGTGTGAGTGGTCCCAGTAAGTCAGCATGGCTTATTGGGTGTGAGTGGTCCCAGTAAGTCAGCATGGCTTATTGGGTGTGAGTGGTCCCAGTAAGTCAGCATGGCTTATTGGGTGTGAGTGGTCCCAGTTAGTAAGCATGGCTTATTGGGTGTCGGTGGTCCCAGTAAGTAAACATGGCTTATTGGGTGTCGGTGGTCCCAGTTAGTAAACATGGCTTATTGGGTGTGAGTGGTCCCAGTAAGTAATCATGGCTTATTGGGTGTCGGTGGTCCCAGTAAGTAAACACATGGCTTATTGGGTGTCGGTGGTCCCAGTTAGTAAGCATGGCTTATTGGGTGTGAGTGGTCCCAGTTAGTAAGCATGGCTTATTGGGTGTCGGTGGTCCCAGTAAGTAAACATGGCTTATTGGGTGTGAGTGGTCCCAGTTAGTAAACATGGCTTATTGGGTGTCGGTGGTCCCAGTAAGTAAACATGGCTTATTGGGTGTGAGTGGTCCCAGTAAGTAAACATGGCTTATTGGGTGTGAGTGGTCCCAGTAAGTAAACATGGCTTATTGGGTGTGAGTGGTCCCAGTAAGTAAGCATGGCTTATTGGGTGTGAGTGGTCCCAGTAAGTCAGCATGGCTTATTGGGTGTGAGTGGTCCCAGTAAGTCAGCATGGCTTATTGGGTGTGAGTGGTCCCAGTAAGTCAGCATGGCTTATTGGGTGTGAGTGGTCCCAGTAAGTAAACATGGCTTATTGGGTGTGAGTGGTCCCAGTAAGTAAACATGGCTTATTGGGTGTCAGTGGTCGTTGGTTGATAGAACAATGGCTTATTGGGTGTCAGTGGTCCCAGTAAGTAAACATGGCTTATTGGGTGTCAGTGGTCGTTGGTTGATAGAACAATGGCTTATTGGGTGTCAGTGGTCGTTGGTTGATAGAACAATGGCTTATTGGGTGTCAGTGGTCGTTGGTTGATAGAACAATGGCTTATTGGGTGTCAGTGGTCCCAGTAAGTAAACATGGCTTATTGGGTGTCAGTGGTCGTTGGTTGATAGAACAATGGCTTATTGGGTGTCAGTGGTCGTTGGTTGATAGAACAATGGCTTATTGGGTGTCAGTGGTCGTTGGTTGATAGAACAATGGCTTATTGGGTGTCAGTGGTCCCAGTAAGTAAACATGGCTTATTGGGTGTCAGTGGTCGTTGGTTGATAGAACAATGGCTTATTGGGTGTCAGTGGTCGTTGGTTGATAGAACAATGGCTTATTGGGTGTCAGTGGTCGTTGGTTGATAGAACAATGGCTTATTGGGTGTCAGTGGTCCCAGTAAGTAAACATGGCTTATTGGGTGTCAGTGGTCGTTGGTTGATAGAACAATGGCTTATTGGGTGTCAATGGTCGTTGGTTGATAGAACAATGGCCATCTGTTCATTGATCGCTACTCTATGTGTTTGTTATGTAAGATTAAAGCATCCAAGAGCCTTCAAATATATGTAACAAAGTTCTATTTCTTTATTTATCCACAAAGTTCTTCTAACACACAATGCATGCTTAAAGGGTTATACACAAGTGTCTTATTCATTTATATTCCATCTGTTTTATTCTAATATTGTGAATTTAATGTTTCTTATGTGTTTTGTATTTAACATCGCTACCAGTTGCCCATATGAGCGACGCCTCCTGGTCTGACGTCTCATCTGGTTCTGTTACTTGCACGGTGTTAAGCACAGACACAAGACCTCAGGTTAAATTCCAATCTGAAAAACTGTTAATATTATTGGGGTCAGACCGGGGATCTTGTTTCTTTTGAAAACACTGAGGGATGGGGGGTGGGGATTATACAAGTTTAATAACATTATGAAATCTAGCAGGAATATTTGATCAAAGGTAGCATGTGTAAATAATTAACGGAACAATAAAACAAATTGATTTGCTTTGAAAGTGGAAGTCATTGGTGCCAACACATATTGTATTAATTTTGACATAGAGCTTTAGGGTAGGAAGTGACTGTTACTCAAAAGTAATTCTGTTATCAAATGATAATTAATTTGAAAAGGTCGACAATATAAATTGCTAAAAGCTAAACAATGAATAGAATATAGATGGTAGAACTTGATAAGCACAAGCTAAAGTAAAATATTGCAAAGATACCAAACTCCATAAACACAACCTCCATAAACACAACCTTCATAAACACAACCTTCATAAACACAACCTTCATAAATACAACCTCCATAAACACAACCTCCATAAACACAACCTTCATCTTCATAAACACAACCTTCATCTTCATAAACACAACCTCCATAAACACAACCTTCATAAACACAACCTCCATAAACACAACCTTCATAAACACAACCTTCATAAACACAACCTTCATAAACACAACCTTCATAAACACAACCTTCATAAACACAACCTTCATAAACACAACCTCCATAAACACAACCTTCATAAACACAACCTTCATAAACTAAACACAACCTTCATAAACTAAACACAACCTTCATAAACACAACCTTCATGAACACAACCTTCATAAACTAAACACAACCTTCATAAACACAACCTTCACAAACACAACCTCCATAAACACAACCTTCATGAACACAAACTTAACGGCTCCAGCGGGGCTCGAACTCCAGGCCTTTCGCACATGAAGCGAACGTGCTACCATTGCGCTAGCACGAATTCCTATTCTAATGAAATTCCGTGACACATTTCCAGAATTTTCAGTTACAAATTCAAGTCTGTATCTACTGTCCTTGTGCAATCATGCTATGCTTGCAGAGTTAGTGGCGTCACAATGAGCTGTCTGTATCTACTGTCCTTGTGCAATCATGCTATGCTTGCAGAGTTAGTGGCGTCACAATGAGCTGTCTGTATCTACTGTCCTTGTGCAATCATGCTATGCTTGCATAGTTAGTGGCGTCACAATGAGCTGTCTGTATCTACTGTCCTTGTGCAATCATGCTATGCTTGCATAGTTAGTGGCGTCACAATGAGCTGTCTGTATCTACTGTCCTTGTGCAATCATGCTATGCTTGCAGAGTTAGTGGCGTCACAATGAGCTGTGACACTGCATAGAGATGTGACAAGCTGTGACACCGCATAGAGCTGTGATACTGTATAGAGCTGTGTATAGAGCTGTGATACCATATAGAGCTGTGATACTGTATAGAGCTGTGTATAGAGCTGTGATACCATATAGAGCTGTGATACTGTATAGAGCTGTGATACCATATAGAGCTGTGTATAGAGCTGTGATACTGTATAGAGCTGTGTATAGAGCTGTGATACCATATAGAGCTGTGTATAGAGCTGCGTATAGAGCTCTATATAGAGCTGTGATACTGTATAGAGCTGTGTATAGAGCTGTAATACCGTATAGAGCTGTGATACTGTATAGAGCTGTGTATAGAGCTGTGATACCATATAGAGCTGTGATACCGTATAGAGCTGTGATACCGTATAGAGATGTGATACCGTATAGAGCTGTGATACCGTATAGAGCTGTGATACCGTATAGAGCTGTGATACCATATAGAGCTGTGATACTGTATAGAGATGTGATACCGTATAGAGCTGTGTATAGAGATGTGATACCGTATAGAGCTGTGTATAGAGATGTGATACCGTATAGAGCTGTGATACCGTATAGAGCTGTGATACCATATAGAGCTGTGATACTGTATAGAGATGTGATACCGTATAGAGCTGTGATACCGTATAGAGCTGTGATACCGTATAGAGATGTGATACCGTATAGAGCTGTGTATAGAGCTGTGATACCATATAGAGCTGTGATACCGTATAGAGATGTGATACCGTATAGAGCTGTGTATAGAGCTGTGTATAGAGCTGTGATACCATATAGAGCTGTGATACCGTATAGAGATGTGATACCGTATAGAGATGTGATACCGTATAGAGCTGTGTATAGAGCTGTGTATAGAGCTGTGATACCATATAGAGCTGTGATACCGTATAGAGATGTGATACCATATAGAGCTGTGATACCATATAGAGCTGTGATACCGTATAGAGCTGTGATACTGTATAGAGATGTGATACCGCATAGAGCTGTGATACCGTATAGAGATGTGATACCGTATAGAGCTGTGATACTGTATAGAGCTGTGTATAGAGCTGTGATACCGCATAGAGCTGTGATACCGTATAGAGATGTGATACCGTATAGAGCTGTGATACTGTATAGAGCTGTGTATAGAGCTGTGATACCGTATAGAGCTGTGTATAGAGCTGTGATATTGTATAGAGCTGTGATACCGTATAGAGCTGTGTATAGAGCTGTGATACTGTATAGAGCTGTGTATAGAGCTGTGATACCGTATAGAGCTGTGTATAGAGCTGTGATACCATATAGAGCTGTGTATAGAGCTGTGATACCGTATAGAGCTGTGATACCGTATAGAGCTGTGTATAGAGCTGCGATACCGTATAGAGCTGTGATATCGTATAGAGCTGTGTATAGAGCTGTGATACTGTATAGAGATGTGATATCGTATAGAGCTGTGTATAGAGCTGCGATACCGCATAGAGCTGTGATATATAGGTTCAAGATAACTTTAAGGATGTACCCCTGCACATTGTTAAATCATGTATCTTCATATATACGTATATAAGTAGGTGGTCAAACAACATGGCCACCGGCTTGTTTTGGCTATTTGTTGATATAGTGTGCATGTGAAGGGTTTCTGTACATGCCATCTGATGTGTCTATTACTGCATGTATGTTTACCAGTCAGTGAGTTGAAGGTCGTCTAAATAGTAAATAAGTGTATATGTACTCTGTACTGTATTGTTTGAGGTTTAAATCTAGGACACTACAGATACAAAACATGGATATAGGTGCAAATCAGAAAACATGGATATACTTTACAAAAATAAAGAAATTAGATCTTCCACAAACAAGAATATAACAGTCAACTAGACCATTGTGACCCTGGATCGCTCACCTTAGTGACCTCAGTGACAAGAAGTACAGGGTCATAGTTGCAGGTGCTCCAGACCATATAGCTTTTCACTTTTACATGAATTCAAGCTTAAAACAATATTTCCTGATTAGCAGCTGTACAAAATCTTTAATACACCTAAAACCAATTAGGGAATGGATGGGGCAGTTTTGTTGGGGTTTATATTGGTTGGTGGGAATGAACTGTATGTATAATTAATATTGAGGTGTGTGGGGTATGTGTAGCTGACTGTGGGGTATGTGTAGGTGACTGTGGGGTATGTGTAGCTGACTGTGGGGTATGTGTAGCTGACTGTGGGGTATGTGTAGCTGACTGTGGGGTATGTGTAGCTGACTGTGGGGTATGTGTAGCTGACTGTGGGATATGTGTAGGTGACTGTGGGGTATGTGTAGGTGACTGTGGGGTATGTGTAGGTGACTGTGGGGTATGTGTAGGTGACTGTGGGGGTAGTAGGTGACTGTGGGGTATGTGTAGGTGACTGTGGGGTATGTGTAGCTGACTGTGGGGTATGTGTAGCTGACTGTGGGGTATGTGTAGCTGACTGTGGGGTATGTGTAGGTGACTGTGGGGTAGTAGGTGACTGTGGGGTATGTGTAGGTGACTGTGGGGTATGTGTAGGTGACTGTGGGATATGTGTAGCTGACTATGGGGTATGTGTACAATCTCGCATACTTCCCGGTCCTTTGGCTCGAACCTGGATTGCAGCGGTGAGAAGCGAGCGTGCTAACCTGTATGCTACTTACACATGCTATTGCATATGAAATTAGTAAAAACAATCAAGGTGGGTGATGCACATAGATTGGCAATCATTGTAGGGTACCGCTGGCAAGGTGGGTGATGCACATAGATTGGCAATCATTGTAGGGTACTGCCGGCAAGGTGGGTGATGCACATAGATTGGCAATCATTGTAGGGTACCGCTGGCAAGGTGGGTGATGCACATAGATTGGCAATCATTGTAGGGTACTGCCGGCAAGGTGGGTGATGCACATAGATTGGCAATCATTGTAGGGTACTGCTGGCAAGGTGGGTGATGCACATAGATTGGCAATCATTGTAGGGTACCGCTGGCAAGGTGGGTGATGCACATAGATTGGCAATCATTGTAGGGTACCGCTGGCAAGGTGGGTGATGCACATAGATTGGCAATCATTGTAGGGTACCGCTGGCAAGGTGGGTGATGCACATAGCTTGGCAATCATTGTAGGGTACCGCCGGCAAGGTGGGTGATGCACATAGATTGGCAATCATTGTAGGGTACCGCTGGCAAGGTGGGTGATGCACATAGATTGGCAATCATTGTAGGGTACCGCTGGCAAGGTGGGTGATGCACATAGATTGGCAATCATTGTAGGGTACCGCTGGCAAGGTGGGTGATGCACATAGATTGGCAATCATTGTAGGGTACCGCTGGCAAGGTGGGTGATGCACATAGATTGGCAATCATTGTAGGGTACCGCTGGCAAGGTGGGTGATGCACATAGATTGGCAATCATTGTAGGGTACCGCCGGCAAGGTGGGTGATGCACATAGATTGGCAATCATTGTAGGGTACCACTGGCAAGGTGGGTGATGCACATAGATTGGCAATCATTGTAGGGTACCGCTGGCAAGGTGGGTTATGCACATAGATTGGCAATCATTGTAGGGTACCGCTGGCAAGGTGGGTGATGCATATAGCTTGGCAATCATTGTAGGGTACTGCTGGCAAGGTGGGTGATGTGCACATAGATTGGCAATCATTGTAGGGTACTGCCGGCAAGGTGGGTGATGCACATAGCTTGGCAATCATTGTAGGGTACTGCCGGCAAGGTGGGTGATGCACATAGATTGGCAATCATTGTAGGGTACCGCTGGCAAGGTGGGTGATGCACATAGATTGGCAATCATTGTAGGGTACCGCCGGCAAGGTGGGTGATGCACATAGATTGGCAATCATTGTAGGGTACCGCTGGCAAGGTGGGTGATGCACATAGATTGGCAATCATTGTAGGGTACCGCTGGCAAGGTGGGTGATGCACATAGATTGGCAATCATTGTAGGGTACCGCTGGCAAGGTGGGTGATGCACATAGATTGGCAATCATTGTAGGGTACCGCTGGCAAGGTGGGTGATGCACATAGATTGGCAATCATTGTAGGGTACCGCTGGCAAGGTGGGTGATGCACATAGATTGGCAATCATTGTAGGGTACCGCCGGCAAGGTGGGTGATGCACATAGATTGGCAATCATTGTAGGGTACCGCTGGCAAGGTGGGTGATGCACATAGATTGGCAATCATTGTAGGGTACCGCTGGCAAGGTGGGTGATGCACATAGATTGGCAATCATTGTAGGGTACCTCCGGCAAGGTGGGTGATGCACATAGATTGGCAATCATTGTAGGGTACCGCTGGCAAGGTGGGTGATGCACATAGATTGGCAATCATTGTAGGGTACCTCCGGCAAGGTGGGTGATGCACATAGATTGGCAATCATTGTAGGGTACCGCCGGCAAGGTGGGTGATGCACATAGATTGGCAATCATTGTAGGGTACCGCTGGCAAGGTGGGTGATGCACATAGATTGGCAATCATTGTAGGGTACCGCTGGCAAGGTGGGTGATGCACATAGATTGGCAATCATTGTAGGGTACCGCTGGCAAGGTGGGTGATGCACATAGATTGGCAATCATTGTAGGGTACCGCTGGCAAGGTGGGTGATGCACATAGATTGGCAATCATTGTAGGGTACCGCTGGCAAGGTGGGTGATGCACATAGATTGGCAATCATTGTAGGGTACCGCTGGCAAGGTGGGTGATGCACATAGATTGGCAATCATTGTAGGGTACCGCTGGCAAGGTGGGTGATGCACATAGATTGGCAATCATTGTAGGGTACCTCCGGCAAGGTGGGTGATGCACATAGATTGGCAATCATTGTAGGGTACCGCTGGCAAGGTGGGTGATGCACATAGATTGGCAATCATTGTAGGGTACCGCTGGCAAGGTGGGTGATGCACATAGATTGGCAATCATTGTAGGGTACCGCTGGCAAGGTGGGTGATGCACATAGATTGGCAATCATTGTAGGGTACCGCTGGCAAGGTGGGTGATGCACATAGATTGGCAATCATTGTAGGGTACCGCTGGCAAGGTGGGTGATGCACATAGATTGGCAATCATTGTAGGGTACCGCCGGCAAGGTGGGTGATGCACATAGATTGGCAATCATTGTAGGGTACTGCTGGCAAGGTGGGTGATGCACATAGATTGGCAATCATTGTAGGGTACCGCTGGCAAGGTGGGTGATGCACATAGATTGGCAATCATTGTAGGGTACCGCTGGCAAGGTGGGTGATGCACATAGATTGGCAATCATTGTAGGGTACCGCTGGCAAGGTGGGTGATGCACATAGATTGGCAATCATTGTAGGGTACCGCTGGCAAGGTGGGTGATGCACATAGATTGGCAATCATTGTAGGGTACCGCTGGCAAGGTGGGTGATGCACATAGATTGGCAATCATTGTAGGGTACCGCTGGCAAGGTGGGTGATGCACATAGATTGGCAATCATTGTAGGGTACCGCTGGCAAGGTGGGTGATGCACATAGATTGGCAATCAT
>CM026386.1:33013120-33033679 GCA_014843695.1 Archivesica marissinica | reverse complement strand
ATATAACTGCATTGCGCAATATAACTGCATAGCACAATATAACTGCATTGCACAATATAACTGCATAGCACAATATAACTGCATAGCACAATATAACTGCATAGCACAATATAACTGCATAGCACAATATAACTGCATAGCACAATATAACTGCATAGCACAATATAACTGCATAGCACAATATAACTGCATAGCACAATATACTGCATTGCACAATATAACTGCATTGCGCAATATAACTGCATAGCACAATATAACTGCATTGCACAATATAACTGCATAGCACAATATAACTGCATAGCACAATATACTGCATAGCACAATATAACTGCATTGCGCAATATAACTGCATAGCACAATATAACTGCATTGCACAATATAACTGCATAGCACAATATAACTGCATAGCACAATATAACTGCATAGCACAATATAACTGCATAGCACAATATAACTGCATTGCACAATATAACTGCATAGCACAATATAACTGCATAGCACAATATAACTGCATAGCACAATATAACTGCATAGCACAATATAACTGCATAGCACAATATAACTGCATAGCACAATATAACTGCATAGCACAATATAACTGCATAGCACAATATAACTGCATAGCACAATATAACTGCATAGCACAATATAACTGCATAGCACAATATAACTGCATAGCACAATATAACTGCATAGCACAATATAACTGCATAGCACAATATAACTGCATAGCACAATATAACTGCATAGCACAATATAACTGCATAGCACAATATAACTGCATTGCACAATATAACTGCATAGCACAATATAACTGCATTGCACAATATAACTGCATAGCACAATATAACTGCATAGCACAATATAACTGCATAGCACAATATAACTGCATAGCACAATATAACTGCATTGCACAATATAACTGCATAGCACAATATAACTGCATTGCACAATATAACTGCATAGCACAATATAACTGCATAGCACAATATAACTGCATAGCACAATATAACTGCATAGCACAATATAACTGCATAGCACAATATAACTGCATAGCACAATATAACTGCATAGCACAATATAACTGCATAGCACAATATAACTGCATAGCACAATATAACTGCATAGCACAATATAACTGCATAGCACAATATAACTGCATAGCACAATATAACTGCATGCACAATATAACTGCATAGCACAATATAACTGCATTGCACAATATAACTGCATAGCACAATATAACTGCATTGCACAATATAACTGCATAGCACAATATAACTGCATTGCACAATATAACTGCATTGCACAATATAACTGCATAGCACAATATAACTGCATAGCACAATATAACTGCATAGCACAATATAACTGCATTGCACAATATAACTGCATAGCACAATATAACTGCATAGCACAATATAACTGCATAGCACAATATAACTGCATAGCACAATATAACTGCATAGCACAATATAACTGCATAGCACAATATAACTGCATAGCACAATATAACTGCATAGCACAATATAACTGCATAGCACAATATAACTGCATAGCACAATATAACTGCATAGCACAATATAACTGCATAGCACAATATAACTGCATAGCACAATATAACTGCATAGCACAATATAACTGCATAGCACAATATAACTGCATAGCACAATATAACTGCATAGCACAATATAACTGCATAGCACAATATAACTGCATAGCACAATATAACTGCATAGCACAATATAACTGCATAGCACAATATAACTGCATAGCACAATATAACTGCAGAGCACAATATAACTGCATTGCACAATATAACTGCATTGCACAATATAACTGCATAGCACAATATAACTGCATTGCACAATATAACTGCATTGCACAATATAACTGCATAGCACAATATAACTGCATTGCACAATATAACTGCATTGCACAATATAACTGCATAGCACAATATAACTGCATAGCACAATATAACTGCATAGCACAATATAACTGCATTGCACAATATAACTGCATAGCACAATATAACTGCATAGCACAATATAACTGCATAGCACAATATAACTGCATAGCACAATATAACTGCATAGCACAATATAACTGCATAGCACAATATAACTGCATAGCACAATATAACTGCATAGCACAATATAACTGCATAGCACAATATAACTGCATAGCACAATATAACTGCATAGCACAATATAACTGCATAGCACAATATAACTGCATTGCACAATATAACTGCATTGCACAATATAACTGCATTGCACAATATAACTGCATTGCACAATATAACTGCATTGCACAATATAACTGCATAGCTCAATATAACTGCATTGCACAATATAACTGCATTGCACAATATAACTGCATAGCACAATATAACTGCATAGCACAATATAACTGCATAGCACAATATAACTGCATTGCACAATATAACTGCATAGCACAATATAACTGCATAGCACAATATAACTGCATAGCACAATATAACTGCATAGCACAATATAACTGCAGAGCCAAATGTTTTGTATTAGTGATGTCTTAAATTGGCGCATTTCGTTATTCCCGTCAAAATTAAACCCGCACTCGGTTCGGTAAGAGAAATGCCAATAACTCGTACTACTATGAGATAGAAATCTAATTAGTAACATCGCATGCGCTTCTGACAAGTTTAGATCAATTTGCATTGTAAATTAATTGGAAAAGCAATAAGTAATAATTATTATAATGCAAACAAACACTTTGAATCTTTTCACTAGTTTGCATCTATAGATATGTAATACAATTTATTGCATATGTATTTTTGTATATATAAATAAAACAACAAATTCCAGTTTCTTCATTCATATTAGGGATTCATCTGGGATTTAGATATATACTAGTAACAGTCAAATTAACCTCCATTTTGAAAATTCGCATTTGCCTTTGCTTTGTTTATATTGATGGTAACTTAAAATGCAATATAATGGCGAGGTTTAGATTTGGCGGAATAATCACTAATCGCTAGTGTAGCCAAATAAAACCTCTGCCAATAAAGCTACTTATACAGTAGACATATTGTGTTAATATAATCATGTTCTACTTATACAGTTGACATATTGTGTTAATATAATCATGTTCTACTTATACAGTTGACATATTGTGTTAATATAATCATGTTCTACTTATACAGTAGACATATTGTGTTAATATAATCATGTTCTACTTATACAGTAGACATATTGTGTTAATATAATCATGTTCTACTTATACAGTAGACATATTGTGTTAATATAATCATGTTCTACTTATACAGTAGACATATTGTGTTAATATACGGTAATCATGTTCAGGCTGTCAGATTAGCACAGTTGTTTGCACGTTCGCTTCTCACCAATGCCACCTCGGACAGGGAAGTATACAAGATTGTACGGTGGTGGCCAGATCGGACAGGTGAGTTTTCTCTGGGTACTCTGGTTTCCTCCCATACGAATGACTACATTTATGCTTTCATTTGCGCCAATGAGAGTTTGTTCCTCAATCGTTGTAAAATAAATAAGTTTAAACTTTTTTCAATCATGTTCAAAAGTGTTTATTTGTTGGTAACCTGATCATTCTGTAAAATATCTAAACGTTATCGGTAACTATCTGAATTTTGACTACTTGTGGTGTATGACTCGTGTGGTTCTAATATGTAAGGGAATGGAAACTTCCGATTAATAATGTCTTGTATGATAGGAATTAAATAGAATATAATGGTGGATCTAAATTCTGTTTCCATTTACAAGCCTTCAAATGTTTTCTTATATGTAGAGATCTCAACGAATATTCGAATATCAAAATATCTATTCGAATACCATTTAAATATTCAAATTCTAAGTTGTTATAATTGGATTTTGTGTAAATTGACTGGTTGACACCACTGGCATGACATGATTGGTTGACGCCACTGGCATGACATGATTGGTTGACGCCACTGGCATGACCTGATTGGTTGACGCCACTGGCATGACATGATTGGTTGATGTCACTGGCATTACATGACTGGTTGATGCCACTGGCATGACATGATTGGTTGATGCCACTGGCATTACATGACTGGTTGATGCCACTGGCATGACATGATTGGTTGATGCCACTGGCATTACATGACTGGTTGATGCCACTGGCATTACATATGATTCATTACATGGCATAGTCACACCCAGGTGCCCCCCTTCCCGGTAACAATGTTTTCAGTTTGTATAAATTGTTGTTCAACTTGTTTTATATGTACTACTGCAATAAAATATTAAACTTGCGATTTTGACTGATATTTTGGCTGAACAAACACATCAACAGAAACGGCAGAGTTTGATATGGTAAGCTTGTTTACATGTACATTAGTCATTTCTACATTAAAAGATGATTCGACCATTAGATTATTACTCAAAAAGTTGATGTGCAAATGTGAAGAATATACAAGCTAATGATTATTCATTCATTTATATATCTATACCAGTATGTATACGTTATCGACACATTTGCGAATAAGTGATCGTGCCACCCACTCCATCTGCAGTATGGAAGCTTTTTGTGCACTCTGCCGAGATGGTCTTGTACGGTGCTACTTGTCAGATGTGTAATGAGATGTTCTTGTACAGTGCTACTTGTCAGCTGTCTAATGAGATGTTCTTGTACAGTGCTACTTGTCAGATGTGTAATGAGATGTTCTTGTACAGTGCTACTTGTCAGCTGTCTAATGAGATGTTCTTGTACAGTGCTACTTGTCAGATGTGTAATGAGATGTTCTTGTACAGTGCTACTTGTCAGATGTGTAATGAGATGTTCTTGTACAGTGCTACTTGTCAGATGTGTAATGAGATGTTCTTGTACAGTGCTACTTGTCAGATGTCTAATGAGATGTTCTTGTACAGTGCTACTTGTCAGATGTCTAATGAGATGTTCTTGTACAGTGCTACTTGTCAGCTGTCTAATGAGATGTTCTTGTACGGTGCTACTTGTCAGATGTGTAATGAGATGTTCTTGTACGATGCTACTTGTCAGATGTGTAATGAGATGTTCTTGTACGATGCTACTTGTCAGATGTGTAATGAGATGTTCTTGTACAGTGCTACTTGTCAGCTGTCTAATGAGATGTTCTTGTACGGTGCTACTTGTCAGCTGTGTAATGAGATGTTCTTGTACAGTGCTACTTGTCAGCTGTGTAATGAGATGTTCTTGTACGATGCTACTTGTCAGCTGTCTAATGAGATGTTCTTGTACGATGCTACTTGTCAGCTGTGTAATGAGATGTTCTTGTACAGTGCTACTTGTCAGCTGTCTAATGAGATGTTCTTGTACGATGCTACTTGCAGCTGTGTAATGAGATGTTCTTGTACGATGCTACTTGCAGCTGTCTAATGAGATGTTCTTGTACGATGCTACTTGTCAGCTGTCTAATGAGATGTTCTTGTACGATGCTACTTGTCAGATGTGTAATGAGATGTTCTTGTACAGTGCTACTTGTCAGCTGTCTAATGAGATGTTCTTGTACGATGCTACTTGCAGCTGTGTAATGAGATGTTCTTGTACGATGCTACTTGCAGCTGTGTAATGAGATGTTCTTGTACGATGCTACTTGCAGCTGTGTAATGAGATGTTCTTGTACGATGCTACTTGCAGCTGTGTAATGAGATGTTCTTGTACGATGCTACTTGCAGCTGTGTAATGAGATGTTCTTGTACGATGCTACTTGCAGCTGTGTAATGAGATGTTCTTGTACGATGCTACTTGCAGCTGTGTAATGAGATGTTCTTGTACGATGCTACTTGCAGCTGTGTAATGAGATGTTCTTGTACGATGCTACTTGCAGCTGTGTAATGAGATGTTCTTGTACGATGCTACTTGCAGCTGTGTAATGAGATGTTCACTTACGGTGCTACTTGTCCAAGTGGGACAACTCACATGCGATCCATTCCTAGAGTTCAAGGGGGACAACTCGCATGTGAACCATTCTTCAATTCCAAGGGGGACAACTCACTTGCGAACCATTCCTTGAGTCCAAGGGGGACAACTTGTACATACCAAGGGGGGCAACTTGTACATGTGAACCATTCCTAGAGTCCAAGGGGGACAACCTGTACATTTGAACCATTCCAAGGGGGACAACCTGTACATTTGAACCATTCCTAGAGTCCAAGGGGGACAACCTGTACATTTGAACCATTCCTAGAGTCCAAGGGGGAACAACTTGTACATGTGAACCATTCCTAGAGTCCAAGGGGGGACAACTTGTACATTTGAACCATTCCTAGAGTCCAAGGGGGGACAACTTGTACATTTGAACCATTCCTAGAGTCCAAGGGGGACAACTTGTACATTTGAACCATTCCTAGAGTCCAAGGGGGACAACTTGTACATGTGAACCATTCCTAGAGTCCAAGGGGGACAACCTGTACATGTGAACCATTCCTAGAGTCCAAGGGGGACAACCTGTACATTTGAACCATTCCTAGAGTCCAAGGGGGAACAACTTGTACATGTGAACCATTCCTAGAGTCCAAGGGGGACAACCTGTACATTTGAACCATTCCAAGGGGGACAACCTGTACATTTGAACCATTCCTAGAGTCCAAGGGGGACAACCTGTACATTTGAACCATTCCTAGAGTCCAAGGGGGAAAACTTGTACATGTGAACCATTCCTAGAGTCCAAGGGGGACAACCTGTACATGTGAACCATTCCTAGAGTCCAAGGGGGACAACCTGTACATTTGAACCATTCCTAGAGTCCAAGGGGGACAACCTGTACATTTGAACCATTCCTAGAGTCCAAGGGGGACAACCTGTACATTTGAACCATTCCTAGAGTCCAAGGGGACAACCTGTACATTTGAACCATTCCTAGAGTCCAAGAGGGAACAACTTGTACATGTGAACCATTCCTAGAGTCCAAGGGGGACAACCTGTACATTTGAACCATTCCTAGAGTCCAAGGGGGACAACTTGTACATGTGAACCATTCCTAGAGTCCAAGGGGGACAACCTGTACATTTGAACCATTCCTAGAGTCCAAGGGGGACAACCTGTACATTTGAACCATTCCTAGAGTCCAAGGGGGACAACTTGTACATTTGAACCATTCCTAGAGTCCAAGGGGGACAACTTGTACATTTGAACCATTCCTAGAGTCCAAGGGGGACATATCATACTGGTACATGTGAACCATTTATACAGCCCAATGGGGGGAAATGTAAATTATTAATATAGAGAAAGGAGATTACAGTGTTGAAGGGGGAATGCATGCATTGTAGTGAGAACACTTCCACTCATTTTAAAGGGATTGGGACATGTTCAAAGGGGACAACCCCCACCCTCCTCTGATGAGAGAAACTTCACTTGTATGGAAGAAGTATATCTACAAAGTGTTTGTTTACAGAATTTATTTATCACATTGTAAACAATCACTAGGTATAGTTTGGCAACATTAAACTGAGACATTTGCATATTCCGTGAACTTACTTTGTCAATAATCGATATCCGAAGTAAAATATGCGCATTAGATTATGGTACACTTACTTGATTCAAATATTAACAGTAAAAACCTAACGTATGTCCTGGTCATAGTTCTCAAAAACTTACGACGGCATTGGCGGAGATTAATTAATTAGCCTCCGTTTAATGTTGCCAAACATTAGTAAAAATATTTATCTTTATATAAATAAAATATAGTGACTATTCAATTTTATCAGTGATATGACGTAATGACACAATTATACAAACTGAACCAAACAAAGTTCAATAACAGACTGCAGGCAACAATTCATTATTTCCTTCTTAAGGAACATAATTTACTTAACTTAAATAATATTTGTCTTGCTGTTATTTATTGGCGAATAAACCACAGTTTGGATGCATAGGAATTAACCACGCAGTCAGTAGGCAACGGCAAGACAAATGTGACCCGCCATATCAAAATCAGTCGTAAGTCGGGATTATCGTAAGGCAGATAATTACATTATAAGTCAACAAAATGGTATTTTAACAATTTTCAGATTATTGTATAATGGCATTTTATAATCATTTATCTTTATAATAAATGTGATAGAAGCACGTATTTGTGTAATTTAAGGCATTAAAAACACATTTTAATTAGCTTGGTGTTAATTGCCATTGTTATTAATCGCAGTGAAACAAAAGATCTAAGCCGGGTAGGTGGTGTTTTCAGGAGGCCTCCAATGATACTGTCCCGCGGTTTGGCTCCATGTATTTGGTACCGAAATAAACTAGAGATGACGTATTTTCAGCTGATGCTATTTTTGAAATAAGATCTTATATGCTTCCAACTAATCAACGGCTTTAAAGCATTCGAATTTTGTTAAAAAATCTCTTCGCGGTTGCTACGTAAATATGATTCCCACTCATCCATTGGTCGATAAACACCACGTGATCTGCAAGTGCGCACATGTTCACAGACGCTTGGATAGAAACAAAAAGATTTTCAGTGTGATTTCATGACAATTATTCATTATATAGCTTAATATTTAGATTTATTTCGATGTAAATCAGTCATATATAGGTAAATGGTAAACCTAGACAAGTGTAGAACCTTTATCTGCTGATTTGTTGTGTGAAATTTCAACGCACCGTTTATCTGTACCCGTGTAGCCGTATTTCGGACGTACATGTATTTGTGGCATCCAGTAGATTTTTCAAAATTGAATGAAATATATCGTTTGTGTAATGTCCGTCAGACAGTAATGTCCGTCACACTCAGTTATTCTCATTAAATGCAACATTTCACACCAAAATCTGATTAATTAACCTCAATTTATTGTTATTATCTTATACATGTTTTACCTTATAATGCGCAGCATGCACCACAATACGAAAAATAAATTCTAAAATAATACTTCACCTGAATCCAAAAGTTCATTCTTTTATAACTGACTGAATTCAGCTTTTATGTTTCATAATATTACAAAAGATTTTTTACTTTTCACTGTGAACCAGCTTTTCACCCCTTTTCTAATTCAGAGCTGCACAATATACAAGGTTACTTTACTTCAGAATAATCCTTTCAGGATGGTTTAAGTAAATAAAATTTAAGTCAATAAAAAATTATTGTATTTATACTAGGAACAGCTGAACCACTATGGATACTATTAAGTTCAGCAAAGTGGCATTTTAAAGAATGGACATTTACCTTTAATTTGATACCAAACATGACTAGTTGTGTCATGTGGAACATATTGGTTGCTATGGTGTTTTGATTTCACTGCGTCTCCAAATTTTGTTAAAATAAGTCAGAATTTCTGCAAATCTTTGACAGTCGTTTTCTCGGAATATTAATCGTGCGAAGTCCATTATTCAAATGGTCATAACTTTGGACTGGAACGAGCTACATGAATGATACTGATATCACTAGAAAGCTTATACTTATACCTATATGATGGTATAGTTAACTCATTATTTATTTTTTAGACTTAAGACTGATTTTGCCATGGTGGGTCACAAATATTATTTCCATTCTAACATGAACCAATATAATGCTATAAACGAATAAATGTGTGTGTTGTTTTATCTCCTTGTCTGTTATTTGGCTGATGGCTTTACAAAATACCTCCCTGTAAAATACGTTCTGTATTCCAGTGGCATTGAACATCATCCTATCAACACTACTTCCTGTATGGCTGGTTGTTAACACTATACTTCCTGTATGGCTGGTTGTTAACACTATACTTCCTGTATGGCTGGTTGTTAACACTATACTTCCTGTATGGCTGGTTGTTAACACTATACTTCCTGTATGGCTGGTTGTTAACACTATACTTCCTGTATGGCTGGTTGTTAACACTATACTTCCTGTATGGCTGGTTGTTAACACTATACTTCCTGTATGGCTGGTTGTTAACACTATACTTCCTGTCCAATCACTACCGGTATATTCAATTCCGATGTGAAATTGTTGGAAGTTGTGCACATTTATGTTTATAAATAAAAATTTTTTTACAGGGGGAGCAAAATTCAGCAGCAGTAGCCATGGTTTATTGCAGATTTAACAACAGTAGATTTGTTCTTTGTTTATAGGAACAAAATATCAAGTCATGTTAGAATATATTTTAACCTTTTCCCACATTGACGCCATTACAAATATCACATACATTGACAATTTGACAGTGTAGTAGCCAAACCAACATTCATAATGTGAAATTAAATGTACTGTAGAACATTATTAATTCGCGATCATTTATATTTCGCTAATTTTGCGATCTAAGTTGATCGCGAATTCATGATTTTCGTGAATAGTGTAGAGCTAAATCCGTAAATATGTACATTTTATCAAAATTTTGAAAGTCAATACAATTATAAGCAATATATATAAACACAATTTCGAATTGAAGGTGTAAAGTCTTATCGAAATGAGGGTTAATAAAATAATACCATCCATCCACCTACTATATTTGATCCACATAAATAAGTCCATTTTATTTATCATATGACTGATGAAATTTCTACCTGCAGTGATTACACATTGTACATGCTTAAATAATATACATGTACGTAAATACTTTCAATTTAACACTTTCATTTTCTGAATGTTCTAATAGATAGAAGTAGTTTTACAAAACAATATTTACTGAAATAAAATTTGTTCAAACTCAACTGACTTCGGTCAAACAATCCACATGTAACAATTCATAAACCATTTAAAGCGCCACTACATCATAAAATGCCAAATAAATGCCTTTTTATGTTATACATAGCATTGCTACAATAAATTCTTCCGAGAAAATTTTCAAAGCTAAATTTCAAAACAAAAACAGTGTTTTTGCAGTCTACTAACTCTCAAAAGTGAAAGTAGGATTTCATATAACAGTCAGTTACGCCCCTGAAGTGGAAGTCGTGATAGCGCAGTGGATGCGCGTTTGCTTCTGGTGCGAAAGGTCCAGAGTTTGAGTCACGCTGGAGCCGTTACGATTATGCCCTTAGGCAAGGCATTTAAATACCACGTTGCTGCTTCTCTCTGGCGATGGATTCCATCAGGAATGAGGTCTCGAGAGTGATTAATATAAGTTTAAGAACTTGTTTCGCAATCGAGCTAAAATAAATTTGTATAAACTGAAGTGACATTTGTTTATTATTGGAGTCTATAGTGCTACTATCGGTTAGAGATAATTTAAATCAGACTGGTCTAAAAATAAATATGTACAGGCACAAAAGGTGAGATATAATGGTAAATCTGTACAATAAATATTGTGTTGTACATTACACATGACATTACCCTATTGACATTATTTTATTATGTCAACAAACGTTGTATACAATGTTTGTTTATTAGTTAAAACACCATAATATAGGAAATTACATTCTATAGAAATTTACTTTTTTACCGATGTAGTGTCGCTTTAACATAAAATAAACCATTACTGTAGCATAAAATATATAGGTTATGCCTGTTTACGGTCTGAAAATAATAAAACATTTGACCAATGAAATGTAAATAACTTGTATCCCGTGAAAAACACACATGAAAACCAGTCCAGCAGGATTAATGTCGGGAGGATAGACCTCGCAATAAACCACATAAAACTGAAGGATACATCTCACAAACTCATATCAAACTACAATGTATCACTGTGCAACACATAACACATCCTATCTCCCATAGTGCACCACACCTCCAGTTTTACTTGCCTGCCAGGTACCCGATTTTATAAAACCTAGTGGATAAAGGAAGCACATTAAATGTTTTGCATCTAAGTACGTACACATTTCTTAAATTGTATTATACTTTTTTTTTATCTACCCGTAACTAGATTTTGATTACATGCACATATATCACACATGTGAACCGTTTTTAAAACAGCAAAGTGGGAGTTTGACATTCTGAAAGTGGGAGATTTGGCTTCAAGTAGGGAGATTTTAATGTTTCTGTGGGAGATGTACGAATCCTTAATATTAACCCAGTTTACGTAGAATGGCATGTGTTCACAGGCAAGGCAGCGTCTGATGCTGGTCGGTTTGTCACATTTGTTAAATTGTAACACTACAATCAATGTTAACCCATTCAACCCCAAGTAACTGACATGGACTGGTGCGTGATACTAACCCGTGCGTGATACTAACCCATTCAACCCCAAGTAACTGACATGGACTGGTGCGTGATATTTTCAGACCAATAAATTAATAAGAAAATTACCTTTGGACCAGTTCATTTATCAAAATGGGTAATTTTATCTAAAAATAGTAATAATTATTACTGGCAAAAAAGTGCAGATCCTGATGAGACGGCTTGTCACGAGCCGGCTCATCTGGATCTACACTTTTCATAAGCCTATTTAGAGGCCTGTGGGGTTGAAAGGGTTAAATACTGAAATGGCGAGAAATTCATTATACAAATTCACAGTACCTATCTGGAATTAGGTTTGTTCTTGTCAAGAATTTGAGAATGGACTCATGAAAAATAAATGTAGTGTTGAAGTGATATCTTTTAAGAAATCAGTATTTTATTATGTTAAATTTACTTTTTTTTAAAAATTCTAATTTTTAGCAAATCGGTATATTTGTTTTTCTGATCTTGGGACATGGGAGTTGGGGTTGAACTTGGGACACTTGTGTCAAAATTGAGAGAGTTCACATGTATTCTAATATATATAATATACATTATAAATCTTCAGAAGCTCACTGACAGCTGATAGCTTTGACAGCAGTGTGAAACTGGCCCTAATATTTATTCCATACCGAGTAAGGGTAAGTTGGCAATGCATTTTCATTACAAGTAAGTGTAAAACTGGTGACAGGGAAGTGAAAACAAAATATGCCCATGCAGTTTACACAAGATGTCAACATTTCCATTTACCGTGTCTCTTTAATTAAAGGAAACGTCAATTTTTATTGAATGAAATTTTCAAGTTGAAGGAAGCTCTAATCCAAAATTCGACTGTACAAACTATAGTATGTTAGTGTCACAGCCAGACCCAGAAAACATGAGGCAATCCAGTCGAGTCCAGGCAATCCAGTAGAGATATATACTTGCCGGCATTAAAAACGCAACTTGGGATTGAATGGCATTTAGTGGTTGTATGTTTGGGATACATTAAAGCAATGTAATCTTTTATAGTAATCATTCTCAAATAAGTCGCAAAAGAATTTAACAACAATCGTTTGGATTAGATTCCAACATTATGCGAGTCATGTGTAATTGTAAAAATGATAAATTTCGTAAAATAATGGTATCATATAATGATGGCATTTTTTAGGCACACTGTATTATAATAATGTGCTATCTCCATACTGCTGATAAACAATAGGCACACTGTATTATAATAATGTGCTATCTCCATACTGCTGATAAACAATAGGCACACTGTATTATAATAATGTGCTATCTCCATACTGCTGATAAACAATAGGCACACTGTATTATAATAATGTGCTATCTCCATACTGCTGATAAACAATAGGCACACTGTATTATAATAATGTGCTATCTCCATACTGCTGATAAACAATAGGCACACTGTATTATAATAATGTGCTATCTCCATACTGCTGATAAACAATAGGCACACTGTATTATAATAATGTGCTATCTCCATACTGCTGATAAACAATAGGCACACTGTATTATGATAATGTGCTATCTATTGGAATAGATAAAATTGTGGAATGGCGGCTACATATGGGCATCGATATAGGTGTTGTGTGGTGCTTATGTGGAGTAAAGGTTGAAAACAATAAACTTAATGTGCTGTTCATCAACAGTTTGGTGTTATTTAATCATAAACATCTTTTGGAAATGCTTATTTTGAACAGGAATAAGTCCTCAATTTATCATGTTAAGCTTATGTTGAACAGGAATAAGTCCTCAATTCATCATGATAAAGCAGTATAAAACATCTATCACATAGTCAGTGCATAATCCAAGTAGTTTTATTGTGTTTTGACATTCATAAAAAGTGATAAGAGAATCCTTAGTACAACTGTTCCTGCCTTTACCATAACTTGTAATAGCAAACATTATTTTGAAACAATCCCACAATCCATGTTATCTGAAAAATTATTTTGAAACAATCCCCATAAGCAAAAAAAACATGTAATCATGCATACAACCAATTAACAAGAGTTTAAGAGTTTAATATGCTGCATTCATTTCCTCAGCAGCATGAGGTGACGGCCATTTAAATTCTGCCACAGCTGGAGTGCCGGGCGCCAGTGTCTGGATTGCAGGAAGTGGCGATTTAATCGTTACCAATTTCGGACTTGCAGATTTTGGTGTCATGATTTTCGGACTTGCAGACTTTATGCGGCTTCCGTGTGATGCTGGCCTGGGCCAAGCGATATTTGGGGTGCATGGTTTCATGTGTGTTCTTATACCAGGTGAGGCAGGAACATCCACTGAAGATTTGGGTTCCGGGTTCATGGCCCCAGATCGCAAGCCAATGAAACTATGTTGGGTCTCAATTGGGTTGGGTGGAAGAGTTCTGTCAGCATCTCTGTCAGCCTTCACTGGTAACGGTGAGGGAACCTACAAAACAGAAATAAGTTCATTCCATTAATCCAATATATTGTTCTACATTCTATCAAAGTTACCGAAACAAGTCTGAAAAATTACAGAAAATCTATTGTTTCTGGATCACAAGCATTATCAATGTGCATAAAAGCTTAGTTTATACAAATTTATTTTAGCATGATTGTGAAACAAGTTTTTACGATGTTAGATTAATCGCTCCCGAGACCTCATTCCTGATGGAATCCATCACCAGAAAGAGAAGAGGCAACGTGGAATTTAGGCAAGCCTAAGGACACTATCGTAATGGCTACAGCTGGGCACAAACTACTGGACCTTTCACACCTAAAGCGCGCTACCACTATGCTATCATGATTTCCACAAGTGGCATATCAGTGGTGGTAGAAGCCACACACTAAATGTCGTATTAACATCATCGGGACCAGTTTCGCATACTAGTCAGACAGACCGAACGTGCCGTCTGATCAGGATATATGCTGAATGCTCTTCAGACAGTGGAGCTGAAGCACCTGGTGTTACGCCGCGGCTGATCTGGATCTATGTTGTTTGCACAAATGTCATGCTCTGAATTTATTCGGCACTGAAATAGCTAAAAATAAATGTGGACCATTTCTAAGGGGACAATCCATAGAGGGATCAGTGATGTGGATAGGATAGAAACACCGCAGATGCACTGCAGCATTTAACAATACCGATATCTTTCTGGGCATACCTTGCATTGCTTTAACTGTCCACCAAGTACTATATCACCTTCTGTCTTGATTCTGTCCAATCGCAAAGCAGCATTTTCTGATCGAGCTGTGGAATTCACCATGTTGTTGCCTGAAGACAGATCAATGTACCACTTAAATACAGATCAATGTACCACTTAAATACAGATTAATCTACCACTTAAATACAGATCAATCTACCACTTAAATACAGATCAATGTACCACTTAAATACAGATCAATGTACCACTTAAATACAGATCAATGTACCACTTAAATACAGATCAATCTACCACTTAAATACAGATCAATGTACTACATAAATACAGATCAATGTACCACATAAATACAGATCAATCTACCACTTAAATACAGATCAATGTACTACATAAATACAGATCAATGTACTACATAAATACAGATCAATGTACCACTTAAATACAGATTAATCTACCACTTAAATACAGATCGATGTACCACTTAAATACAGATCAATGTACCACTTATAATTCATATTCCCGTTTAGAAAGACATTTTACTTTCATCACATTTCTGGATGAGAAAATGGTCGAATTATAGCCAGGAAAGTATGGTAGTAACTACCTTTTAATATAACTTTAAGCTGAAATTAATTCTAGAGTGAGATAATAGAATTTGTGCTCACGAAAAATAAGAATCAACATTTAAGCGTCCATTACGTACTATATTCATCATATTTCTGAACCAAATTCCTCTGAGCTAAATAATGTGCCGATATATAAAATCGATAGCAGGACGAAATAAGGAATAGTGTTATTTGTGTACATACAAATTGATTATACTGTAATTCTACTCTACACTGGCAATACAGCGCAATGTAATTAATTTAATTACTGTTACATACATGTATTTGAAATGAAAATCCTACTCACATAGGATATGTAAGCCAAAGACATATTGCTACAGAACTTGTTGCAGATATATGATATGTACACTTTCACATATATAGAATGTTACACAGAGTGCTGATTTCATACTATATTTTATGAAACGAGTTTTGGAATGTTGCTATTAAGCGAGCCTCTAGGCAAATAGCTTTTTGGTGAGCTTAATAGCAAAATTCCAAAACTCGTTTCATAAAATATGGTATGAAATCATTCCGAGTGTAAGATCCTGTTTATCACATTACCACAGCTCGCTCGTTTTAATAAATATCATTGGTACTTTCATATTGGTGCAAATCGTCATGACGTCACATGTTTTAAACAGTGTTATAATTGCGTCGAGACTTAAATCATTGGTTGTCTAAGCCATTAACATTACCGGTATGTACCAATTCAAATAGAAAAGTGCATACTTTAAAGTTTAATTTACAAATTATTCTCTCAACCAATCAAAATCCTTCCAGGAGTTATTACACATGTGCACATATAAGAAAATATGTAATGACTGTATGAACTTGAATACAAGCAGAGTTATGTGATAAAAATATTTATAAAATGCCTTTGTATTACATGTACTACAGTCACAAATGTTGTCCTGAGGCACAAGTATTAGAGTACATAATTTGCAGATGCATAGATCTGTCCTACTTGTACCTGGAACTTTCAATGGCATGTCCCACGTTCCAATGAAGGTACCCCATGGCGACTCCCTGGACCTTTTGACACCAGGTAATAGGTGCCCTTTGTCACTAGCAACAATTTGTGTGAATCCAACAAATGCTCTAGGTCTCTGAAAAATACAGAATCAGTTTTACTAGTGTCACAGCAAGCCATTCGTTTCTGTCTATATTACAGGTGTTTCGCTACATCACATTTTCAAAGTAAAGACAACTTGTAGTTTTGTTTTGCATAGAATGAATAAGTATTTTTTATCAACAATAATTAATATAAATAAGGAGTTACAATTTGTGTATAATTCTGTTTCTGGTCCTACCTACCAGAACTTACATTTACATCTATAAAGACCATTCTGACGAAACACTACATTTGTATCTGTGTAGTAAGCTGACCTTTCAGTATTTTTACAAATGCAATATTTTCTTTATGAAAACTGATTCCATTAGGTCACATAGATGTAACGACAAGTAGTTATGGTCAGGCCTTCATTGGCAGTGTGTTTAATCTTCACTTTAATATATGTTCCTTTGGGTTTTACGCCTGCATCACCACCATTTTGGCTATATCACTGGCGGACAGTTTACCTAACAACACCTTTCATGGGCAGGCTCCAGCGGTTAACCAGTACTTGGTGCACCAAACTCCGTAAGATATTGTTTGTATTTATAATGAAGATTTTGGTAGAAAATATGCTAGAGAGCGGTTGCCTAGATTTTGGGGAGATTATGGTGGTTCAGTGCAGCCATCATGAAGCAGCAGAATGAGGGAGCAAGCAGAGGCTGTGTGCATTTTAAGTGTCTTGTCTAAGGAAACCACCGCAGTGGCTCAAACTGACAACCTCTCCGTTACGAGGTGGACACAATATCCATTTGTTCATGGCGATGTCAAAGGCTTCAATGCCTGATACGATGATGGCATAACCACTACTCCATGTCTAGCCTGGGTTCCAGTCTGTCGATTTTTCACTTTGTAACTTCTGGCAAAATGATATCAGAACTCAATATGGCTCAATTAATGGTCTTGGTGTTAAAATATATTTATTTGACTGACCAGGTAAAATATATCAACGCCTGTTCCCAGGCTACATCATGACAACCATATATATAGTTAGCAAATAAAAGGGAAATTTAAAAATGGTCTCACTTTGTTATGATTAAATTGATCAGTTCTGTGCAAGTATTAGACCATGGTGTGGCTGCAGATTGTTTAGTGGAGGAATAAACATTAGAAAATGTTTGGGTTGTAAAGTGAGGGTATTAAAAGGTAAGCCTAATTTTATTGTAAAGTTAGAAAGCAGTCAATCAAAACATGACATAAAGATGCCAGTTAGTAAAATTAGAAACTTCTATCAACATTTGAACTATTGAGGTAACATGCATTTCTTTATAAAATTAAGAAGATGGCTGGCCATCGGACTATAGAAACGAAGACAAAGGATTAACATTAAACCATACTATGTTCATTTCTGATTGTATTTTATTTTTGTTTTAGTTCTCGAGAAAACCTCAATACGGTATACCTCAGTATGTCCTGAAATATTACACTTGAATCCCAAACAAGCCTGTTGTGATACTGTTAGTATGTATGTACTATATATATATATATATATAACAATAAATGAATTATTCAAGTAATATTGGAGTTTATTTTCAGTGTAAACTCTTTGCATGCTGGGTAAAAAAAGGCTATTAGTAGATCCAATAACTGTAGCAGATGACAATTCATTATGGGCTTTTTTCTTTGTATCTGAAAATATGTGATGGATTAATTTCCTTACAATCATGTCGCTACATTCTGTATTTGATTTATTTTCACCACCGCCGTGCAAAGATTTAATGAAGTTTCTCATTATAAATGATTTTCTTGAGAACCAAATCAATAAAATATGTCATAATGAAGAAGCATGCATGCATTAAACAAATTGTTACTTCTATGGTCTGGCATATATTCCAATTTATTTCACTTCCTGGAGATAAAAAAACCCTAATAAAATTAAAGAAACTTTTGCATTTTTTCAAAGCTACTATTGGTACTGTTGATTAGTAGATATATAAACACAGACGCTTGGGGGTCTGGATAAGTGGTTTCAGGTTCAAAACCAACATTGTTTAACATTTTCATAAACCATAGGCTTCACACTATACATAATGGTCCATAATTAATGTGATAGTGACGGGATGTAATGTTTAAATATGCTTGTATAGTAAAATATCAGTTTCAAACAGTATCTACTGAAAACATTTTACAATATGAGCAAGTGTAAATTCACAATATTAAAAAGAAAATTAGCATGTATTAATGCTGGCCCAATCTGTTCAAAAGTCTAGAGAATAGGGTCAGCTAATCACTGGTTAAACTTTGATATAAGAACAATCAGATTGGTGCTCAGATGCTGTTAAGTGCTAGAAAACATAGTCTTGAAATTCATGACTGGCTTAAATCAGAGCTTAAAATTAATGACTGGCTTAATTAATACATGCGTGCATTTCAGAATTGATTATTCATTTTAGGATTATTTTGTCAAGTTGTATGAAGAAACTGACAGAACTTGCTTTTCTTATAATCCTGCTAAATATAATATATATACAGTCAAACCTGTCTTAAGCAACCAGCCAAGGGAATCACACAAAGTGGCTGCTTAGCACAGGTGTATATCTTTATGATCTCTTTCAAAGTAATTAAAATTGAAGATTTTGCTACAGTCATTATAATTACAATAGAACCTAAACAGATTATCCTAGGAGCCAGCCTCCATTGTTAGATAATCCCGGGAGCCAGCTCCATTGTTAGATAATCCCGGGAGCCAGCCTCCATTGTTAGATAATCCTGGGAGCCAGCCTCCATTGTTAGATAATCCCGGGAGCCAGCCTCCATTGTTAGATAATCCCGGGAGCCAGCCTCCATTGTTAGATAATCCCTGGAGCCAGACTCCATTGTTAGATAATCCCGGGAGCCAGCCTCATTGTTAGATAATCCCGGGAGCCAGCCTCCATTGTTTGATAATCCCGGGAGCCAGCCTCCATTGTTAGATAATCCCGGGAGCCAGCCTCCATTGTTAGATATTCCCGGAGCAAGCCTCCATTGTTAGATATCCCTGTAGCCAGCCTCATTGTTAGATATCCCGGGAGCCAGCCTCCATTGTTAGATAATCCCGGGAGCCAGCCTCCATTGTTAGATAATCCCGGGAGCCAGCCTCCATTGTTAGATAATCCCGGGAGCCGCCTCCATTGCTAGATAATCCCGGGAGCCAGCCTCCATTGCTAGATAATCCTGGGAGCCAGCCTCCATTGTTAGATATCCCGGGAGCAAGCCTCCATTGTAGATAATCCCGGGAGCCAGCCTCCATTGTTAGATAATCCCGGGAGCCAGCCTCCATTGTTAGATAATCCCGGGAGCCAGCCTCCATTGTTAGATAATCCCTGGAGCCAGCCTCCATTGTTAGATAATCCTGGGAGCCAGCCTCCATTGTTAGATAATCCTGGGAGACAGCCTCCATTGTTAGATAATCCCGGGAGCCAGCCTCCATTGTTAGATAATCCCGGGAGCCAGCCTCCATTGTTAGATAATCCCGGGAGCCAGCCTCCATTGTTAGATAATCCCGGGAGCCAGCCTCCATTGTTAGATAATCCCGGGAGCCAGCCTCCATTGTTAGATAATCCCGGGAGCCAGCCTCCATTGTTAGATAATCCCGGGAGCCAGCCTCCAGTGTTAGATAATCCCGGGAGCCAGCCTCCAGTGT
>CM026386.1:32947006-33012120 GCA_014843695.1 Archivesica marissinica | reverse complement strand
CTCCATTGTTAGATAATCCCGGGAGCCAGCCTCCATTGTTAGATAATCCCGGGAGCCAGCCTCCATTGTTAGATAATCCCGGGAGCCAGCCTCCATTGTTAGATAATCCCGGGAGCCAGCCTCCATTGTTAGATAATCCCGGGAGCCAGCCTCCATTGTTAGATAATCCCGGGAGCCAGCCTCCATTGTTAGATTATCCTAGGAGCCAGCCTCCATTGTTAGATAATCCCGGGAGCCAGCTCCATTGTTAGATAATCCCGGGAGCCAGCCTCCATTGTTAGATAATCCTGGGAGCCAGCCTCCATTGTTAGATAATCCCGGGAGCCAGCCTCCATTGTTAGATAATCCCGGGAGCCAGCCTCCATTGTTAGATAATCCTGGGAGCCAGCCTCCATTGTTAGATAATCCCGGGAGCCAGCCTCCAGTGTTAGATAATCCTGGGAGCCAGCCTCCAGTGTTAGATAATCCCGGGAGCCAGCGTCCAGTGTTAGATGAAACTACATGTAGTTATTGGTACCACTGAAAAGAGCTAATGAACGTTTGCTAACAAGCACAAACCAGTTATCAAAGCACCATTTTCATTTCCGAGAAATTATAAACTGAGTCTTAATCAATAATTCTTTTAACCAGTGGTAAAATGTTGAGCAACTTGGGCAGTGCAGAGAGGATGTGTGTGGTATGGTGAGATAAATGTGATTCAAATACACTTACACAGTCCCTCATTCCTATACGAATCATCCTCTAAATAATAAACAGTAGCTTCTTGGTGACATAACAAAATACAACATTAAATACAGGAAACAATTACAAATGATCGAATTCAATGTCAATTATTTAACTTTTAAAATGTTTTACTAAATACATGTATTATTAATGCATACATTTTCAATATCACATACACTTAAGATCAATTTAGAAGTAAACAAAATGAATCCAAATTGTCAGGTATGTGTTTTGTCCAACTACTATCAACAAGACTACAAAACAGTGCAGTACAACAATCAACAATCAATGACATAGTTTACACACCTCTCTGTATTGCCTAGGTACCTCCCAATTTTGGAGTAGAGTTGGGTTGAAATTTTTGTCATACTGAAATGTATAAAAGAATATTTGAATTTAGTGTTAACAGTTATAAGAAGACAAGACATGAAAATATACTGTGTAAAAAATATTTCTCTCCAGTCTCCATTAAGCAGGGCTCATTCTAATGTTTGGAGAAGTGAGAAAGCACGAGATTGTTTGTACTTAATAAATGTTCAACAAAATAGGCTAAAAATCACAATATGACCATCGAATACAACATTTGAATAGAAGGAGTGCTTTATAATGGGCAAGTGTATCTTGCTGGACAAAATTGTGTATGGAAATTGTAAAAAAAACAATAATTAGGGAGAAATTAGGGCCCCTGTGGGCGAAGTCAGGGTCCCTAGAAAATATGAGTAGAATAAGACAAGTATGAGAAATCATTTTCATAAGCTACCACAAATCTCCCTCAAAGCTACCACAAATCTCCCTCATCAGCTACCACAAATCTCCCTCATAAAGCTACCACAAATCTCCCTCATAAGCTACCACAAATCTCCCTCATAAAGCTACCACAAATCTCCCTCATCAGCTACCACAAATCTCCCTCATAAGCTACCACAAATCTCCCTCATAGTGCTCAGTTATTCGTAACTTGAACATGACGGCAGATATTGGGACAGAAGTACTTGGCTGTTACCAGATCGAATGATCTCCTCAGTGTCCAGCATTGTACAACAATTCCATGATAGTCAACATCAAATACATGCTCCAGCATTGTTGTACTACAGAACTGGTGGCGGTATGGCTGCCCCTGGAGTGAGTTAAGATGACGATGGAAGTCGTGATAGCGCAGTGGATGCGCGTTCGCTTCAGGTGCGAAAGGTCCGGAGTTCGAGCCCTGCTGGAGCCATTACGATTGTGCCCTTAGGCAATGCATTTAAATTCCACGTTGCCTCTTCTCTCTCCCCCGTGGCGATGGATTCCATCAGGAATGAGGTCTCGAGAGTGATTAATATAAGTTGAAAGAACTTGTTTCGCAATCGAGCTAAAATAAATTTGTATAAATTAAAAAAAAATTTAAGATGACCATATGCTAACTGCCAGATCAGTTTTATGCTGCTGAGGATGACAACAGCGAGACCCTAAAAATGATCCAACCATCTCTGTCCTGTAGCCCAGTATCATGTAGTGGTATATAGGGAGACTATGTCCTGTAACACAGTATCATGTAGTGGTATATAGGGAGACTATGTCCTGTAACACAGTATCATGTAGTGGTATATAGGGAGACTATGTCCTGTACAGACCCATCAAGTCAGCAAGGGATCATCTGTTGCTGCATGAGGACCTTTCAGCCCTCGAGTCCTGGGCCAAGACATGGGGAATGCGCTTCAACGCAAAGAAGTGCTACATACTCAGTATCAACAACAAGTCATCACATTTCTACCAACTTGATAATGTCTTCCTTCAACAAGTCAACGAGAACCCTTACCTAGGAGTCACTATCCAATCCGACCTGAAGTGGAACACGCATATATCCAAGGTCATAAAGAAGGCGAATTCTTCTCTGGGATTCATCAGACGTAACCTTTCCCACTGCCCACTCACATGCAGGAAGACAGCTTATCTGGCTCTTGTTAGATCTACCCTCGAATACAGCTCTATCGTCTGGGATCCTTATTATGTCAAGGACATAGAAAGACTCGAGAGAGTACAACGACAAGCAGCCAGATTCATTACTGGAGACTACAAGTCCCGAGAGGAAGGATGTGTCTCAACCATGCTTCAGAACCAGGGCCTGCACAGCCTCCAAGATAGAAGGAGGGTCAACAGACTGACGTTTATGTACAAAGTGGTTCAGGGGCAGGTGCCAGCTCTACCCAGTCATGGCATACTAACACCCACAAGGGAGAAAAGAAACATTAAACTAAAACAATTCAGTGGTTACACAACATCAAATGTACTGTCAAACTATGTGACAAACAATTCAAAGTGCTTTAACCTAATACAGTGCAAAACTGAACAGTATAGGAGATCATATTTTCCTAAAACCATTATTGATTGGAACTCCTTGAGTGACAGTGTTGTGCGCGCTGACAAAGCAAGCAGCTTCAAAGCTGCCCTGATCCGGGACATATAATTAACCGGACCGCATCTCTCTCCCGTCGCGATATATACCAAATTTGGTCCTGCGACGTATACATCCAGATCCAGATCCAGAACCCAGTATCATGTAGTGGTATATAGGGAGACTATGTCCTGTAACCTAGTATCATGTAGTGGTATATAGGGAGACTATGTCCTGTAACCTAGTATCATGTAGTGGTATATAGGGAGACTATGTCCTGTAGCCCAGTATCATGTAGTGGTATATAGGGAGAATATGTCCTGTAACCCAGTATCATGTAGTGGTATATAGGGAGACTTATAATGTCTCGCTATAGAGCTAGCTTTTATAGTGATGCGGTAGACTGTTCGCCTCCAGGTAATGGAGGATCAGGCAGCCATGGGTTTGAACCCCCTTGGGCTTGGTTACTTTACTTATAATTATAGCAACACGGTAGAGTGTTCCTCTCCAGGTAATGGATATAAGGTCGTCGTGGTTTCAAACACACACTTGTAAACCATTAACTTGGACACCTTATTGATGTCAGAACTGTTCATTATTGACTACATAACAGGCGCGTAGCTAGGGCTAAATATGGATTACGCACCATCCTAGGGGGGTCCGGTGGCATGCTCCACCCACAGGCACCAGACAAAAATTTTTTTTTTGTATCTGGTGCCTGTGGCTCCACCTGGAGAATTTTTTACCGCTATATGGTCTCAGGTGACATTTGCCTACTATGAACATTAGCTACAATCAATATCTGTTGGCATTTTGTTCATGTCTGCTTTCTTGTGAAGGATCAGTGTCCCCCCCCCCCTTACACTCCAGTTTTTAATGCATTTATTTCATTTTCAGGAATTGTCAAAATTAATCTTACGCACGTGCGTACATGCGTAAGCCTAGCTACGCGCCTGCATAAGCTTGTACTTAGGTCGGAGCTAGAGGCCTATCATGCTATAGTTGCATTTTTCTACCGCCAGACTGTTCAGTCGATCTTGTGTCGTCATCTAAAACTACACGAAAATGATACTCTATGTACAGATGTTGTCATAATTATTGCGGTGGCATGACGCCCATGCAAAATGATGATCAATAATTAAAGTTTCAAACGCCACAACGCATCAATGTTATCACCTTTTTTAGTTACTACATTCACTAACCTGGTTGGCACTGAAATGAAGAGCCATATTGCTACTGTGAGTTTTAAATTGCACAATTAATGACCTATATCCAACAACAAAAGGATTCTTTATAGTGAGACAACGTTGTCATAATCAATGATCGTCTCTAAGGAAATGCATACTTAGGACCGGTAGCAGGTCTTGACGAATACTTTTTTAAACCCAGGTCGTTGTAGTCACACATATTGTAGTGTAGTGGGACGAGTGGTGTGCGAATGAGGGTCATATTGGCTGATACGTGTCGGTGATTCAGTGATGAACCCTTTCCCGCATAGAATCACCTGTTGACGCCATTACCAATACGACATACATTGACTATGTAGTAATCAAACCAATGTTCATAATAAAGGCCAGAATCTCATGTAGCCCCAGTAATATCTATGGAGGTGGGATATATATGGCGACTACTTATCCACTGCATGATAGCTAAATGGCTGTCGAGTGTGTGTTTTACGTTTATTTATCGTCACTACCGGTTGCCCATATGAGCGACGCCTCCTGAAGAGATTAGTCATGTTAGAATGTTGGAGGATAGTGCAATGATAGCCTACAGAACCCATTCCAGAGTCTCCTATGGTTCTTTTACGTGCACGGTGTACAGCACCAACACGATACCTCAGTTTAATGTCCCATCTGAAAGACTGTTAATTTTATTAGAGTCAGACGGGGGATCGAACCTGCGATCCCTGGATTACCAGTCCAGCGTGTTACCACTGGACTACAGATCCGCCTGTAAATGGCTGTCGTTTGTATGGAGATATAATAGTAGGCCCCTATATTAACGTAAATCTCTATGAAGGAAAGGGTTAACACGTAGGACTGTTATTGCAGGGATTGCAGATTCGACCCCCCGCCTGACACTAATAGTATTACCATTTAGAGTTCCCTGAAATATGTGAGAAATGAAGAAATGTTGTCGGTTTCGAGTGGCAATATGTCTATCTATTCAAACAGCAGTATACCATAGACATAGACAACTGTCTATCTATTCAAACAGCAGTACAACATAGACACAGACAACTGTCTATCTATTCAAACAGCAGTATAACATAGACATAGACAACTGTCTACCTATTCAAACAGCAGTATACCATAGACATAGACAACTGTATACCTATTCAAACAGCAGTATAACATAGACATAGACAACTGTCTACCTATTCAAACAGCAGTATAACATAGACACATACAACTGTCTATCTATTCAAACAGCAGTATAACATAGACATAGACAACTGTCTATCTATTCAAACAGCAGTACAACATAGACATAGACAACTGTCTATCTATTCAAACAGCAGTACAACATAGACACAGACAACTGTCTACCTATTCAAACAGCAGTATAACATAGACATAGACAACTGTCTATCTATTCAAACAGCAGTACAACATAGACATAGACAACTGTCTACCTATTCAAACAGCAGTACAACATAGACACAGACAACTGTCTACCTATTCAAAGAGCAGTATACCATAGACATAGACAACTGTCTATCTATTCAAACAGCAGTATAACATAGACATAGACAACTGTCTATCTATTCAAACAGCAGTACAACATAGACATAGACAACTGTCTACCTATTCAAACAGCAGTATAGCATAGACATAGACAACTGTCTATCTATTCAAACAGCAGTATAACATAGACATAGGCAACTGATAATATATGCAAACAGCAGCATAACATAGACATAGACAACTGTCTATCTATTCAAACAGCAGTATAACATAGACATAGACAACTGTCTACCTATTCAAACAGCAGTATAAAATAGACATAGACAACTGATAATCTATTCAAATAGCAGTATAACATAGACATAGACAACTGATAAGATATTCAAACAGCAGTATAACAGAGACATAGACAACTGTCTATCTATTCAAACAGCAGTATAACATAGACATAGACAACTCTATATCTATTCAAAAAGCAGTATAACATAGACATAGACAACTGTCTATCTATTCAAACAGCAGTATAACATAGACAACTGTATATCTATTCAAACACCAGTATAACATAGACATAGACAACTGTCTACCTATTCAAACAGCAGTATAAAATAGACATAGACAACTGATAATCTATTCAAATAGCAGTATAACATAGACATAGACAACTGATAAGATATTCAAACAGCAGTATAACAGAGACATAGACAACTGTCTATCTATTCAAACAGCAGTATAACATAGACATAGACAACTCTATATCTATTCAAAAAGCAGTATAACATAGACATAGACAACTGTCTATCTATTCAAACAGCAGTATAACATAGACAACTGTCTATCTATTCAAACAGCAGTATAACATATACAACTGTCTATCTATTCAAACAGCAGTATAACATAGACAACTGATAATCTATTCAAACAGCAGTATAACATAGACATAGACAACTGATAATCTATTCAAATAGCAGTATAACAGAGACATAGACAACTGATAAGCTATTCAAACAGCAGTATAACATAGACATAGACAACTGTCTATCAATTCAAACAGCAGTTTAACATAGACATAGACAACTGTCTATCTATTCAAACAGCAGTATAACATAGACATATACAACTGTCTATATATTCAAACAGCAGTATAACATAGACATAGACAACTGTCTATCTATTCAAACAGCAGTATAACATAGACAACTGTCTATCTATTCAAACACCAGTATAACATAGACAACTGATAATCTATTCAAACAGCAGTATAACATAGACAACTGTCTATCTATTCAAACAGCAGTATAACATAGACATAGACAACTGATAATATATGCAAACAGCAGCATAACATAGACATAGACAACTGATAATCTATTCAAACAGCAGTATAACATAGACATAGACAACTGTCTATATATTCAAATAGCAGTATAACATAGACATAGACAACTGATAATCTATTCAAACAGCAGTATAACATAGACAATTGATAATCTATTCAAACAGCAGTATAACATAGACAACTGATAATCTATTCAAACAGCAGTATAACATAGACAACTGATAATCTATTCAAACAGCAGTATAACATAGACATAGACAACAGATAATCTATTCAAACAGCAGTATAACATAGACATAGACAACTGATAATCTATTCAAACAGCAGTATAACATAGACATAGACAACTGTCTATCTATTCAAACAGCAGTATAACATAGACATAGACAACTGATAATCTATTCAAACAGCAGTATAACATAGACATAGACAACTGTCTATCTATTCAAACAGCAGTATAACATAGACATAGACAACTGATAATCTATTCAAACAGCAGTATAACATAGACATAGACAACTGTCTATCTATTCAAACAGCAGTATAACATAGACATAGACAACTGATAATCTATTCAAACAGCAGTATAACATAGACATAGACAACTGTCTATCTATTCAAACAGCAGTATAACATAGACATAGACAACTGATAATCTATTCAAACAGCAGTATAACATAGACATAGACAACTGTCTATCTATTCAAACAGCAGTATAACATAGACATAGACAACTGATAATCACTTCAAACAGCAGTATAACATAGACATAGACAACTGTCTATCTATTCAAACAACAGTATAACATAGACATAGACAACTGTCTATTTTTTCAAACAACAGTATAACATAGACATAGACAACTGTCTATCTATTCAAGCAGCAGTATAACATAGACAACTGTCTATCTATTCAAACAGCAGTATAACATAGACATATACAATTGTCTATATATTCAAACAGCAGTATAACATAGACATAGACAACTGTCTATCTATTCAAACAGCAGTATAACATAGACATAGACAACTGTCTACCTATTCAAACAGCAGTATAACATAGACATATACAACTGTCTATATATTCAAACAGCAGTACAACATAGACAACTGTCTATCTATTCAAACAGCAGTATAACATAGACATAGACAACTGTCTATCTATTCAAACAGCAGTATAACATAGACATAGACAACTTTCTATCTATTCAAACAGCAGTATAACATAGACATAGACAACTGATAATATATGCGAACAGCAGCATAACATAGACATAGACAACTGTCTATCTATTCAAACAGCAGTATAACATAGACATAGACAACTGTCTATCTATTCAAACAGCAGTATAACATAGACATAGACAACTGTCTATCTATTCAATCAACAGTATAACATAGACATAGACAACTGTCTATCTATTCAAACAGCAGTATAACATAGACATAGACAACTGTCTATCTATTCAATCAACAGTATAACATAGACACAGACAACTGTCTATCTATTCAAACAGCAGCATAACATAGACATAGACAACTGATAATATATTCAAACAGCAGCATAACATAGACACAGACAACTGTCTATCTATTCAAACAGCAGTATAACATAGACATAGACAACTGTCTATCTATTCAAACAGCAGTATAACATAGACATAGACAACTGATAATATATTCAAACAGCAGTATAACATAGACATAGACAACTGATAATCTATTCAAACAGCAGTATAACATAGACAACTGTCTACATATTCAAGCAGCAGTATAACATAGACATAGACAACTGTCTATCTATTCAAACAGCAGTATAACATAGACATAGACAACTGTCTATCTATTCAAACAGCAGTATAACATAGACATAGACAACTGTCTATATATTCAAACAGCAGTATAACATAGACATAGACAACTCTATATCTATTCAAACAGCAGTATAACATAGACATAGACAACTGTCTATCTATTCAAACAGCAGTATAACATAGACATATACAACTGTCTATATATTCAAACAGCAGTATAACATAGACAACTGTCTATCTATTCAAACAGCAGTATAACATAGACACAGACAACTGTCTATCTATTCAAACAGCAGTATAACATAGACATAGACAACTGTCTATCTATTCAAACAGCAGTATAACATAGACATAGACAACTGTCTATCTATTCAAACAGCAGTATAACATAGACATAGACAACTGTCTATCTATTCAAACAGCAGTATAACATAGACATAGACAACTGTCTATATATTCAAACAGCAGTATAACATAGACATAGACAACTGTCTATCTATTCAAACAGCAGTATAACATAGACATATACAACTGTCTATATATTCAAACAGCAGTATAACATAGACAATTGTCTATCTATTCAAACAGCAGTATAACATAGACATAGACAACTGTCTATCTATTCAAACAGCAGTATAACATAGACATAGACAACTGTCTATCTATTCAAACAGCAGTATAACATAGACATAGACAACTGATAATATATGCAAACAGCAGCATAACATAGACATAGACAACTGTCTATCTATTCAAACAGCAGTATAACATAGACATAGACAACTGTCTATCTATTCAAACAGCAGTATAACATAGACATAGACAACTGTCTATCTATTCAATCAACAGTATAACATAGACATAGACAACTGTCTATCTATTCAAACAGCAGTATAAAATAGACATATACATCTGATAATCTATTCAAACAGCAGTATGACATAGACATATACAACTGTCTATCTATTCAAACAGCAGTATAACATAGACATAGACAACTGTCTATCTATTCAAACAGCAGTATAACATAGACATAGACAACTGTCTATATATTCAAACAGCAGTATAACATAGACATAGACAACTCTATATCTATTCAAACAGCAGTATAACATAGACATAGACAACTGTCTATCTATTCAAACAGCAGTATAACATAGACAACTGTATAACTATTCAAACAGCATTATAACATAGACATAGACAACTGTCTATCTATTCAAACAGCAGTATAACATAGACATATACAACTGTCTATATATTCAAACAGCAGTATAACATAGACATAGACAACTGTCTATCTATTCAAACAGCACTATAACATAGACATAGACAACTGTCTACCTATTCAAACAGCAGTATAACATAGACATAGACAACTGTCTATCTATTCAAACAGCAGTATAACAAAGACATATACAACTGTCTATCTATTCAAACAGCAGTATAACATAGACATAGACAACTGTCTATCTATTCAAACAGCACTATAACATAGACATAGACAACTGTCTACCTATTCAAACAGCACTATAACATAGACATAGACAACTGTCTACCTATTCAAACAACAGTATAACATAGACAACTGTCTATTTTTTCAAACAACAGTATAACATAGACATAGACAACTGTTTATCTATTCAAACAGCAGTATAGCATAAACAACTGATAATCTAGTCAAACAGCAGTATAACATAGACATAGACAATTGATAATATATTCAAACAGCAGTATAACATAGACATTGACAATTGATAATATATTCAAACAGCAGTATAACATAGACATTGACAATTGATAATATATTCAAACAGCAGTATAACATAGACATTGACAATTGATAATATATTCAAACAGAAGTATAACATAGACATCGACAACTGTCTATCAATTCAAACAACAGTATAACATACACATAGACAACTGTCTATCTATTCAAACAGCAGTATAACATAGACATAGACAACAAATAATATATTCAAACATCAGTTTAACATAGACATAGACAACTGATAATCTCTTCAAATAGCAGTATACCATAGACATAGACAACTGATAATCTCTTCAAATAGCAGTATACCATAGACATAGACAACTGATAATCTATTCAAACAGCAGTATAACATAGATATAGACATCTGTCTATCTATTCAAACAGCAGTATAACATAGACAACTGTCTATCTATTCAGACAGCAGTATAACATATACATAGACAACTGATACACTATTCAAACAGCAGTATAACATAGACATAGACAACTGATAATCTCTTCAAATAGCAGTATACCATAGACATAGACAACTGATAATATATTCAAACAGCAGTATAACATAGACATAGACAACTGTCTATCTATTCAAACAGCAGTATAACATAGACAACTGTATATATATTCAGACAGCAGTATAACATAGACATAGACAACTGTCTATCTATTCAAACAGCAGTATAACATAGACATAGACAAATGTCTATCTATTCTAACAGCAGTATAACATAGACATAGACAACTGTCTATCTATTCAAACAGTAGTATAACATAGACATATACAACTGTCTATATATTCAAACAGCAGTATAACATAGACATAGACAACTGTCTACCTATTCAAACAGCAGTATAACATAGACATATACAACTGTCTATATATTCAAACAGCAGTATAACATAGACAACTGTCTATCTATTCAAACAGCAGTATAACATAGACATAGACAACTGTCTATCTATCCAAACAGCAGTATAACATACACATAGACAACTGTCTATCTATTCAAACAGCAGTATAACATAGACATAGACAACTGATAATATATGCAAACAGCAGCATAACATAGACATAGACAACTGTCTATCTATTCAAACAGCAGTATAACATAGACATAGACAACTGTCTATCTATTCAAACAGCAGTATAACATAGACATAGACAACTGTCTATCTATTCAATCAACAGTATAACATAGACATATACAACTGTCTATCTATTCAAACAGCAGTATAACATAGACATCTGATACTCTATTCAAACAGCAGTATAACATAGACAACTGATAATCTAGTCAAATAGCAGTATAACATAGACATAGACAACTGTCTATCTCTTCAAACAGCAGTATAACATAGACATCTGATACTCTATTCAAACAGCAGTATAACATAGACAACTGATAATCTATTCAAACAGCAGTATAACATAGACATAGACAACTGTCTACCTATTCAAACAGCAGCATAACATAGACATAGACAACTGATAATCTCTTCAAACAGCAGTATAACATAGACATAGACAACTGTCTACCTATTCAAACAGCAGCATAACATAGACATAGACAACTGATAATCTATTCAAACAGCAGTATAACATAGACAACTCTCTATCTATTCAAACAGCAGTATAACATAGACATAGACAACTGTCTACATATTCAAACAGCAGTATAACATAGACATAGACAACTGGTAATATATTCAAACAGCAGTATAACATAGACATAGACAACTGTCTACCTATTCAAACAGCAGTATAACATAGACATAGACAACTGTCTATATATTCAAACAGCAGTATAACATAGACATAGACAACTGTCTATCTATTCAAACAGCAGTATAACATAGACACAGACAACTGATAATCTATTCAAACAGCAGTATAGCATAGACATAGACAACTGTCTATCTATTCAAACAGCAGTATAACATAGACATAGACAACTGTCTATCTATTCAAACAGCAGTATAACATAGACATAGACAACTGATAATCTATTCAAACAGTAGTATAACATAGACATAGACAACTGTCTATCTATTCAGACAGCAGTATAACATAGACATAAGCAACTGTCTATCTATTCAAACAGCAGTATAACATAGACATAGACAACTGTCTGTATATTCAAACAGCAGTATAACATAGACATAGACAAATCTATATCTATTCAAACAGCAGTATAACATAGACAACTGTCTATCTATTCAAACAGCAGTATAACATAGACATAGACAACTGTCTATCTATTCAAACAGCAGTATAACATAGACATAGACAACTGATAATCTATTCAAACAGCAGTATAACATAGACATAGACAACTGATAATCTATGCAAACAGCAGCATAACATAGACATAGACAACTGTCTATCTATTCAAACAGCAGTATAACATAGACAACTGTCTATCTATTCAAACAGCAGTATAACATAGACAACTGTCTATATATTCAAACAGCAGTATAACATAGACATATACAACTGTCTATCTATTCAAACAGCAGTATAACATAGACATAGACAACTGTCTATCTATTCAAACAGCAGTATAACATAGACATAGACAACTGTCTATCTATTCAAACAGCAGTATAACATAGACATATACAACTGTCTATATATTCAAACAGCAGTATGACATAGACAACTGATAATCTATTCAAACAGCAGTATAACATAGACATATACAACTGTCTACCTATTCAAACAGCAGTATAACATAGACATATACAACTGTCTATCTATTCAAACAGCAGCATAACATAGACATAGACGACTGTCTATCTATTCAAACAGCAGTATAACATAGACATAGACAACTGTCTATCTATTCAAACAGCAGTATAACATAGACATAGACAACTGTCTACCTATTCAAACAGCAGTATAACATAGACATATACAACTGTCTATCTATTCAAACAGCAGTATAACATAGACATTGACAATTGATAATATATTCAAACAGAAGTATAACATAGACATAGACAACTGTCTATCAATTCAAACAACAGTATAACATACACATAGACAACTGTCTATCTATTCAAACAGCAGTATAACATAGACATAGACAACAAATAATATATTCAAACATCAGTTTAACATAGACATAGACAACTGATAATCTATGCAAACAGCAGTATAACATAGACATAGACAACTGATAATCTCTTCAAATAGCAGTATACCATAGACATAGACAACTGATAATCTATTCAAACAGCAGTATAACATAGATATAGACAACTGTCTATCTATTCAAACAGCAGTATAACATAGACAACTGTCTATCTATTCAGACAGCAGTATAACATATACATAGACAACTGATACACTATTCAAACAGCAGTATAACAAAGACATAGACAACTGATAATCTCTTCAAATAGCAGTATACCATAGACATAGACAACTGATAATATATTCAAACAGCAGTATAACATAGACATAGACAACTGTCTATCTATTCAAACAGCAGTATAACATAGACAACTGTCTATCTATTCAGACAGCAGTATAACATAGACATAGACAACTGTCTATCTATTCAAACAGCAGTATAACATAGACATAGACAACTCTCTATCTATTCAAACAGCAGTATAACATAGACATAGACAACTGTCTATATATTCAAACAGCAGTATAACATAGACATAGACAACTCTATATCTATTCAAACAGCAGTATAACATAGACATAGACAACTGTCTATCTATTCAAACAGCAGTATAACATAGACAACTGTATATCTATTCAAACTGCAGTATAAAATATACAACTGTCTATCTATTCAAACAGCAGTATAACATAGACATAGACAACTGTCTACCTATTCAAACAGCAGTATAACATAGACATAGACAACTGTCTATCTATTCAAACAGCAGTATAACATAGACATATACAACTGTCTATATATTCAAACAGCAGTATAACATAGACAACTGTCTATCTATTCAAACAGCAGTATAACATAGACATAGACAACTGTCTATCTATTCAAACAACAGTATAACATAGACATAGACAAATGTCTATCTATTCTAACAGCAGTATAACATAGACATAGACAACTGTCTATCTATTCAAACAGTAGTATTACATAGACATATACAACTGTCTATATATTCAAACAGCAGTATAACATAGACATAGACAACTGTCTATCTATTCAAACAGCAGTATAACATAGACATAGACAACTGTCTACCTATTCAAACAGCAGTATAACATAGACATATACAACTGTCTATATATTCAAACAGCAGTATAACATAGACAACTGTCTATCTATTCAAACAGCAGTATAACATAGACATAGACAACTGTCTATCTATCCAAACAGCAGTATAACATACACATAGACAACTGTCTATCTATTCAAACAGCAGTATAACATAGACATAGACAACTGATAATATATGCAAACAGCAGCATAACATAGACATAGACAACTGTCTATCTATTCAAACAGCAGTATAACATAGACATAGACAACTGTCTATCTATTCAAACAGCAGTATAACATAGACATCTGATACTCTATTCAAACAGCAGTATAACATAGACAACTGATAATCTATTCAAACAGCAGTATAACATAGACATAGACAACTGTCTACCTATTCAAACAGCAGCATAACATAGACATAGACAACTGATAATCTCTTCAAACAGCAGTATAACATAGACATAGACAACTGTCTACCTATTCAAACAGCAGCATAACATAGACATAGACAACTGATAATCTATTCAAACAGCAGTATAACATAGACAACTCTCTATCTATTCAAACAGCAGTATAACATAGACATAGACAACTGTCTACATATTCAAACAGCAGTATAACATAGACATAGACAACTGATAATATATTCAAACAGCAGTATAACATAGACATAGACAACTGTCTACCTATTCAAACAGCAGTATAACAAAGACATAGACAACTGTCTATATATTCAAACAGCAGTATAACATAGACATAGACAACTGTCTATATATTCAAACAGCAGTATAACATAGACACAGACAACTGATACTCTATTCAAACAGCAGTATAGCATAGACATAGACAACTGTCTATCTATTCAAACAGCAGTATAACATAGACATAGACAACTGTCTATCTATTCAAACAGCAGTATAACATAGACATAGACAACTGATAATCTATTCAAACAGTAGTATAACATAGACATAGACAACTGTCTATCTATTCAGACAGCAGTATAACATAGACATAAGCAACTGTCTATCTATTCAAACAGCAGTATAACATAGACATAGACAACTGTCTATATATTCAAACAGCAGTATAACATAGACAACTCTATATCTATTCAAACAGCAGTATAACATAGACAACTGTCTATCTATTCAAACAGCAGTATAACATAGACATAGACAACTGTCTATCTATTCAAACAGCAGTATAACATAGACATAGACAACTGATAATCTATTCAAACAGCAGTATAACATAGACATAGACAACTGATAATCTATGCAAACAGCAGCATAACATAGACATAGACAACTGTCTATCTATTCAAACAGCAGTATAACATAGACAACTGTCTATCTATTCAAACAGCAGTATAACATAGACAACTGTCTATATATTCAAACAGCAGTATGACATAGACATAGACAACTGATAATCTATTCAAACAGCAGTATAACATAGACATATACAACTGTCTACCTATTCAAACAGCAGTATAACATAGACATATACAACTGTCTATCTATTCAAACAGCAGCATAACATAGACATAGACGACTGTCTATCTATTCAAACAGCAGTATAACATAGACATAGACAACTGTCTATCTATTCAAACAGCAGTATAACATAGACATAGACAACTGTCTACCTATTCAAACAGCAGTATAACATAGACATATACAACTGTCTATCTATTCAAACAGCAGTATAACATAGACAACTGTCTATCTATTCAAACAGCAGCATAACATAGACATATACAACTGTCTATCTATTCAAACAGCAGTATAACATAGACATATACAACTGTCTATCTATTCAAACAGCAGTATAACATAGACAACTGTCTATCTATTCAAACAGCAGTATAACATATACAACTGTCTATCTATTCAAGCAGCAGTATAACATAGACATATACAACTGTCTATCTATTCAAACAGCAGTATAACATATACATAGACAAATGTCTATCTATTCAAACAGCAGTATAACATAGACATAGACAACTGTCTACCTATTCAAACAGCAGTATAACATAGACATAGACAACTGTCTACCTATTCAAACAGCAGTATAACATAGACATATACAACTGTCTATATATTCAAACAGCAGTATAACATAGACATATACAACTGTCTACCTATTCAAACAGCAGTATAACATAGACATAGACAACTGTCTACCTATTCAAACAGCAGTACAACATAGACACAGACAACTGTCTATCTATTCAAACAGCAGTATAACATAGACATAGACAACTGTCTATCTATTCAAACAGCAGTATAACATAGACATAGACAACTGTCTATCTATCAAACACATATAACACAGCAACTGTCTACCTATTCAAACAGCAGTATAACATAGACATAACAACTGATCTATTCAAACAGCAGATACATAGACAAGACAACTGTCTATCTATTCAAACAGCAGTATAACATAGACATAGACAACTGTCTATCTATTCAAACAGCAGTATAACATAGACAACTGTCTACTATTCAAACAGCAGTATAACATATACAACTGTCTATCTATTCAAACAGCAGTATAACATAGACATATACAACTGTCTATCTATTCAAACAGCAGTATAACATAGACATAGACAACTGTCTATCTATTCAAACAGCAGTATAACATAGACATAGACAACTGTCTATCTATTCAAACAGCAGTATAACATAGACATAGACAACTGTCTATCTATTCAAACAGCAGTATAACATAGACATAGACAACTGTCTATCTATTCAAACAGCAGTATAACATAGACATAGACAACTGTCTATCTATTCAAACAGCAGTATAACATAGACATAGACAACTGTCTACCTATTCAAACAGCAGTATAACATAGACATAGACAACTGTCTATCTATTCAAACAGCAGTATAACATAGACATAGACAACTGTCTATCTATTCAAACAGCAGTATAACATAGACATAGACAACTGTCTATCTATTCAAACAGCAGTATAACACAGACAACTGTCTATCTATTCAAACAGCAGTATAACATAGACATAGACAACTGTCTATCTATTCAAACAGCAGTATAACATAGACATAGACAACTGTCTATCTATTCAAACAGCAGTATAACATAGACATAGACAACTGTCTATCTATTCAAACAGCAGTATAACATAGACATAGACAACTGTCTATCTATTCAAACAGCAGTATAACATAGACATAGACAACTGTCTATCTATTCAAACAGCAGTATAACATAGACATATACAACTGTCTATCTATTCAAACAGCAGTATAACATAGACATATACAACTGTCTATCTATTCAAACAGCAGTATAACATAGACATAGACAACTGTCTATCTATTCAAACAGCAGTATAACATAGACATAGACAACTGTCTATCTATTCAAACAGCAGTATAACATAGACATAGACAACTGTCTATCTATTCAAACAGCAGTATAACATAGACACAGACAACTGATAATCTATTCAAACAGTAGTATAACATAGACATAGACAACTGTCTATCTATTCAATCAACAGTATAACATAGACACATACAACTGTCTATCTATTCAAACAGCAGTATAACATAGACATAGACAACTGTCTATCTATTCAAACAGCAGTATAACATAGACACAGACAACTGATAATCTATTCAAACAGTAGTATAACATAGACATAGACAACTGTCTATCTATTCAATCAACAGTATAACATAGACACATACAACTGTCTATCTATTCAAACAGCAGTATAACATAGACATAGACAACTGTCTATCTATTCAAACAGCAGTATAACATAGACACAGACAACTGATAATCTATTCAAACAGTAGTATAACATAGACATAGACAACTGTCTATCTATTCAATCAACAGTATAACATAGACACATACAACTGTCTATCTATTCAAACAGCAGTATAACATAGACATAGACAACTGTCTATCTATTCAAACAGCAGTATAACATAGACACAGACAACTGATAATCTATTCAAACAGTAGTATAACATAGACATAGACAACTGTCTATCTATTCAATCAACAGTATAACATAGACACAGACAACTGTCTATCTATTCAAACAGCAGCATAACATAGACATAGACAACTGATAATATATTCAAACAGCAGCATAACATAGACACAGACAACTGTCTATCTATTCAAACAGCAGTATAACATAGACATAGACAACTGTCTATCTATTCAAACAGCAGTATAACATAGACATAGACAACTGTCTATCTATTCAAACAGCAGTATAACATAGACATATACAACTGTCTATCTATTCAAGCAGCAGTATAACATAGACATAGACAACTGTCTATCTATTCAAACAGCAGTATAACATAGACACAGACAACTGTCTATCTATTCAAACAGCAGTATAACATAGACATAGACAACTGTCTATCTCTTCAAACAGCAGTATAACTTAGACATAGACAACTGTCTATCTATTCAAACAGCAGTATAACACAGACAACTGTCTATCAATTCAAACAACAGTATAACATAGACATAGACAAATGTCTACCTATTCAAACAGCAGTATAACATAGACATAGACAACTGTCTATCTATTCAAACAGCAGTATAACATAGACATAGACAACTGATAATCTATTCAAACAACAGCATACCATAGACACAGACAACTGTCTATCTATTCAAACAGCAGCATAACATAGACACAGACAACTGTCTATCTATTCAAACAGCAGTATAACATAGACATAGACAACTGTCTATCTATTCAAACAGCAGTATTACATAGACACAGACAACTGTCTATCTATTCAAACAGCAGTATAACATAGGCAACTGTCTACCTATTCAAACAGCAGTATAACATAGACATAGACAACTGTCTATCTATTCAAACAGCAGTATAACATAGACATAGACAACTGTCTATCTATTCAAACAGCAGTATAACATAGACATATACAACTGTCTATCTATTCAAACAGCAGTATAACATAGACATAGACAACTGTCTATCTATTCAAACAGCAGTATAACATAGACATAGACAACTGTCTATCTATTCAAACAGCAGTATAACATAGACATATACAACTGTCTATCTATTCAAAGAGCAGTATAACATAGACATAGACAACTGTCTATCTATTCAAACAGCAGTATAACATAGACACAGACAACTGTCTATCTATTCAAACAGCAGTATAACATAGACATAGACAACTGTCTATCTCTTCAAACAGCAGTATAACTTAGACATAGACAACTGTCTATCTATTCAAACAGCAGTATAACACAGACAACTGTCTATCAATTCAAACAACAGTATAACATAGACATAGACAACTGTCTATCTATTCAAACAGCAGTATAACATAGACACAGACAACTGATAATCTATTCAAACAGCAGTATAATATAGACATAGACAACTGTCTATCTATTCAAACAGCAGTATAACATAGACATAGACAACTGATAATCTATTTAAACAGCAGCATAACATAGACAACTGATAATATATTCAAACAGCAGTATAACATAGACATAGACAACTGTCTATCTATTCAAACAGCAGTATAACATATACATAGATAACTGTCTATCTATTCAAACAGCAGTATAACATAGACAACTGATAATCTATTCAAACAGCAGTATAACATAGACATAGACAACTGATACTCTATTCAAACAGCAGCATAACATAGACACATACAACTGATAATGGGATGGTCAACACATTGACATTCATCATCAGTTATTTACACGATACATTGTTCAAAGTATATGTAGTCCATGCCTTATTTATTTGTTGGTAGAAAAGTTATATGGTGTATTATTAGTGTACTGCAAGTAATGCTCTCTTATCTGTATATGTACGGTAGCTGTTCCTTCCTCTTATCTGTATATGTACGGTAGCTGTTCCTGCCTCGTATCTGTATATGTACGGTAGCTGTTCCTTCCTCTTATCTGTATATGTACGGTAGCTGTTCCTTCCTCTTATCTGTATATGTACGGTAGCTGTTCCTTCCTCTTATCTGTATATGTACGGTAGCTGTTCCTTCCTCTTATCTGTATATGTACGGTAGCTGTTCCTGCCTCTTATCTGTATATGTACGGTAGCTGTTCCTTCCTCTTATCTGTATATGTACGGTAGCTGTTCCTTCCTCTTATATGACAGGTACCCATGTGTCAATTGTGTTAGTTTAAATATATTTATTTTCTGTCAATTGTGTTATCTACTGTGGTGTAACCTTTGAGTGATAGTACGGGAGAATGACGTATGCGAGGTCAAATCCCTAATCCACTATTAACCCCCAACTAAATCCGTTTTGCCGCCCTTTCCGCGGACTGGAGAAAAACATGCGCATATATATATATAATCACCGCGGCCACAGTCACTTTTATATAATTATATATGCATGTACATGTATTTCTATGTCTACGTTATTCTGCCGAACAATCAATTCTGATTACGACTGACAGGGCATTTATTTATTTTTGGGACACTCACTCCCAATGTAACCAGCCAAGAAAGAGAGATACAGCGTGGAACTAAGAGCCATGCCTAACAGCTCAATCGTGGCTATTCGTTTACTACCGCGTCATTGAATGCAAACGTGAATCGATCTGAAATGTACGCAATATATCGCAAACCCCTATAATAGGACCACCCCGTCATTCAGTAATATGACCACATATATCTGTCCCAAATGACACCAACATCCAGGAATAAGACCAGTTCCAATCATACAATAATTATTGATATGAACATGCTAATAACCAACAAAATAATTCAGTGCAATTCTATAAATAATTCATACAATTAACAAACATAATCCAGGGATCGCAGGTTCGATCCCCCGTCTGACCCTACTAAAATTAACAGTCTTTCAGATGGGACTCTAAACCGAGGTCTCGTGTCGGTGTTTTACATCGTGTACGTAAAAGAACCAGAGACTACCCTGGAATGGATCTCTGTCTGTATCATTGCACTATCCCCTACAAATCTAAAATGACTAATCTCGTCAGGAGGCGTCGTTCATATGGACAACCGGTAGCGACGATAAATAAACGTAAAACTCACGCACGCACGCACACACACACACACATATAATGTGCTGAAAACATGTACCATTTATTACTTCACTGAACATTATAATACATTTATAATCATGGGCTATTATGGTTTATCATTTTCTCTGCAGTTTTAATAGCAAGTCATTTGTAGTAAATATAACATATGTTATATCTCCTTTCATTTTGTAATATGGCAATGGACTCTGTAATGAGACCACCCCGCTAATAAGACCAATTTGTTTAAGTCCCGTAGGTCGTCTTCTTATCGGGGTTTTACTGTACAACATAGCACTGGTATTGGTATTTACCTACCTAATGTGTCAAAGGTTGGTACTATGTGCTGCATGGAGCTTAATTATATGTTCGGCTTGCCATAACACAAACATACTTAATCTTAGCGCATGGGTTATAGCGTTCCAATTCGTGTATGGTCAGCGAGTCGTATGCAACGGAATTGAATCGGAGATACTTGGCAATCTACGCCAGAGACGGAAATTGCTGTTGTTTCCCGGGGTAATTTTGTCCTGCATGTGTTTTGTCACACTTGTCAATATATTGCACTATGCTATGTACCATTCTTGAATAAAATAAAGATTTCTCCAAATTCAAAACTCAGTCTCAAGCTTCTAATTGGTTCAGCTGACAGCACACTCAGAATCAACCAATCAAATCACTTGAGCTTGATATCTGAGAAAAGCGTTATTACCTCGGGCACAGTTCCATTTGATGTTTAGTTCTTGACACGAATTCGGTCTCCCACTTCTATTGTATGTCGAGTGCCTCACGCTGCTGTCATGGTACTTGTGTCTGTTGCATACGTGTACTTATGCTAGTTATTATCTCTTATCTGCGACCTGTTCTTATTTTTAACCTACTTTCAGCTATAACGTTGAACCATAAGTGGACATCTAGAGCAATGGACAACGTCGCTACCCTATTGTATCTGCTGGTATTTTTAATTTGTTTGTATTGAATTTATACATTAATGTTTATTCAATATTATTATTCATCCAATAAAACTAGTCATAAGCTAAATGGATTGTAGGTGTGCACGTTGGGTCTACTACGGTATCATGAGACATTAAGTACCCCTCATTAATTATTGATGACGTTTCTGTGGCGCTATAGTACGTCGTCACAATGGAGAGTTGCAACTCGCACGTTCCATTTCTTATGTGGTATCTCCTTTGTAAAGCAATGGAAGTTTGGAGGACAGCCATTGATATGCACTATTACAAGGGACGTAACTTCTCCCAAACGTAACAGCATCGTCTTCGGCACTGTTCTCCTGAAATAAATATACGTTATTTGCGTGTGAGACGGGAGCAGTTACTTCTTGAGTAGCAGTAGCGTGCTCTATTAAATTAAATATACGTTATTTGCGTGTGAGACGGGAACAGTTACTTCTTGAGTAGCAGTAGCATGCTCTATTGAATTAAATATACGTTATTTGCGTGTGAGACGGGAACAGTTACTTCTTGAGTAGCAGTAGCATGCTCTATTGAATTAAATATACGTTATTTGCGTGTGAGACGGGAACAGTTACTTCTTAAGTAGCAGTAGCATGCTCTATTGAATTAAATATACGTTATTTGCGTGTGAGACGGGAACAGTTACTTCTTGAGTAGCAGTAGCATGCTCTATTGAATTAAATATACGTTATTTGCGTGTGAGACGGGAACAGTTACTTCTTGAGTAGCAGTAGCATGCTCTATTGAATTAAATATACGTTATTTGCGTGTGCGACGGGAACAGTTACTTCTTGAGTAGCAGTAGCATGCTCTATTGAATTAAATATACGTTATTTGCGTGTGAGACGGGAACAGTTACTTCTTGAGTAGCAGTAGCATGCTCTATTGAATTAAATATACGTTATTTGCGTGTGAGACGGGAACAGTTACTTCTTGAGTAGCAGTAGCATGCTCTATTGAATTAAATATACGTTATTTGCGTGTGAGACGGGAACAGTTACTTCTTGAGTAGCAGTAGCATGCTCTATTGAATTAAATATACGTTATTTGCGTGTGAGACGGGAACAGTTACTTCTTGAGTAGCAGTAGCATGCTCTATTGAATTAAATATACGTTATTTGCGTGTGAGACGGGAACAGTTACTTCTTGAGTAGCAGTAGCATGCTCTATTGAATTAAATATACGTTATTTGCGTGTGAGACGGGAACAGTTACTTCTTGAGTAGCAGTAGCATGCTCTATTGAATTAAATATACGTTATTTGCGTGTGAGACGGGAACAGTTACTTCTTGAGTAGCAGTAGCATGCTCTATTGAATTAAATATACGTTATTTGCGTGTGAGACGGGAACAGTTACTTCTTGAGTAGCAGTAGCATGCTCTATTGAATTAAATATACGTTATTTGCGTGTGAGACGGGAACAGTTACTTCTTGAGTAGCAGTAGCATCTCTATTGAATTAAATATACGTTATTTGCGTGTGAGACGGGAACAGTTACTTCTTGAGTAGCAGTAGCATGCTCTATTGAATTAAATATACGTTATTTGCGTGTGAGACGGGAACAGTTACTTCTTGAGTAGCAGTAGCATGCTCTATTGAATTAAATATACGTTATTTGCGTGTGAGACGGGAACAGTTACTTCTTGAGTAGCAGTAGCATGCTCTATTGAATTAAATATACGTTATTTGCTTGTGAGACGGGAGCAGTTACTTCTTGAGTAGCAGTAGCGTTGAATGTTCGTAACCTTGCATATTACTTTGTTCTACTACCGCGTAAGCAGAAAATAGACCAGTTACACTGCACTTACATAAACAATTCTCATCGCATGCTCTATTGAATTAAATATACGTTATTTGCTTGTGAGACGGGAGCAGTTACTTCTTGAGTAGCAGTAGCGTTGAATGTTCGTAACCTTGCATATTACTTTGTTCTACTACCGCGTAAGCAGAAAATAGACCAGTTACACTGCACTTACATAAACAATTCTCATCGCATGCTCTATTGAATTAAATATACGTTATTTGCTTGTGAGACGGGAGCAGTTACTTCTTGAGTAGCAGTAGCGTTGAATGTTCGTAACCTTGCATATTACTTTGTTCTACTACCGCGTAAGCAGAAAATAGACCAGTTACACTGCACTTACATAAACAATTCTCATCGCATGCTCTATTGAATTAAATATACGTTATTTGCTTGTGAGACGGGGTCATGCGTTCGGGTCTTGGCGTGGTGTGGGGATCAACATGTGGAATCGTGAGATATCAATCTAATTAACCTTTTCTTTCTTTTTTATAGGTTAGTCTTTTCTCTCTCTCTAATCCTTAGAATGATTTTTATTTTCATTCTGTTTTACGTACTCAGGCAAGAAACTCATTTAGTCATTATGATTAATTAATGTTAGCTTGACTTTCTGGTGCAGGCCGTTGTCTAATATTGTTAAAACTTGTGGCCCACACCATTTGTATGTTCATGCTATGTATTGCATCTTTATATGTACGACATATTTACTAATGATTTGTATGTTCATGCTATGTATTGCATCTTTATATGTATGACATATTTACTAATGATTTGTATGTTCATGCTATGTATTGCATCTTTATATGTATGATATATTTACTAATGATTTGTATGTTCATGCTATGTATTGCATCTTTATATGTATGATATATTTACTAATGAATTTACTAATGATTTGTATGTTCATGCTATGTATTGCATCTTTATATGTATGATATATTTACTAATGATTTGTATGTTCATGCTATGTATTGCATCTTTATATGTATGACATATTTACTAATGCTTTGTATGTTCATGCTATGTATTGCATCTTTATATGTATGATATATTTACTAATGATTTGTATGTTCATGCTATGTATTGCATATGTATGTGTATGACATATTTACTAATGATTTGCAATAAACTATGATTAAACTAAAATAATATCTTAGTGATGTGGCTTGGAAATCTGACGTATGCTTATATATGTCGGTGTTTACGTTTATTTATCGTCGCTACCGGTTGCCCATATGTGTGACGTATCCTGGAGAGATTGGGCATTTTAGATATTCGGAGGAATGTGCAATGGTACAGATAAAGACCCATTCCAGAGTCTCCTCTGGTTTTATTACGCGCAAGGTGTAAAGCACCACCACGATACTTAAACGTCTCATCCGAAAGACAATGATATGAGTCATGTTACCATGGCATAGTTGTGAATCGAACATGCGACCATTGCGTTACAAGTGCAACGTGTTAACCACTGGACTATTGATCGGCTACTGCCTATATACATGTGTGTGTTTTACGTTTATTTATCGTCGCTACCGGTTGCCCATGTGTGTGACACCTCCTGAAGAGTTTAGTTTTGGAGGATAGTGCAATGATACAGACAGAGAACCATTCCAGAGTCTCCTCTGGTTCTTTTACATGTACGGTGTACAGCACCGACACGAGACCTCGGTTTAAAGTTGCAACTGGACTGACTACAGATACGTCTGTGCCTATCTATACATATCTGTGTTTATACGTTTAATTATCGTTGCTACCGGTTGCCCATATGAGCGACGCCTCCTGAAGAGATTAGTTATTTTAGATTTTGGAGGATAGTGCATGATACAGACAGAGACCATTCCAGAATCTCCTCTGGTTCTGTTACGTGCACGGTGTAAAGCACCGACACGAGACCTCGGTTTAACGTCCCATCTGAAAGACTGTTAATTTTATTAGGGTCAGACGGGGGATCGAACCTGCGATCCCTGGATTACCAGTCCAGCGTGTTACCACTGGACTACATATCCGTCTGTATCATACATATCTAATCCTTTACTTTGTCTCTTATAGGGGGCGTGCTTCGTTTATTGTGCGTACAGTGCACACCACCATTCTCACACGGTGTCGGATTCTATGCATTTCTACTATGACCCAACAATGGTGAGGACACACAAATACGATTACAATTAAAAATGTAACATCTTATTGCATATATATATATATATATATAAAAGGTCAAACTAAGAACGTTCATATAGTTTAAGATAATTATGTATGTCATGGAAAGAAAAAATAATCTAAATAAGTGTTTAACTATCGATTTAATCCATCTGTTATTGTATATTCTAACACGACCCAGCTAATAACATACATACTTGCACAGTAAAATCTACCTCGGGTTATTCTGCGATATACCTACCTTGAACTATGCTGCGCGCGCACCGTGTTTTGGCTATTCCATTATACAATGCGTGTACAGTTTTATGAATGAAAGTCACGTGATGTTTGTAAATACTATCATGGGAATTCGCGGAAGTGAGCTATTTTTAGAATCAGATAATATCTTGTCCGTCTTGTTTTTCTGTTAAGTAACGTTTCAGTTACTATTCTTTTCATTTTTATTTGACAAAATAAATAAAATTATTGATCAGTTACAACATTTGTTCATTTATGCACTAGATTGATATTTTCCATAACAAATAACGTCATCACCCCTTACGTGGGAGGACATTTCGAAAGCCAAATGCAGCGGAGTACAACGGCGTTTGAAGAAAACACTCCTTTGATTCTCGTCTAAAATTATTAGAAGTAAGTCGTGTTAGAATCGAAATAATAAGTATCAACCGTGGTATATCGCAGAATAACCCGAGTTTGAAGTTCTTATGCGTAGAAATATATCACGAAGTCCGAAGTTGATACTTATTATTTCTTGATTAATGCTGCAACATGATGTAAATATTGATGAATAAATATGCTTAAGCCGTTCTAAATTGAGAACATGGTTGTTCGATGTAACATTCTTATAATGATCATATATGTATTATATATATTTTTTTGTTTCTTATGTATTTCTTCAATATTTACACCACTATTTATCTGCTAATGTTAAATCTACATTCGGTTTGTTGCATTTACAACACGGTAAAATCAGAAGGGCGGAGCTACTACGAAGACAGAAGTGGGCGGTAAATAGTACTACGCACGCACAAGCTGTGGAAATGATTGGTTAAAACAGCTGTTAACTTACGGGAAATGGAAGCAATGTATGTGTCATTGTGATTAAACATGCTGGTTTGGTAGTAAGACTATTAAAAGTATGCCAAAGTAAAACATATAATGTTGTATGAATATAAAGAATAAAATTAACATGTGTTGCGTCTATTGTGGATAACAAATTCAATATATTTATGTTGCTTAAAGCGGACCCACACACTTTAAACAACGCAAAATTTAATGTAGTGTACATGCATACCACATTAATCATGTTGATTTTAGTTCAGTGAAATTGTGTGTAGTTCATTAATGGATGATGGGTGTCATAATTCTATTCAATATGATAGTTTATAATTTCAGCACCACTTCATTGCTGCCACTTCCGGCACGTGTTTCATGGTTTCATTGTCGCACGATGAAAGAGACCAAGTGCACACGGATTAGAGAATATAGAGGCAATGATTACTGTAATATTTATCGAAACGAAATGCAAGACAAACACATTAATAATCACGTGGTTAGCATTCTTGAGTATATACCTAAGAGTATGTAGGTCAGGCGTTAACAGCATAGCACCACCTGTCTTCCACACGCCACGACCCAATAACACCCTCATATGAAAGAATTTGTCACCGATGATGTGATTCCAATCCTGTAGTGGTGAGGAAAAAGTCCAGACCGTTAAGGTTGTAAAATAACAAATACATTGTCTATGTAATACATAGTAAAAAGTAAAAACATACTTCCAGTTCATTTATATTTCCAATCTATCATTTTTTCTAATACCATATTCACTGTGAAGAGGTATTCAACTCAAACTGAAACACAGCTAAAATATCACAAATGTAATGGTAAGCATTGCCAGTGCTCACCAGTAAATACCGTCACTATGTTTACACACTGTATTCATGCGCCAAATAACACCAGTATACATAATTTCTCAAAAACACAAAAACTATACACTGTCTGACATTAAAATGCATGTTTATCAAAAAGATAAATGAACTATATCAGTTATTACGACTACTATTTACGTATATACAAACCTTAACCACCAATGCTACGTAGGGTCTGACGTGAGAACATGCAAGACTGAGTGATTTCTTATCTTAAATGTATAGCTCGAGATGATGCGACAATGGCTGGGCGTGCTTCCAGAGGTGAAGGTTTACCACGACGAAATGCACTTGCCTGACAACATTAAGAAATGGTGTTCATCCAGAGACATCATTCTTCTGCAGCGTAATGTGACGACTGACTCGAGCACCCCTCCTTTACCACTTGTGTACAGCACTCCATGACGCACTAGTGTGTTGCAATGTAACGGGAACTTGGAATAAACTGAATTCAATGGAAAATATGTCGTCTTTTAGTTTTGGCCAAAGCTGAGTAGTTCCCTGCTGCCTTAGAAATACAAGCTGAGTAGTTCCCTGCTGCCTTAGAAATACAAGCTGAGTAGTTCCCTGCTGCCTTAGCAATACAAGCTGAGTAGTTCCCTGCTGCCTTAGAAATACAAGCTGAGTAGTTCCCTGCTGCCTTAGAAATACAAGCTGAGTAGTTCCCTGCTGCCTTAGAAATACAAGCTGAGTAGTTCCCTGCTGCCTTAGAAATACAAGCTGGGTAGTTCCCTGCTGCCATAGCAATACAAGCTGAGTAGTTCCCTGCTGCCTTAGAAATACAAGCTGAGTAGTTCCCTGCTGCCTTAGAAATACAAGCTGAGTAGTTCCCTGCTGCCTTAGCAATACAAGCTGAGTAGTTCCCTGCTGCCTTAGCAATACAAGCTGAGTAGTTCCCTGCTGCCTTAGAAATACAAGCTGAGTAGTTCCCTGCTGCCTTAAAAATACAAGCCAAGTAGTTCCCTGCTGCCTTAGATATACAAGCTGAGTAGTTCCCTGCTGCCTTAGAAATACAAGCTGAGTAGTTCACTGCCGCCTTAGAAATACAAGCTGAGTAGTTCCCTGCTGCCTTAGATATACAAGCTGAGTAGTTCCCTGCTGCCTTAGCAATACAAGCTGAGTAGTTCCCTGCTGCCTTAGCAATACAAGCTGAGTAGTTCCCTGCTGCCTTAGAAATACAAGCTGAGTAGTTCCCTGCTGCCTTAGCAATACAAGTTGAGTAGTTCCCTGCTGCCTTAGCAATACAAGCTGAGTAGTTCCCTGCTGCCTTAGAAATACAAGCTGAGTAGTACCCTGCTGCCTTAGAAATACAAGCTGAGTAGTTCCCTGCTGCCTTAGCAATACAAGCTGAGTAGTTCCCTGCTGCCTTAGAAATACAAGCTGAGTAGTTCCCTGCTGCCTTAGCAATACAAGCTGAGTAGTTCCCTGCTGCCTTAGCAATACAAGCTGAGTAGTTCCCTGCTGCCTTAGAAATACAAGCTGAGTAGTTCCCTGCTGCCTTAAAAATACAAGCCGAGTAGTTCCCTGCTGCCTTAGATATACAAGCTGAGTAGTTCCCTGCTGCCTTAGAAATACAAGCTGAGTAGTTCACTGCTGCCTTAGAAATACAAGCTGAGTAGTTCCCTGCTGCCTTAGATATACAAGCTGAGTAGTTCCCTGCTGCCTTAGCAATACAAGCTGAGTAGTTCCCTGCTGCCTTAGCAATACAAGCTGAGTAGTTCCCTGCTGCCTTAGACATACAAGCTGAGTAGTTCCCTGCTGCCTTAGCAATACAAGCTGAGTAGTTCCCTGCTGCCTTAGCAATACAAGTGTACACAACTCCTATTTATTTCTATACAAATGTAGCTTAGTTCCATTGCGAAACAAGTTCTTACAACTTATATTAATCACTCTCGAGACCTCATTCCTGATATAATTCATCGCCACGAGGGAGAGAGAAGAGGCAACGTGGTAATTAAATGCCTTGCCCAAGGGCACAATTGTACCGGCTAGAGGAGGGCTCGAACTCCGGATTTATATATTTAAAAATGACACTATAAATCAGACACAAACTACTAAATCAGATAGCGGCTCGGTTTTTGATCACAACCGCTCACCTGACCGTTCAGATCACAAGAGTCTATTGATAAATTGAGTTTTACTGAAAACAAAGCACACTCCACAATACAAGTTTGTCAAGTTACATTAAATTATTATATTAGTCAAGTTCCAAGTTGATCCATGGCAAATAACAGTGGTGAAGCCGCAATGACGTAACTTACAAATCACTTGTAGAGCTCGTGTTTATACGCAATTATCACCAAAGAGATCAACAAGACCAAGATAGAGTTATTATGTTTAATATTGTCCAGGAGTGATCATGTCCGTCCGTCTGTACATCAGCATGGTATGTGTCCATGGGTGATCCTGTCCGTCTGTACATCAGCATGGCATGTGTCCATGGGTGATCCTGTCCGTCCGTACATCAGCATGGTATGTGTCCATGGGTGATCCTGTCCGTCCGTACATCAGCATGGTATGTGTCCAGGAGTGATCCTGTCCGTCCGTACATCAGCATGGTATGTGTCCATGGGTGATCCTGTCCGTCCGTACATCAGCATGGTATGTGTCCATGGGTGATCCTGTCCGTCTGTACATCAGCATGGTATGTGTCCATGGGTGATCCTGTCCGTCTGTACATCAGCATGGTATGTGTCCATGGGTGATCCTGTCCGTCCGTACATCAGCATGGTATGTGTCCATGGGTGATCCTGTCCGTCCGTACATCAGCATGGTATGTGTCCATGGGTGATCCTGTCCGTCCGTACATCAGCATGGTATGTGTCCATGGGTGATCCTGTCCGTCTGTACATCAGCATGGTATGTGTCCATGGGTGATCCTGTCCGTCCGTACATCAGCATGGTATGTGTCCATGGGTGATCCTGTCCGTCCGTACATCAGCATGGTATGTGTCCATGGGTGATCCTGTCCGTCCGTACATCAGCATGGTATGTGTCCATGGGTGATCCTGTCCGTCCGTACATCAGCATGGTATGTGTCCATGGGTGATCCTGTCCGTCCGTACATCAGCATGGTATGTGTCCAGGAGTGATCCTGTCCGTCCGTACATCAGCATGGTATGTGTCCATGGGTGATCCTGTCCGTCTGTACATCAGCATGGTATGTGTCCATGGGTGATCCTGTCCGTCTGTACATCAGCATGGTATGTGTCCATGGGTGATCCTGTCCGTCTGTACATCAGCATGGTATGTGTCCAGGAGTGATCCTGTCCGTCTGTACATCAGCATGGTATGTGTCCAGGAGTGATCCTGTCCGTCTGTACATCAGCATGGTATGTGTCCATGGGTGATCCTGTCCGTCTGTACATCAGCATGGTATGTGTCCAGGAGTGATCCTGTCCGTCTGTACATCAGCATGGTATGTGTCCAGGAGTGATCCTGTCCGTCTGTACATCAGCATGGTATGTGTCCATGGGTGATCCTGTCCGTCTGTACATCAGCATGGTATGTGTCCAGGAGTGATCCTGTCCGTCTGTACATCAGCATGGTATGTGTCCAGGAGTGATCCTGTCCGTCTGTACATCAGCATGGTATGTGTCCATGGGTGATCCTGTCCGTCTGTACATCAGCATGGTATGTGTCCAGGAGTGATCCTGTCCGTCTGTACATCAGCATGGTATGTGTCCAGGAGTGATCCTGTCCGTCTGTACATCAGCATGGTATGTGTCCATGGGTGATCCTGTCCGTCTGTACATCAGCATGGTATGTGTCCATGGGTGATCCTGTCCGTCTGTACATCAGCATGGTATGTGTCCATGGGTGATCCTGTCCGTCTGTACATCAGCATGGTATGTGTCCATGGGTGATCCTGTCCGTCTGTACATCAGCATGGTATGTGTCCATGGGTGATCCTGTCCGTCTGTACATCAGCATGGTATGTGTCCATGGGTGATCCTGTCCGTCCGTACATCAGCATGGTATGTGTCCATGGGTGATCCTGTCCGTCCGTACATCAGCATGGTATGTGTCCATGGGTGATCCTGTCCGTCTGTACATCAGCATGGTATGTGTCCATGGGTGATCCTGTCCGTCCGTACATCAGCATGGTATGTGTCCATGGGTGATCCTGTCCGTCTGTACATCAGCATGGTATGTGTCCATGGGTGATCCTGTCCGTCCGTACATCAGCATGGTATGTGTCCATGGGTGATCCTGTCCGTCTGTACATCAGCATGGTATGTGTCCATGGGTGATCCTGTCCGTCTGTACATCAGCATGGTATGTGTCCATGGGTGATCCTGTCCGTCCGTACATCAGCATGGTATGTGTCCATGGGTGATCCTGTCCGTCCGTACATCAGCATGGTATGTGTCCATGGGTGATCCTGTCCGTCTGTACATCAGCATGGTATGTGTCCATGGGTGATCCTGTCCGTCTGTACATCAGCATGGTATGTGTCCATGGGTGATCCTGTCCGTCTGTACATCAGCATGGTATGTGTCCATGGGTGATCCTGTCCGTCTGTACATCAGCATGGTATGTGTCCATGGGTGATCCTGTCCGTCCGTACATCAGCATGGTATGTGTCCATGGGTGATCCTGTCCGTCCGTACATCAGCATGGTATGTGTCCATGGGTGATCCTGTCCGTCCGTACATCAGCATGGTATGTGTCCATGGGTGATCCTGTCCGTCCGTACATCAGCATGGTATGTGTCCATGGGTGATCCTGTCCGTCCGTACATCAGCATGGTATGTGTCCATGGGTGATCCTGTCCGTCCGTACATCAGCATGGTATGTGTCCATGGGTGATCCTGTCCGTCCGTACATCAGCATGGTATGTGTCCATGGGTGATCCTGTCCGTCTGTACATCAGCATGGTATGTGTCCATGGGTGATCCTGTCCGTCTGTACATCAGCATGGTATGTGTCCATGGGTGATCCTGTCCGTCTGTACATCAGCATGGTATGTGTCCATGGGTGATCCTGTCCGTCTGTACATCAGCATGGTATGTGTCCATGGGTGATCCTGTCCGTCTGTACATCAGCATGGTATGTGTCCATGGGTGATCCTGTCCGTCTGTACATCAGCATGGTATGTGTCCATGGGTGATCCTGTCCGTCTGTACATCAGCATGGCATGTGTCCATGGGTGATCCTGTCCGTCTGTACATCAGCATGGTATGTGTCCATGGGTGATTCTGTTCATTCGTACATCAGCATGGTATGTGTCCATGGGTGATTCTGTCCGTCCGTACATCAGCATGGTATGTGTCCATGGGTGATTCTGTCCGTCCGTACATCAGCATGGTATGTGTCCATGGGTGATTCTGTCCGTCCGTACACCAGCAAGGCATGTGTCCATGGGTGATTCTGTCCGTCCGTACATCAGCATGGTATGTGTCCAGGAGTGATTCTCTCCATCCGTACATCAGCATGGCATGTGTCCATGGGTGATTCTGTCCGTCCGTACACCAGCAAGGCATGTGTCCATGGGTGATTCTGTCCGTCCGTACATCAGCATGGTATGTGTCTAGGAGTGATTCTGTACGTCCGTACATCAGCATGGTATATGTCCAGGAGTGATTCTCTCCATCCGTACATCAGCATGGCATGTGTCCATGGATGATTCTGTCCGTCCGTACATCAGCATGATATGTATCCAGGAGTGATTCTGTCCGTCTGTACATCAGCATGGTATGTGTCCATGGGTGATTCTGTCCGTCCGTATATCAGCATGGTATGTGTCCAGGAGTGATTCTGTACGTCCGTACATCAGCATGGTATATGTCCAGGAGTGATTCTGTCCGTCTGTACATCAGCATGGCATGTGTCCAGGAGTGATTCTGTACGTCCGTACATCAGCATGGTATATGTCCAGGAGTGATTCTGTCCGTCCGTACATCAGCATGGCATGTGTCCAAGAGTGATTCTGTCCGTCTGTACATCAGCATGGTATGTATCCAGGAGTGATTCTGTACGTCCGTACATCAGCATGGCATGTGTCCATGGGTGATTCTGTCCGTCTGTACATCAGTATGATATGTATCCAGGAGTGATTCTGTCCGTCTGTACATCAGCATGGCATGTGTCCAAGAGTGATTCTGTCCGTCCGTACATCAGCATGATATGTATCCAGGAGTGATTCTGTCCGTCTGTACATCAGCATTGTGTGTGTCCAGGAGTGATTTTGTCCGTCTGTACATCAGCATTGTGTGTGTCCAGGAGTGATTTTGTTCGTCTGTACATCAGCATTGTATGTGTCCATGGGTGATTTTGTCCGTCTGTACATCAGCATTGTATGTGTCCATGGGTGATTCTGTCCGTCCGTACACCAGCATTGTGTGTGTCCAGGAGTGATTTTGTCCGTCTGTACATCAGCATTGTATGTGTCCATGGGTGATTCTGTCCGTCTGTACACCAGCATGGTATGTGTCCAGGAGTGATTTTGTCCGTCCGTACACCAGCATGGTATGTGTCCAGGAGTGATTCTGTACGTCCGTACACCAGCATGGTATGTATCCAGGAGTGATTATGTACGTCCGTACATCAGCATGGTATGTGTCCATGGGTGATTCTGTTCGTCCGTACACCAGCATGGTATGTGTCCATGGGTGATGAGTATGTCCGTCCGTACATCAGCATGGTGTATGTCCAGGAGTGATTCTGTACGTCCGTACATCAGCATGGTATATGTTCAGGAGTGATTCTGTACGTCCGTACATCAGCATGGTATGTGTCCATGGGTGATTCTGTCCGCCCGTACATCAGCATGGTATGTGTCCATGGGTGATTCTGTCCGTCCGTACATCAGCGTTGTATGTGTCCATGGGTGATTCTGTCCGTCCGTACATCAGCATGATATGTGTCCAGGGGCGATCATGGCAGTCCGTACATCAACGTGGTATGTGTCCAGGGGTGATTATGTCCATCTGTACATCAAGGTGGTATGTGTGCAGGGATGATGCTGTCAACCTCCATAAAATGGTCCATATGTGGGTAGGATAGCATACGCACAATAGGTGTATTGTCAAGTGGTCTATACGGTTAGGGGTTATGTGGCTATATATACACTTTTATGTGGCTATCAATTGCGATTATGTGGCTATAGAGATAATAGGCATAACCACTTAATATACAACTTTGGGTACGTCCGTCCGTACATCAGTGTCGGATGTGTCCAGGGGTACACAAGTTGCAGATGTTGATCAGTGGCTGTACATGTCCAATCCACGGCTTCGACAACGATCTCAGTAAAATTCAATCCCAATTACTACCTCACTAAGTGTCGCTAGTAGCGTAGACTATTGAAGCAAAACAAAATGTATGTCACATTTTATATCAATTTTATTTCCAAACCAACACTGAAACGCACAACGTCAGATATACGGCATAATGTGTATGACGTCAATTCGATGATATATAGGATAGTTGTGCATATTAGTGTAAGATAGGATATTATTTCATCGACTGATCACCGAAACTATATCTTACACTAATAAGTACAAATCTTCGTTTTCTTTATGATTTCCAGTGATTTTTGCCAATATAATATTTGTGTGTGTTTTTGCGTTTATTTATCGTCGCTACCGGTTGCCCATATGAGCGACGCCTCCTGAAGAGATTAGTTATTTTAGATTTTGGAGGATAGTGCATGATACAGACAGAGACCAATTCCAGAATCTCATCTGGTTCTTTTACGTGCACGGTGTAAAGCACCGACACGAGACCTCGGTTTAACGTCCCATCTGAAAGACTGTTAATTTTATTAAGGTCAGACAGGGGATCGAACCTGCGATCCCTGGATTACCAGTCCAGCGTGTTACCACTGGACTACAGACCCGCCTGTAAATGGCTGTCGTTTGTATGGAGATATAATAGTATATTAACTTAAATCTCAATGAAGGAAAGGGTTAATACGTAGGACTGTTATTGCAGGGATCGCAGATTCGATCCCCCGCCTGACACTAATAGTATTACCATTTAGAGTTCCCTGAAATATGTGAGAAATGAAGAAATGTTGTCGGTTTCGAGTGGCAATATGTCTATCTATTCAAACATCAGTATAACATAGACATAGACAACTGTCTATCTATTCAAACAGCAGTATAACATAGACATAGACAACTGTCTACCTATTCAAACAGCAGTATAACATAGGCAACTGTCTACCTATTCAAACAGCAGTATAACATAGACATAGGCAACTGTCTATCTATTCAAACAGCAGTATAACATAGACATAGACAACTGTCTATCTATTCAAACAGCAGTATAACATAAACATAGACAACTGTCTATCTATTCAAACAGCAGTATAACATAGACATATACAACTGTCTATATATTCAAACAGCAGTATAACATAGACAACTGTCTATCTATTCAAACAGCAGTATAACATAGACAACTGTCTATCTATTCAAACAGCAGTATAACATAGACATAGACAACTGTCTATCTATTCAAACAGCAGTATAACATAGACATAGACAACTGTCTATCTATTCAAACAGCAGTATAACATAGACAACTGTCTATCTATTCAAACAGCAGTATAACATAGACAACTGTCTATCTATTCAAACAGCAGTATAACATAGACAACTGTCTATCTATTCAAACAGCAGTATAACATAGACAACTGTCTATCTATTCAAACAGCAGTATAACATATACAACTGTCTATCTATTCAAACAGCAGTATAACATAGACATAGACAAATGTCTATCTATTCAAACAGCAGTATAACATAGACATAGACAACTGATAACCTATTCAAACAGCAGTATAACATAGACATAGACAACTGTCTATCTATTCAAACAGCAGTATAACATAGACATAGACAACTGTCTATCTATTCAAACAGCAGTATAACATAGACAACTGTCTATCTATTCAAACAGCAGTATAACATAGACAACTGTCTATCTATTCAAACAGCAGTATAACATAGACATATACAACTGTCTATATATTCAAACAGCAGTATAACATAGACAACTGTCTATCTATTCAAACAGCAGTATAACATAGACAACTGTCTATCTATTCAAACAGCAGTATAACATAGACATAGACAACTGTCTATCTATTCAAACAGCAGTATAACATAGACATAGACAACTGTCTATCTATTCAAACAGCAGTATAACATAGACAACTGTCTATCTATTCAAACAGCAGTATAACATAGACAACTGTCTATCTATTCAAACAGCAGTATAACATAGACAACTGTCTATCTATTCAAACAGCAGTATAACATAGACAACTGTCTATCTATTCAAACAGCAGTATAACATATACAACTGTCTATCTATTCAAACAGCAGTATAACATAGACATAGACAACTGTCTATCTATTCAAACAGCAGTATAACATAGACATAGACAACTGTCTATCTATTCAAACAGCAGTATAACATAGACATAGACAACTGTCTATCTATTCAAACAGCAGTATAACATAGACATAGACAACTGTCTATCTATTCAAACAGCAGTATAACATAGACATAGACAACTGTCTATCTATTCAAACAGCAGTATAACATAGACATAGACAACTGTCTATCTATTCAAACAGCAGTATAACATAGACATAGACAACTGTCTATCTATTCAAACAGCAGTATAACATAGACATAGACAACTGTCTATCTATTCAAACAGCAGTATAACATAGACAACTGTCTATCTATTCAAACAGCAGTATAACATAGACATAGACAACTGTCTATCTATTCAAACAGCAGTATAACATAGACATAGACAACTGTCTATCTATTCAAACAGCAGTATAACATAGACATAGACAACTGTCTATCTATTCAAACAGCAGTATAACATAGACATATACAACTGTCTATCTATTCAAACAGCAGTATAACATAGACAACTGTCTATCTATTCAAACAGCAGTATAACATAGACATAGACAACTGTCTATCTATTCAAACAACAGTATAACATAGACATAGACAAATGTCTATCTATTCAAACAGCAGTATAACATAGACATAGACAACTGTCTATCTATTCAAACAGCAGTATAACATAGACATATACAACTGTCTATCTATTCAAACAGCAGTATAACATAGACATAGACAACTGTCTATCTATTCAAACAGCAGTATAACATAGACATAGACAACTGTCTATCTATTCAAACAGCAGTATAACATAGACATAGACAACTGTCTATCTATTCAAACAGCAGTATAACATAGACATAGACAACTGATAATCTATTCAAACAGCAGTATAACATAGACATAGACAACTGTCTATCTATTCAAACAGCAGTATAACATAGACATAGACAACTGTCTATCTATTCAAACAGCAGTATAACATAGACATCTGCTATCTATTCAAACAGCAGTATAACATAGACAACTGACAATCTATTCAAACAGCAGTATAACATAGACATAGACAACTGTCTACCTATTCAAACAGCAGTATAACATAGACATAGACAACTGTCTACCTATTCAAACAGCAGTATAACATAGACATAGACAACTGTCTATCTATTCAAACAGCAGTATAACATAGACAACTGTCTATCTATTCAAACAGCAGTATAACATAGACATAGACAACTGATAATCTATTCAAACAGCAGTATAACATAGACATAGACAAATGTCTATCTATTCAAACAGCAGTATAACATAGACATAGACAACTGTCTACCTATTCAAACAGCAGTATAACATAGACATAGACAACTGTCTATCTATTCAAAGAGCAGTATAACATAGACATAGACAACTGATAACCTATTCAAACAGAAGTATAACATAGACAACTGTCTATCTATTCAAACAGCAGTATAACATAGACAACTGTCTATCTATTCAAACAGAAGTATAACATAGACATAGACAACTGTCTATCTATTCAAACAGCAGTATAACATAGACATATACAACTGTCTATATATTCAAACAGCAGTATAACATAGACAAGTGTCTATCTATTCAAACAGCAGTATAACATAGACATAGACAACCTATTCAAACAGCAGTATAACATAGACATAGACAACTGTCTACCTATTCAAACAGCAGTATAACATAGACACAGACAACTGATAATCTATTCAAACAGCAGTATAACATAGACAACTGTCTACCTATTCAAACAGCAGTATAACATAGACATAGACAACTGTCTATCTATTCAAACAGCAGTATAACATAGACATAGACAACTGTCTATCTATTCAAACAGCAGTATAACATAGACAACTGTCTACCTATTCAAACAGCAGTATAACATAGACATAGACAACTGTCTACCTATTCAAACAGCAGTATAACATAGACACAGACAACTGATAATCTATTCAAACAGCAGTATAACATAGACAACTGTCTACCTATTCAAACAGCAGTATAACATAGACATAGACAACTGTCTATCTATTCAAACAGCAGTATAACATAGACATAGACAACTGTCTATCTATTCAAACAGCAGTATAACATAGACAACTGTCTACCTATTCAAACAGCAGTATAACATAGACATAGACAACTGTCTACCTATTCAAACAGCAGTATAACATAGACATAGACAACTGATAATCTATTCAAACAGCAGTATAACATAGACAACTGTCTACCTATTCAAACAGCAGTATAACATAGACAACTGTCTACCTATTCAAACAGCAGTATAACATAGACATAGACAATTGTCTATCTAATATTTGTTTCAAATGTTATTCATTTTAACTGCACTGTCGGGAGCCTCATTGCACTCCAATATACAACCGAACAATCACTTATATTAGTGTGAGCGTCCGTAACAAGAAATAGTTCCCGTATAATTTTCCATAGCCTGGGTGCCAGTCTGTCGATTTTTCACTTTTTAACTTCTGGCAAAATGACAGGCAGTGTATAGTTTTTGTTTTTTGAGAAATTATGTGACTTTAGAGGACTTCAGACTAGTTGATGTGTAGAAAAGATGTGGTATAATAATTCAGATCATTGCAAGGTGAAGGTTGGTATACAGTATTTTTTGGCGGAGGAATACAGTGTGTAAACACAGTGACGTTATTCACAGGTGAGCACTGGCTATTTCAAACTTAAAATGTGAAATGTTTCAGGCTGATTTGAATACCTCTTCACAGTGGATGTGGTGTCAGAAGAAATGAAAGATTGGAAATATAAATGAACAGATCGTATGATTTTACTTTTTACTATACATGTATTACATAGGCAATTTAAATATGTTTTGTTTTACAACCTTATGAGGGTGTAGATTTGAAGAACGACAACTCTTCTCTACAAGATAATATCGCTAAATATAGAAACGGAATTCTTTCGGAAATCGCCTAACAGGCACGATTATACACGATCATTTCCGAATATACAGAACAGAACATAAGTTTATTAAGACGTATACATGTAAGTACATAGTCATGATAATTTACATATTTTACATACTATTCACTATTCACACGTGATCAATGTAACACAAAACAAATTAATTATAAGCATCAGTATGTTGTTTTAGAGTCTAATTATTGTAGTTATCTATTGCTTAGAGGATAAACTTGAAATTTCCAAATTGCCAAGTATATAGTATTCTAGATGTTGATGGATGGTCTTTGAATATACATGAATGCTCCCGTAGACTCATTTACATTGCAAACATATAATGTCCCGTTTCTGTGTTATATCGACGAGATGGCAAATTTTAAATATTATATTTAGATGGCGTAATTGAACTAAGGACGACTTAAATATTGAGTAAATGTGTCAAATCAGATGCACATTGTACTTTTTAAAACAATTTATCGTTCCGTTGATCCGTAAACAATGGCGGCCAATTGACCTTTCTGCAAACGCTACCATAGTTACCGGTGTTCGCTGTAACCCCGCGAGACAAGCTATCTAACAAAATGGCGTCTAACGCAGTCCTGCATCGAGTTAATCTAGATAAATTCCGTCGAATTTCTTGGTTTTATTTCACCCAGATAAGAATATTTCGTTGAAAGCAAGACAGCAATGGTTTAAGTTTTTCAGTGATGGTTATTTCTCTAAAGTACAGATATATTTAACGGATGAGGACGTGTTAAGTGTTCGTGGAAAATGCTTTCGCAGTCAACCGAAGAGTGAACAACCATATCGTGTCAACTTTGACATCAAAAGAAATGAAATATGCCACCGTATTGAGAGACTCGACCCTAGAAGACTCGAACATTAGGCCCAAAAACTGAACACCAGTACGTTCACTGAGCTAATATGGGAATCCCACAGCTCTGCACATGCATGGGTACTATTACTACTATCTGATCCCTAGTCCACCATCCACGACAATATGTATGAACCACATGTATAATTTTAATCACCATTATACTCACATATTTCTTGTGAACAGTAAATCTATAAATGCAGAATATATTATTTCGAAATATTTTATTATGCATAAATAAATTAATTTCAACTTACTTTTGTGCAAATATATCTGTTTGCATTAATTTTGGATGTATTCAGCTGGTCGTTTAATTCACCTTAGACATGTTTCAAGATTTGTGTTAGGTTTTGGAAATGGCACGAATTTAACGTCACCTATCAATCGATCTGGATATCTACTATCACACAGACCGTAACTACATCTTTTCACCATTGTCAATGACAGACAGCATTAATTAATTTGTAATTATTTTTCAAAACATAATTTCAGATCACGATCACTCGTTATCAGATTTGATTAAAACGTTACTAAATAACTCGTTTGTCTGACAGAACGATAAAACAATGATTCGGTATAGTAATCAATGCTATAATTATGTGCACACATTTTATAATTGACCAATTAGCACAATCAGTGCTAAATTCCGATGTGCAATTTTGAGGCTGTATCTCACGTTCCCAACATTTTGATTTTTGAACTGTCTAGACCGTCTCACTTTCCCAACATTCAACTTTCACACGTTTGCCGTACCTGTATGGTAAGTATACTGCTGGGCTTAAAGTTGCCTTACGCACTTGTTTAATAATAAATTATTACTTTTAACAGGTGATCAGTGTCAGACAAGATCAAATGAATCATACTTGATGATTGAAATACTTGATTAATTAATATATTGTCAATAGTATCACATATAAATCTACAATTAGTTAACATGATTATTATTATGATTACAGTGATTACAGTGATTACAGTGATTACAGTGATTACAGTGATTACAGTGACTACATTTCATATAACATAAACATAGCATAACGTTTAGTTGCATAAAACATTTACATGTTTATAGCCTTAAACATCAACCAATATGGTGAAATATAAGTTCGCAAGTATAACTAGCATTAGCAAGGAAGAACTCATTATATACCAGTCATAATCAAATAATGCTGCATGGGTAACTAGCATTAGCAAGGAAGAACTCATTATATACTAGTCATAATCAAATAATGCTGCATGGGTAACTAGCATTAGCAAGGAAGAACTCATTATATACCAGTCATAATCAAATAATGCTGCATGGATAACTAGCATTAGCAAGGAAGAACTCATTATATACCAGTCATAATCAAATAATGCTGCATGGGATGAAACTTCATAGTAATATATATTACCTTATTTGTGCTCTAAGTTTGAAAGCATGATATACACATTTAGCTGTACTGTTAATAACTCTATCGCTGTTAGCATTCATAAGATATACAAATGTGTTAGTAGTGAGCCATCTACAAAAATATGGTTTGAAATATTTTAGTCTAAGATTTCTATATTTGTGGCAAACTAGAATGAAATGGTATTCACTTTCGACTACATTCATATCGCAGTATAAACAATATTACTTGATTAATTAATTACAATTAGGTTTAAGTACAGGCAAGTGATTACAGTGACTACATTTCACATTACTTGATTAATTAATTAATTACAATTAGGTGTAAGTACAGGCAAGTGATTACAGTGACTACATTTCACACATTTCACATTACTTGATTAATTAATTACAATAAATGTGTGTACCTTAATTGCATATAATTGTAACTCTACTGTAATAGTGTATATATATGTGTATATATCGGAACAGTCAAAACTGGCTCGCCCATATGGTTTACCGGCGGCGAGGGTAAATAAACTCAATCATCATCATCAACAGTCAAAACGTTGTATTCTTAATACTTCTAAGTTCATATATTATGCATTAATCAGTAGGAGTGGACATTAATACATTTTAATATTTAAATAATCATATTAATACATACAATCCACCGTAAGCATATTTATGCAGAACAGATCCTTGTAATTCGAACTGTTGTCTTTTCACACGATTTTATTAAAGAGACCTCTTGGTAATTATGTTTGTGTATCCACTACAACGTGTAACTATTGTATTTGGTTTAAACGTCTTATAGATGTTTTACGGAAGTCGTGATAGCACAGTGGATACGCGTTCGCTTCAGGTGCGAAAGGTCCGGAGTTCGAGCCCCACTGGAGCCGTTACGATTGTGCCCTTAGGCAAGGCATTTAAATTCCACGTTGCCTGTTCTCTCTCCCTCGTGGCGATGGATTCCATCAGGAATGAGGTCTCGAGAGTGATTTATATAAGTTGAAATAACTTGTTTCGCAATCGAGCTAAAATAAATTTGTATAAACTAATAAGATGTTTTACGCAATAAAATATTGTTGTTGTTGTTGTATATATTCCACCGGTAAGTGACATAGTACGTCCGCTCGCCCATATGGTTCGCAGGAGGCGAGGGTCAATAAGCTCAATCATCAGAGTACACCGATGCAGCATCGTACTTGGACTAGGACAGTAGAATTAGTAATGTCATTTCATCAAATGTTGACAGTGTTATTAATCAGGTGTTGTTTAAGTACTATTGATCAGGATCTACAATTTTGTTTTCATTAAAACTAAACTTCTGACTGATCAGGATCTACACATTCCAAGACTATAAATGGTAACATTTACATGATTGTAAAGCAGTACTATTGATCAGGATCTACACGTTTGTCTGCACTAACACTTCTACAAATGTCTATAAAGCAGTACTATTGATCAGGATCTACACGTTTGTCTGCACTAACACTTCTACACATGTCAATAAAGCAGTACTATTGATCAGGATCTACACGTTTGTCTGCACTAACACTTCTACAAATGTCTATAAAGCAGTACTATTGATCAGGATCTACACGTTTGTCTGCACTAACACTTCTACAAATGTCTATAAAGCCCTACTATTGATCAGGATCTACACGTGTGTCTGCACTAACACTTCTACAAATGTCTATAAAGCCCTACTATTGATCAGGATCTACACGTGTGTCCTCACTAACACTTCTACAAATGTCTATAAAGCAGTACTATTGATCAGGATCTACACGTTTGTCTGCACTAACACTTCTACACATGTCAATAAAGCAGTACTATTGATCAGGATCTACACGTTTGTCTGCACTAACACTTCTACACATGTCTATAAAGCAGTACTATTGATCAGGATCTACACGTTTGTCTGCACTAACACTTCTACACATGTCTATAAAGCAGTACTATTGATCAGGATCTACACGTTTGTCTGCACTAACACTTCTACAAATGTCTATAAAGCAGTACTATTGATCATGATCTACACGTGTGTCTGCACTAACACTTCTACACATGTCTATAAAGCAGTACTATTGATCACGATACAATGTAAATGTATATGTTTAAGTAATTTAAAAGCTAATAAAGTCTGGTTTATACACATGTTTGTTTTACTTTTATCCAAAATGTGGCATGTAACTTTTCGCTGTGCAGAATAGCAATTTTGACCAATTATCACCAATTAAGTCCATTGTTAAACCTAACAATAGTGTCTCACTTTCCCAACATACCAAAACCCCAACTATTTACCTGAAAAACAGAATGTTGGGAAAGTGAGAACACCCCAATTTTGATCTTGATAATAGCAGTAGGCCCCTATCCGGGATATTATAAAGTCGGCGGTCTCTGTGATGTACCGGTAGTCGATTAGTTGTTGATTACTCCCAATAAACAGTGTGACACGCTTAAATTTGATTGCTGTGTTTGCTAGAAAAGAATGACTATATGGGGTCAGTCGGTGTTTTTATAGATGCATTGTTTTTAAAGCAGCTGTCTGGTATTTTGTGGTTCATATACACACTTTTAGATTTGTCCAAGTATTTTGAAATGGGTTGAATTTAACGTCGATCACCAGGATGTCGACTAATTTTGTACTATAACTAACCCACACACCAAAGCTACACATTTTCAACATCATTAAAACAATTTTAAACCCGTATTTTCGATCAAATTCACGCCTTTTCAAATTTGTCTACTCATTACTAGTTTGTCTAATATGCATTGTTTGTCTAACAAGATGGCAGCGATAAGCCGTTGCCGGGGGTGTGCGCAAATGGTGCGATGCGATTGGCTAACGCCAGCTGTCAATCAAAATCGGCAGAAAGGTCAATTATAAAAGTTTTATCAAAATTGCAGTGCCTCGCTTTCGATTCAAGTACGTCATTAATTAAGTCACTTGCTAATAGGCCTATTAATAGGATTAATACAAGTCAATAATTACACGGACAATCCCCCAATTTCCCCCAGTTGATATGATCAGAAACTCAATACGGCCCAATTAAAGTATCGGTATTAAAATCTATTTATTTGACTGATCCGGCAAAATATATCGACGGCTGTTCGCAGGCTATTATCAGAAACTCAATACGGCCCAATTAATAGTCTCGGTGTTAAAATATATTTTTCTAATGTTGGTTCGTTTTCTAATGTTGGTTATAACTTGTGGCCCGACCCTTTTGCTATGTTACACAAATGTATATATGTGCCTTATAATCTGTTAAGTTATTTCACATCTGATTCATGCTCGTATGTAATATTGTATTGTCGAATGTACTACATATGCAATAAAATATGGTTAAATCAAAATATATTTATTTGACTGACCAGGCAAAATATATCGAAGCCCGTTCCCAGGCTAAATTTTCCAGTTAATTTCTGTTTCCTGTCAAATTAAAAACTACAGAATATATTACTTTATTATTAACGATTCATGATTGTCAGAAAATAAAAGTACAAGAGTACATCCAATCGCGGAGGAATACAAAACGCTGCCGTTTTGCCGTGACAGTGACAGAGAAAATGCCATATTTCACTGTTTCAAAACTGTGCAGATGGAGATTTCTTTCACTGAGAAAACTCTATCATTCATTCATTGGAAAGTATAAACAAAAATAATATAGTTGAATGGTTTCGTTATACATGTAGTTTCAAACTTCTTCAAAACAATAATACTACAATGTACATATAACAATTTATTGTAGCGTGAAAATGGCACTATCCAATCTGATGTAACAATGGCGACATGGTCAGAACTTGGATGGCTTCTCGTGTATCGTATTAGCTGGAATAACAAATAGTAAATTAGATAGATAAATATATTCTTTCAATCCGTATATATACATACATCATACAGAACACAAACACACAACAATCCAGCCGGCTTACGGAAGGTCGGTTGTTCTACCCAGGTTCAATCTGTCCCTGATATACGGTCTTATTTTCCAATTTAATAATATTTTATTGCATTTTTATTTTATTGAATTACTGTTGAGATGGGCACCCGGGTTCCTTCCTCCACCAATAATAGATGGTGAAAGTCGTGATAGCGTAGTGGATGCGCGTTCGCTTCGGATAAGAAAGGTCCGGAGTTCGAGCCCCGCTGGAGCCGTTACGATTGTGCCATTAGGCAAGGCATTTAAATTTCACGTTGCCTCTACTCAAGATACTGAGAAGGTCTGGTCTGGAATGAATGGGGTAACGGTCAGAGACGCTTGCCAAGATACGGAGTAGGCCTGGTCTGGAATGGGGTAACGGTCAAAGATGCTTGCCAATATACGGAGTAGGCCTGATCTGGGATGGGGTAACGGTCAGAGACGCTTTCCAAGATACGGAGTAGGCCTGGTCTGGGATGGGGTAACGGTCAGAGACGCTTGCCAAGATACGAGTAGAGATACGGAGTAGGCCTGGTCTGGAATGAATGGGGTACCGGTCAGAGAAGCTTGCATAGATACGGAGTAGGCCTGATCTGGAATGAATGGGGTAACGGTCAGAGAAACTTGCCTAGATACGGAGTAGGCCTGGTATGGAATGGGGTAACGGTCAGAGAAGCTTGCCTAGATACGGAGTAGGCCTGATCTGGATTGGGGTACCGGCCAGAGAAGCTTGTCTATATACGGAGTAGGCCTGGTCTGGAATGAATGGGGTAACGGTATGAGAAGTGTGCCTAAATACGGCGTATATCTGGTCTGGAATGGGTTAACAAGTCAGAGAAGCTTGTCTAGAAACGGAGTAGAACAGTTCTTCGAATGGATTAACTGTCAGAAAGCTTGCCCAGATACGGAGTAGGCCTGGTATGGAATGGGGTAACGGTCAGAGAAGCTTGCCTAGATACGGAGTAGGTCTGGTATGGAATGGGGTAACGGTCAGAGAAGCTTGCCTAGATACGGAGTAGGTCTGGTATGGAATGGGGTAACGGTCACAGACGCTTGCCAAGATACGGGGTAGGCCTGGTCTGGAATGGGGTAACGGTCACAGACGCTTGCCAAGATACATAGTAGGCCTGGTCTGGAATGAATGGGGTAACGGCCAGAGAAGCTTGCCTAGATACGGAGTAGGCCTGGTATGAAATGGGGTAACGGTCAGAGAAGCTTGCATATATAGGGAGTAGGCCTGATCTAGAATGAATGGGGTAACGGCCAGAGAAGCTTGCCTAGATACGGAGTAGGCCTGGTATGGAATGGGGTAACGGTCAAAGAGGCCTGCCTAGATAAGGAGTAGGCCTGGTATGGAATGGGGTAACTGTCAGAGAAGCTTGCCTAGATACGGAGTAGGCCTGATCTGGATTGGGGTAACGGCCAGAGAAGCGTGCCTAGATACGGAGTAGGCCTGGTATGGATTGGGGTAACGGCCAGAGAGGCTTGCCTAGATATGGAGTAGGCCTGGTATGGATTGGGGTAACGGCCAGAGAAGCTTGTCTATATACGGAGTAGGCCTGATCTGGAATGAATGGGGTAACGGTATGAGAAGTGTGCCTATATACGGCGTTTGCCAAGATACGGAGTAGGCCTGGAATGAATGAGGTAACGATCAGAGACGCTTGCCAAGATACGTAGTAGGCCTGGTCTGGAATGGGGTAACGGTCAAAGAAGCCTGCCTAGATACGGAGTAGGCCTGGTTTGGAATGGGGTTACGGTCAGAGACGCTTGCCAAGATACGTAGTAGGCCTGGTCTCGGATGGGGTAACGGTCAAAGAAGCCTGCCTAGATACGGAGTAGGTCTGGTATGGAATGGGGTAACGGTCAAAGAAGCCTGCCTAGATACGGAGTAGGTCTGGTATGGAATGGGGTAATGGTCAAAGAAGCCTGCCTAGATATGGAGTAGGCCTGGTTTGGAATGGGGTAACGGTCAGAGAAGCTTGCCTAGATACGGAGTAGGTCTGGTATGGAATGGGGTAACGGTCAGAGAAACCTGCCTAGATACGGAGTAGGTCTGGTATGGAATGGGGTAGCGGTCAGAGAAACCTGCCTAGATACGGAGTAGGTCTGGTCTGGAATGGGGTAATGGTCAAAGAAGCCTGCCTAGATACGGAGTAGGCCTGGTATGGAATGGGGTAACGGCCAGAGAAGCCTGCCTAGATACGGAGTAGGCCTGGTATGGAATGGGGTAACGGTCACAGACGCCTGCCTAGATACGGAGTAGGCCTGGTATGGAATGGGGTAACGGTCAGAGAGCTTGCATAGATACGGAGTAGGCCTGGTCTGGAATGAATGGGGTAACGGTCAGAGACGCTTGCCAAGATACGGGGTAAGCCTGGTCTGGAATTAATGGGGTAACGGTCAGAGACGCTTGCCAAGATACGGAGTAGGCCTGGTCTGGAATGGGGTAACGGTCAGAGAAGCTTGCCTGGAAACGGAGTAGACCTGGTCTGGAATGGGGTAACGGTCAGATACGCTTGCTAAGATATGGAGTGGGCCTGGTCTGGAATGAATGGGGTAACGGTCAGAGAAGCTTGCATAGATATGGAGTAGGCCTGGTATGGAATGAATGGGGTAACGGTCAGAGAAGCTTGCATATATACGGAGTAGGCCTGGTATGGAATGAATGGGGTAACGGTCAGAGAAGCTTGCATAGATACGGAGTAGGCCTGGTATGGAATGAATGGGGTAACGGTCAGAGAAGCTTGCATAGATACGGAGTAGGCCTGGTCTGGAATGAATGGGGTAACGGTCAGAGAAGCTTGCCTAGATACGGAGTAGGCCTGGTATGGAATGGGGTAATGGTCAGAGAAGCTTGCATATATAAGGAGTAGGCCTGATCTGGAATGAATGGGGTAACGGCCAGAGAAACTTGCCTAGATACGGAGTAGGCCTGGTATGGAATGGGGTAACGGTCAGAGAAGCTTGCATATATAAGGAGTAGGCCTGATCTGGAATGAATGGGTTAACGGCCAGAAAAACTTGCCTAGATACGGAGTAGGCCTGGTATGGAATGGGGTAACGGTCAGAGAGGCTTGCATATATAAGGAGTAGGCCTGATCTGGAATGAATGGGGTAACGGCCAGAGAAACTTGCCTAGATACGGAGTAGGCCTGGTATGGAATGGTGTAACGGTCAGAGAAGCTTGCATATATAAGGAGTAGGCCTGATCTGGAATGAATGGGTTAACGGCCAGAGAAACTTGCCTAGATACGGAGTAGGCCTGGTATGGAATGGGGTAACGGTCAGAGAAGCCTGCCAAGATACGGAGTAGGCCTGGTCTGGAATGAATGGGGCGGTCAGAGACGCTTACCAAGATACGGAGTAGGCTTGATCTGGGATGGGGTAATGGTCAGAAGAGCCTGCCTAGATACGGTGTAGGCCTGGTTTGGAATGGGGTAGCGGTCAGAGAGGCCTGCCTAGATACGGAGTACGCCTGATCTGGAATGAATGGGGTAACGGCCAGAGAAACTTGCCTAGATACGGAGTAGGCCTGGTATGGAATGGGGTAACGGTCAGAGAAGCTTGCATATATAAGGAGTAGGCCTGATCTGGAATGAATGGGGTAACGGCCAGAGAAACTTGCCTAGATACGGAGTAGGCCTGGTAAGGAATGGGGTAACGGTCAGAGAAGCTTGCCTAGATACGGAGTAGGCCTGGTCTGGAATGAATTGGGCGGTCAGAGACGCTTACCAAGATACGGAGTAGGCTTGACCTGGGATGGGGTAACGGTCAGCAGAGCATGCCTAGATACGGTGTAGGCCTGGTTTGGAATGGGGTAGCGGTCAGAGAAGCCTGCCTAGATACGGAGTAGGTCTGGTATGGAATGGGGTAACGGTCAGAGACGCTTGCCAAGATACGGAGTAGGCCTGGTCTGGAATGAGGTAACGGTCAGAGACGCTTGCCAATATACGGAGTAGGCCAGTTCTGGAATGAATGGGGTAACGGTCAGAGAAGCTTGCCTAGATACGGAGTAGGCCTGGTTTGGAATGGGGTAACGGTCAGAGAAGCTTGCCTAGATACGGAGTAGGCCTGGTATGGAATGGGGTAACGGTCAGAGAAGCTTGCATAGATACGGAGTAGGCCTGGTATGGAATGAATGGGGTAACGGTCAGAGAATCTTGCCTAGATACGGAGTAGGCCTGGTCTGGAATGAATGGGGTAATGGTCAGAGAATCTTGCCTAGATACGGAGTAGGCCTGGTATGGAATGAATGGGGTAACGGTCAGAGAATCTTGTCTAGATACGGAGTAGGCCTGGTATGGAATGGGGTAACGGTCAGAGAAGCTTGCCTAGATATGGAGTAGGCCTGGTATGGAATGGGGTAACGGTCAGAGAATCTTGCCTAGATACGGAGTAGGCCTGGTCTGGAATGAATGGGGTAACGGTCAGAGAATCTTGCCTAGATACGGAGTAGGCCTGGTATGGAATGGGGTAACGGTCAGATAATCTTGCCTAGATACAGAGTAGGCCTGGTCTGGAATGAATGGGGTAACGGTCAGAGAATCTTGCCTAGATACGGAGTAGGCCTGGTATGGAATGGGGTAACGGTCAGAGAAGCTTGCCTAGATACGGAGTAGGCCTGGTATGGAATGGGGTAACTGTCAGAGAAGCTTGCCTAGATACGGAGTAGGCCTGATCTGGATTAACATTAACACGATCAGTAGAATTATCACTCCCAGCACCATGTTATATTAGTATCATACTTTTCATATAGTTTCGAGACACCTTTAAACTGCCCAAAACACAAGAATGATCAGAAGTCATGTATGTTCTACAAATAGTTCTGCCACATGCCACATCAAAATGACGTCACATTTGAGAAAGCCAATGTGCATTTCGAAAATATTTCACAAAGTGTTTACTATTAGAATCCACAATGAAACTAAGACATTGAGCACATACAAATCAACGAAACCAAATCCATAAAAACATGTTCCCTCATGATGGTGGATTAAACAGACGTATCTGTAGTCCAGTGGTTAGCACGACAGACTGGTAATCCAAGGACCGATACTAATTTGCATACGCTGAGGAATTTTTAGAACTTATTTAAATTACGAGCACATGAATAGAATCTAATAAAATTAACAGTCTTTCAGAATGGACTTTAAACCGAGGTCTCGTGTCAGTGCTTTATACCGTGCACCTAAAAGAACCAGAGAAGACTCTGGAATGGATCTCTGTCTGTATCATTGCATTATCCTCCAACAATCTAAAATGACAAATCTGTTCAGGAGGCGTCGCTCATATGCACGCACGCACGCACGCACGCACGCACGCACGCACGCACACACACACACGTGGCGGATTACATCAGGATTAATGTCTCCAGAACGGTTAGTCTAAAGTTGTCACTATAACTTGTTTGGCACTCTAGCTATATTAAATTTGTACAAACTTGTGTTTCACTAACTTTGACAATGTTTGGTAAATGAATGACGGGTTCTTTCTTGACACCACTAATTTATCTCCATCCATCCATACATATTTAATTATGTCGTGAATTGGTAAAGTTGAGATCGTGAATACCTGAAGTTGAAATAGTGAATTGGTGAAGTTGAAAACATGAATTGGTGACGTTGAAATAGTGAATTGGTGAAGTTGAAAACATGAATTGGTGACGTTGAAATAGTGAATTGGTAAAGTTGAGATCGTGAATACACGAAGTTGAAATAGTGAATTGGTGAAGTTGAAAACATGAATTGGTGAAGTTGAAATAGTGAATTGGTGAAGTTGAAAACATGAATTGGTGAAGTTGAAATAGTGAATTGGTGAAGTTGAGATCATCAATTCGTGATGTTGAAATAGTGAATTGGTGAAGTTGAAATAGTGAATTGGTGAAGTTGAAATAGTGAATTGGTGAAGTTGAAATCTGTGTAGCAGAAATGCTGAACTATCGAAGTTCATTATCGGTGTTTCGTATGTAATTCCAAGTTCTAGTGCTACTTACATGATGTTTTGAGATGCCTGTACTTTATTACATATATCATGAATGCCAGCATGCCAATACTTCCTATGGTGCCAAACGTCACGCCTAGAATCAACATCACGCCTAGAATCAACGTCACGCCTTGTGCATACATACAACGTCACGCCTAGAATCAACGTCATGCCTTGTGCATACATACAACGTCACGCCTAGAATCAACGTCACGCCTTGTGCATACATACAACGTCACGCCTTGTGCATACATACAACGTCACGCCTAGAATCAACGTCATGCCTTGTGCATACATACAACGTCACGCCTAGAATCAACGTCACGCCTTGTGCATACATACAACGTCACGCCTTGTGCATACATACAACGTCACGCTTAGAATCAACGTCACGCCTAGAATCAACGTCACGCCTTGTGCATACATACAACGTCACGCCTAGAATCAACGTCACGCCTTGTGCATACATACAACGTCACACCTAGAATCAACGTCACGCCTTGTGCATACATACAACGTCACACCTAGAATCAACGTCACGCCTTGTGCATACATACAACGTCACGCCTTGTGCATACATACAACGTCACGCCTAGAATCAACGTCACGCCTTGTGCATACATACAACGTCACGCCTTGTGCATACATACAACGTCATGCCTAGAATCAACGTCACGCCTTGTGCATACATACAACGTCACGCCTTGTGCATACATACAACGTCACGCCTTGTGCATACATACAACGTCACGCCTTGTGCATACATACAACGTCACGCCTTGTGCATACATACAACGTCACGCCTTGTGCATACATACAACGTCACGCCTTGTGCATACATACAACGTCACGCCTTGTGCATACATACAACGTCACGCCTTGTGCATACATACAACGTCACGCCTTGTGCATACATACAACGTCACGCCTTGTGCATACATACAACGTCACGCCTAGAATCAACGTCACGCCTAGAATCTACGTCACGCCTAGAATCAACTTGACGTTCGTTGATCCTGTGAAATAGTCAACCGGCCGCACTGGAAATATATAATATAATTAACATACAGCGATTTAATATGGAGATTATAACTTCTGCACTAGATGGGAAATATAGCTTCTGCACACCCATCCAGCTTTTGTGCATACATTGTGCATACATACATCGTGCATACATACATCGTGCATACATACATCGTGCATACATACATTGTGCATACATACATCGTGCATACATACATCGTGCATACATACATCGTGCATACATACATCGTGCATACATACATTGTGCATACATACATCGTGCATACATACATCGTGCATACATACATCGTGCATACATACATCGTGCATACATACATTGTGCATACATACATCGTGCATACATACATTGTGCATACATACATTGTGCATACATACATTGTGCATACATACATCGTGCATACATACATTGTGCATACATACATTGTGCATACATACATTGTGCATACATACATCGTGCATACATTGTGCATACATATATTGTGCATACATACATTGTGCATACATACATCGTGCATACATACATTGTGCATACATACATTGTGCATACATACATTGTGCATACATACATCGTGCATACATACATCATGCATACATACATCGTGCATACAAACATTGTGCATACATACATCGTGCATACATACATCGTGCATACATACATCGTGCATACATACATCATGCATACATACATTGTGCATACATACATTGTGCATACATACATTGTGCATACATACATTGTGCATACATACATCGTGCATACATATATCGTGCATACATACATCGTGTATACATACATCGTGCATACATACATCATCGTGCATACAAACATTGTGCATACATGCATTGTGCATACATGCATTGTGCATACATACATCGTGCATACATACATTGTGCATACATACATCGTGCATACATACATCGTGCATACATACATTGTGCATACATACATTGTGCATACATACATTGTGCATACATACATTGTGCATACATACATCGTGCATACATATATCGTGCATACATACATCGTGCATACAAACATTGTGCATACATCGTGCATACATACATTGTGCACAATACACCGTGCATACATACATTGTGCATACATACATTGTGCATACATACATTGTGCATACATACATCGTGCATACATATATCGTGCATACATACATCGTGCATACAAACATTGTGCATACATCGTGCATACATACATTGTGCATACATACATTGTGCATACATATATCGTGCATACAAACATTGTGCATACATGCATTGTGCATACATACATTGTACATAAATACATCGTGCATACATACATTGTGCATACAAACATTGTGCATACATCGTGCATACATACATTGTGCATACATATATCATGCATACATGCATTGTGCATACATACATTGTGCATACATACATCGTGCATACATACATTGTGCATACATACATCGTGCATACATACATCGTGCATACATACATTGTGCATACATCGTGCATACATACATTGTGCATACAAACATTGTGCATACATACATCATCGTGCATACATACATCATCGTGCATACAAACATCATCGTGCATATATACATCATCGTGCATACATACATCATCGTGCATACATACATCGTGCATACATACATTGTGCATACATACAAACATTGTGCATACATAAATCATCGTGCATACAAACATTGTGCATACATACATCATCGTGCATACAAACATTGTGCATACATACATCATCGTGCATACAAACTTTGTTCATACATATATCGTGCATACAAACATTGTGCATACATACATTGTGCATACATACATCGTGCATACATACATCGTGCATACAAACATTGTACATACATACATCGTGCATACATACATCGTGCATACAACCATTGTGCATACAACCATTGTGCATACATACATTGTGCATACATACATTGTGCATACATACATTGTGCATACATACATCGTGCATACATACATCGTGCATACATACATTGTGCATACATACATTGTGCATACATACATTGTGCATACATTGTGCATACATACATCGTGCATACATACATCGTGCATACATACATCGTGCATACATACATTGTGCATACATACATTGTGCATACATACATCGTGCATACATACATCGTGCATACATACATCGTGCATACATCGTGCATACATACATCGTGCATACATACATTGTGCATACATACATTGTGCATACATTGTGCATACATACATTGTGCATACATACATTGTGCATACATATATCGTGCATACATACATTGTGCATACATCGTGCATACATCGTGCATACATCATGCATACATACATCGTGCATACATACATTGTGCATACATACATTGTGCATACATCATGCATACATACATTGTGCATACATACATTGTGCATACATACATTGTGCATATATACATCGTGCATACATACATTGTGCATACATACATTGTGCATACATACATTGTGCATACATACATTGTGCATACATACATTGTGCATACATACATTGTGCATACATACATTGTGCATACATATATCGTGCATACAAACATTGTGCATACATGCATTGTGCATACATACATTGTACATAAATACATCGTGCATACATACATTGTGCATACAAACATTGTGCATACATCGTGCATACATACATTGTGCATACATATATCATGCATACATGCATTGTGCATACATACATTGTGCATACATACATCGTGCATACATACATTGTGCATACATACATCGTGCATACATACATCGTGCATACATACATTGTGCATACATCGTGCATACATACATTGTGCATACAAACATTGTGCATACATACATCATCGTTCATACATACATCATCGTGCATACAAACATCATCGTGCATATATACATCATCGTGCATACATACATCATCGTGCATACATACATCGTGCATACATACATTGTGCATACATACAAACATTGTGCATACATAAATCATCGTGCATACAAACATTGTGCATACATACATCATCGTGCATACAAACATTGTGCATACATACATCATCGTGCATACAAACTTTGTTCATACATATATCGTGCATACAAACATTGTGCATACATACATTGTGCATACATACATCGTGCATACATACATCGTGCATACAAACATTGTACATACATACATCGTGCATACATACATCGTGCATATATACATCGTGCATACAACCATTGTGCATACAACCATTGTGCATACATACATTGTGCATACATACATTGTGCATACATACATTGTGCATACATACATCGTGCATACATACATCGTGCATACATACATTGTGCATACATACATTGTGCATACATACATTGTGCATACATTGTGCATACATACATCGTGCATACATACATCGTGCATACATACATCGTGCATACATCGTGCATACATACATCGTGCATACATACATTGTGCATACATACATTGTGCATACATACATTGTGCATACATCAACATCGTGCATACATACATTGTGCATACATACATCATGCATACATTGTGCATACATACATCGTGCATACATACATTGTGCATACAACATCGTGCATACATACATCGTGCATACATACATTGTGCATACATCGTGCATACATACATCGCAACAAACACAACATGCATACATACATTGTGCATACATACATTGTGCATACATACATTGTGCATATATACATCGTGCATACATACATTGTGCATACATACATTGTGCATACATACATGTGCATACATACATTGTGCATACATACATTGTGCATACAACATCGTGCATACATCGTGCATACATACATGTGCATACATTGTGCATACATCGTGCATACATACATCGTGCATACATACATCGTGCATACATCGTGCATATATACATTGTGCATACATACATTGGCATACATTGTGATACATCGTGCATACATACATCGTGCATACATACATTGTGCATACATACATTGTGCATACATTGTGCATACATACATTGTGCATACATTGTGCATACATACATCGTGCATACATCGTGCATACATACATCGTGCATACCTACATTGTGCATATATCGTGCATACATACATCGTGCATACATACATTGTGCATACATCGTGCATACATATATCGTGCATACATACATCGTGCATACATACATTGTGCATACATACATTGTGCATACATTGTGCATACATACATTGTGCATACATCATGCATACATACATCGTGCATACATACATTGTGCATACATCGTGCATACATACATCGTGCACACATACATTGTGCATACATACATTGTGCATACATACATTGTGCATACATCGTGCATACATACATCGTGCATACATACATTGTGCATACATCGTGCATACATCATGCATACATACATCGTGCATACATACATTGTGCATACATACATTGTGCATACATACATTGTGCATACATTGTGCATACATACATTGTGCATACATTGTGCATACATACATCGTGCATACATACATCATGCATACATCGTGCATACATACATTGTGCATACATACATCGTGCATACATCGTGCATACATACATCATCGTGCATACATCGTGCATACATCGTGCATACATACATTGTGCATACATACATTGTGCATACATACATCGTGCATATATCATGCATACATTGTGCATACATACATTGTGCATACATTCATCGTGCATACATACATACATTGTGCATACATACATTGTGCATACATACATTGTGCATACATACATTGTGCATACATTGTGCATACATACATTGTGCATACATCGTGCATACATACATCGTGCATACATACATCGTGCATACATCGTGCATACATACATTGTGCATACATACATCGTGCATACATACATCATCGTGCATACATCGTGCATACATCCTGCATACATACATTGTGCATACATACATTGTGCATACATACATCGTGCATATATCGTGCATACATTGTGCATACATACATTGTGCATACATACATCGTGCATACATTGTGCATACATACATTGTGCATACATACATTGTGCATACATCGTGCATACATACATTGTGCATACATACATCGTGCATACATACATTGTGCATACATACATTGTGCATACATACATTGTGCATACATACATCGTGGATACATACATTGTGCATACATACATCGTGGATACATACATTGTGCATACATACATTGTGCATACATACATCGTGGATACATACATTGTGCATACATACATCGTGGATACATACATTGTGCATACATACATTGTGCATACATACATCGTGGATACATAGTGCATACATACATTGTGCATACATACATTGTGCATACATTGTGCATACATACATTGTGCATACATACATTGTGCATACATATATCGTGCATACATACATTGTGCATACATCGTGCATACATCGTGCATACATCATGCATACATACATCGTGCATACATACATTGTGCATACATACATTGTGCATACATCATGCATACATACATTGTGCATACATACATTGTGCATACATACATTGTGCATATATACATCGTGCATACATACATTGTGCATACATACATTGTGCATACATACATTGTGCATACATACATTGTGCATACATACATTGTGCATACATACATCGTGCATAGATCGTGCATACATACATCGTGCATACATTGTGCATACATCGTGCATACATACATCGTGCATACATACATCGTGCATACATACATCGTGCATATATACATTGTGCATACATACATTGTGCATACATTGTGCATACATCGTGCATACATACATCGTGCATACATACATTGTGCATACATACATTGTGCATACATTGTGCATACATACATTGTGCATACATTGTGCATACATACATCGTGCATACATCGTGCATACATACATCGTGCATACCTACATTGTGCATATATCGTGCATACATACATCGTGCATACATACATTGTGCATACATCGTGCATACATATATCGTGCATACATACATCGTGCATACATACATTGTGCATACATACATTGTGCATACATTGTGCATACATACATTGTGCATACATCATGCATACATACATCGTGCATACATACATTGTGCATACATCGTGCATACATACATCGTGCACACATACATTGTGCATACATACATTGTGCATACATACATTGTGCATACATCGTGCATACATACATCGTGCATACATACATTGTGCATACATCGTGCATACATCATGCATACATACATCGTGCATACATACATTGTGCATACATACATTGTGCATACATACATTGTGCATACATTGTGCATACATACATTGTGCATACATTGTGCATACATACATCGTGCATACATACATCATGCATACATCGTGCATACATACATTGTGCATACATACATCGTGCATACATCGTGCATACATACATCATCGTGCATACATCGTGCATACATCGTGCATACATACATTGTGCATACATACATTGTGCATACATACATCGTGCATATATCATGCATACATTGTGCATACATACATTGTGCATACATTCATCGTGCATACATACATACATTGTGCATACATACATTGTGCATACATACATTGTGCATACATACATTGTGCAACATACATTGTGCATACATACATTGTGCATACATCGTGCATACATACATCGTGCATACATACATCGTGCATACATCGTGCATACATACATTGTGCATACATACATCGTGCATACATACATCATCGTGCATACATCGTGCATACATCGTGCATACATACATTGTGCATACATACATTGTGCATACATACATCGTGCATATATCGTGCATACATTGTGCATACATACATTGTGCATACATACATCGTGCATACATACATCGTGCATATATACATTGTGCATACATACATTGTGCATACATCGTGCATACAAACATCGTGCATACATACATTGTGCATACATCGTGCATACAACATCGTGCATACATACATTGTGCATACATACATTGTGCATACATACATTGTGCATACATACATCGTGGATACATACATTGTGCATACATACATCGTGGATACATACATTGTGCATACATACATTGTGCATACATACATCGTGGATACATACATTGTGCATACATACATCGTGGATACATACATTGTGCATACATACATTGTGCATACATACATCGTGGATACATACATTGTGCATACATACATTGTGCATACATACATTGTGCATACATACATTGTGCATACATACATCGTGCATACATACATTGTGCATACATACATCGTGCATACATACATTGTGCATACATACATTGTGCATACATACATCGTGCATACATACATTGTGCATACATACATCGTGCATACATACATTGTGCATACATACATTGTGCATACATACATCGTGCATACATACATTGTGCATACATACATCGTGGATACATACATTGTGCATACATACATTGTGCATACATACATCGTGCATACATACATTGTGCATACATACACTGCATACATACATCGTGCACACATACATTGTGCATACATACATTGTGCATACATACATTGTGCATACATACATCGTGCATACATACATTGTGTATACATCGTGCATACATCATGCATACATACATCGTGCATACATACATTGTGCATACATACATTGTGCATACATACATTGTGCATACATTGTGCATACATACATTGTGCATACATTGTGCATACATACATTGTGCATACATACATCGTGCATACATCGTGCATACATACATCATCGTGCATACATCGTGCATACATCGTGCATACATACATTGTGCATACATACATTGTGCATACATACATCGTGCATATATCATGCATACATTGTGCATACATACATTGTGCATACATTCATCGTGCATACATACATACATTGTGCATACATACATTGTGCATACATACATTGTGCATACATACATTGTGCATACATTGTGCATACATACATTGTGCATACATCGTGCATACATACATCGTGCATACATACATCGTGCATACATCGTGCATACATACATTGTGCATACATACATCGTGCATACATACATCATCGTGCATACATCGTGCATACATACATTGTGCATACATACATTGTGCATACATACATCGTGCATATATCGTGCATACATTGTGCATACATACATTGTGCATACATACATCGTGCATACATACATTGTGCATACATACATTGTGCATACATCGTGCATACAAACATCGTGCATATATACATTGTGCATACATACATTGTGCATACATACATTGTGCATACATACATCGTGGATACATACATTGTGCATACATACATCGTGGATACATACATTGTGCATACATACATCGTGGATACATACATTGTGCATACATACATTGTGCATACATACATCGTGGATACATACATTGTGCATACATACATCGTGGATACATACATTGTGCATACATACATTGTGCATACATACATTGTGCATACATTGTGCATACATACATTGTGCATACATACATTGTGCATACATACATCGTGCATACATACATTGTGCATACATACATTGTGCATACATCGTGCATACATCGTGCATACATACATCGTGCATACATACATTGTGCATACATACATCGTGCATACATACATCGTGCATACATACATTGTGCATACATACATCGTGCATACATACATCATCGTGCATACATCGTGCATACATCGTGCATACATACATTGTGCATACATACATTGTGCATACATACATCGTGCATATATCGTGCATACATTGTGCATACATACATTGTGCATACATACATCGTGCATACATACATCGTGCATATATACATTGTGCATACATACATTGTGCATACATCGTGCATACAAACATCGTGCATATATACATTGTGCATACATACATTGTGCATACATACATTGTGCATACATACATCGTGGATACATACATTGTGCATACATACATCGTGGATACATACATTGTGCATACATACATCGTGGATACATACATTGTGCATACATACATTGTGCATACATACATCGTGGATACATACATTGTGCATACATACATCGTGGATACATACATTGTGCATACATACATTGTGCATACATACATTGTGCATACATTGTGCATACATACATTGTGCATACATACATTGTGCATACATACATCGTGCATACATACATTGTGCATACATACATTGTGCATACATCGTGCATACATACATCGTGCATACATACATTGTGCATATATCGTGCATACATACATCGTGCATACATACATTGTGCATACATCGTGCATACATATATCGTGCATACATACATCGTGCATACATACATTGTGCATACATACATTGTGCATACATTGTGCATACATACATTGTGCATACATCATGCATACATACATCGTGCATACATACATTGTGCATACATCATGCATACATACATCGTGCACACATACATTGTGCATACATACATTGTGCATACATACATTGTGCATACATACATCGTGCATACATACATTGTGTATACATCGTGCATACATCATGCATACATACATCGTGCATACATACATTGTGCATACATACATTGTGCATACATACATTGTGCATACATTGTGCATACATACATTGTGCATACATTGTGCATACATACATTGTGCATACATACATCGTGCATACATCGTGCATACATACATCATCGTGCATACATCGTGCATACATCGTGCATACATACATTGTGCATACATACATTGTGCATACATACATCGTGCATATATCATGCATACATTGTGCATACATACATTGTGCATACATTCATCGTGCATACATACATACATTGTGCATACATACATTGTGCATACATACATTGTGCATACATACATTGTGCATACATTGTGCATACATACATTGTGCATACATCGTGCATACATACATCGTGCATACATACATCGTGCATACATCGTGCATACATACATTGTGCATACATACATCGTGCATACATACATCATCGTGCATACATCGTGCATACATACATTGTGCATACATACATTGTGCATACATACATCGTGCATATATCGTGCATACATTGTGCATACATACATTGTGCATACATACATCGTGCATACATACATTGTGCATACATACATTGTGCATACATCGTGCATACAAACATCGTGCATATAACATTGTGCATACATACATTGTGCATACATACATTGTGCATACATACATTGTGCATACATACATCGTGGATACATACATTGTGCATACATACATCGTGGATACATACATTGTGCATACATACATCGTGGATACATACATTGTGCATACATACATCGTGGATACATACATTGTGCATACATACATTGTGCATACATACATTGTGCATACATTGTGCATACATACATTGTGCATACATACATTGTGCATACATACATCGTGCATACATACATTGTGCATACATACATTGTGCATACATCGTGCATACATCGTGCATACATACATCGTGCATACATACATTGTGCATACATACATTGTGCATACATCGTGCATACATACATTGTGCATACATACATTGTGCATACATACATCGTGCATACATACATTGTGCAT
>CM026386.1:32932960-32946006 GCA_014843695.1 Archivesica marissinica | reverse complement strand
TATTACAATATCCCTGTACATAAACTAACTCAATACAACATGATTATATAATGAACGTATTACAATATCCCTGTACATAAACTAACTCAATACAACATGATTATATAATGAACGTATTACAATATCCCTGTACATAAACTCACTCAATACAACATGATTATATAATGAACGTATTACAATATCCCTGTACATAAACTCACTCAATACAACATGATTATATAATGAACGTATTACAATATCCCTGTACATAGACTAACTATATACAACATGATTATATAATGAACGTATTACAATATCCCTGTACATAAACTAACTCAATACAACATGATTATATAATGAATGTATTACAATATCCCTGTACATAGACTAACTATATACAACATGATTATATAATGAACGTATTACAATATCCCTGTACATAAACTAACTCAATACAACATGATTATATAATGAACGTATTACAATATCCCTGTACATAGACTAACTATATACAACATGATTATATAATGAACGTATTACAATATCCCTGTACATAAACTAACTCAATACAACATGATTATATAATGAACGTATTACAATATCCCTGTACATAAACTAACTCAATACAACATGATTATATAATGAACGTATTACAATATCCCTGTACATAAACTCACTCAATACAACATGATTATATAATGAACGTATTACAATATCCCTGTACATAAACTCACTCAATTTCTAATTATTGCATCACTGTAAGATAAATACAAAGTCTCATTACATATTATTTAATGTCTGTATTTCAAAAGCTTTGTAAATAAATACACTCAATTTTCTAATTATTTCATTATTACCACCTGTAAATAGTTCTTTTAATTTACGGTATACAAATTTTGTCTTTTTCAAAAATAGTTATTAACCCATTTCAATCTGGATACCGATCAAACAGTATTTGCAAAGAACATAGAGGGAGATCAGCCGCCACGGAATGTTCCGTCTGATCAGGCTCTATGCTGTTTGCTATTCAGATGATCTTGCCTAGACACTTTCTCGGTATCATACCAGCTCTACGGAAAACCATTCTGTATAATTTAATGTATACTTGAGCTGGATTTAATGTATACTTGAGCAGGATTTAATGTATACTTGAACAGGATTTAATGTATACTTGAGCAGGATTTAATGTATACTTGAACAGGATTTAATGTATACTTGAGCTGGATTTAATGTATACTTGAACAGGATTTAATGTATACTTGGAGAAGTTGAACAAGAACTACAATTATAAGAATGTCAAGAAAAATCCTCCATTCCAGCAAGGTAAGGAAACAATCAGATTTCTACAGCTCTCCTATTTATACATTTTTGCCCAATTTCTGTCTCTCAATTAACTAGTCAACAATTGCCCTATCACTCTGCCCCTAAGATCATGTGACCCAGTAACGTGATACCTCCGACAAACACATTCAATATGGCTATGTGATATATAGAACTGTATGGATTGAACCAGGACTATAGATAGATAAAACAGGTCCTGATATGTGATATATAGAACTGTATGGATTGAACCAGGACTATAGATAGATAAAACAGGTCCTGATATGTGATATATAGAACTGTATGGATTGAACCAGGACTATAGATAGATAAAACAGGTCCTGATATGTGATATATAGAACTGTATGGATTGAACCAGGACTATAGATAGATAAAACAGGTCCTGATATGTGATATATAGAACTGTATGGATTGAACCAGGACTATAGATAGATAAAACAGGTCCTGATATGTGATATATAGAACTGTATGGATTGAACCAGGACTATAGATAGATAAAACAGGTCCTGATATGTGATATATAGAACTGTATGCATTGAACCAGGACTATAGATAGATAAAACAGGTCCTGATATGTGATATATAGAACTGTATGCATTGAACCAGGACTATAGATAGATAAAACAGGTCCTGATATGTGATATATAGAACTGTATGCATTGAACCAGGACTATAGATAGATAAAACAGGTCCTGATATGTGATATATAGAACTGTATGCATTGAACCAGGACTATAGATAGATAAAACAGGTCCTGATATGTGATATATAGAACTGTATGCATTGAACCAGGACTATAGATAGATAAAACAGGTCCTGATATGTGATATATAGAACTGTATGCATTGAACCAGGACTATAGATAGATAAAACAGGTCCTGATATGTGATATATAGAACTGTATGCATTGAACCAGGACTATAGATAGATAAAACAGGTCCTGATATGTGATATATAGAACTGTATGCATTGAACCAGGACTATAGATAGATAAAACACTGTATACAATGAAGAAATCTCTCATTTACAGACACACTGTATACAATGAAGAAATCTCTCTCATTTCAACATTTCTTAACTTTATTATATGTGACCCGCCATATCAAAATCAGTCGTAAGTCGGGATTATCGTAAGGCAGATAATTACATTATAAGTCAACAAAATGGTATTTTAACATTTTTCAGATTATTGTATAATGGCATTTTATAATCATTTATCTTTATAATAAATGTGATAGAAGCACGTATTTGTGTAATTTAAGGCATTAAAACACATTTTAATTAGCTTGGTGTTAATTGCCATTGTTATTAATCGCAGTGAAACAAAAGATCTAAGCCGGGTAGGTGGTGTTTTACGGAGGCCTCCAATGATACTATCCCGTGGTTTGGCCCCATGTATTTGGTACCGAAATAAACTAGAGATGACGTATTTTCAGGTGATGCTATTTTTGAACTAAGATCTTATATGCTTCCAACTAATCAACAACGGCTTTAAAGCATTCGAATTATGTTCAAATTCACGTAAACGTGATTCCCACTCATCCATTGGCCGATAAACACCACGTGATCTGCAAGTGCGCACCTGTTCCTATGTTCACAGACGATTGGATAGAAACAAAAAGATTTTCGGTGTTATTTCATGACGATTATTCATTATATAGCTTAATATTTAGATTTATTTCGATGTAAATCAGTCATATATAGGTAAATGGTAAACCTAGACAAGTGTAGAACCTTTATCTGCTGATTTGTTGTGTGAAATTTCAACGCACCGTTTGTCTGTACCCGTGTTCCGTGTAGCCCAGTATTTCGGACGTACATGTATTTGTGGCATCTAGTAGATTTTTCAAAATTGAATGAAATATAACGTTTGTGTAATGTCCGTCACACTCAGTTATTTTCATTAAATGCAACATTTCACACCAAAATCTGACTAATTAATCTCAATTTATTGTTATTATCTTATACATGTTTTACCTTATAATGCGCAGCATGCACCACAATCATACCATACGAAAAATAAATTCTAAAATAATACTTCACCTGAATCCAAAAGTTCATTCTTTTATAACTGTGACTGAATTCAGCTTTTATGTTTCATAATATTACAAAAGATTTGTTACTTTTCACTGTGAACCAGCTTTTCACCCCTTTTCTAATTCAGAGCTGCACAATATACAAGGTTACTTTGCTTCCCACAAAAAGCCATAAATTACCCCCTAATCCTTTCCTAAAACAACTGATATGTGTGTTTTACGTTTATTTATCGTCGCTACCGGTTGCCCAGATGAGCGACGCCTCCTGAAGAGATTAGTTATTTTAGATTGAACACAACTGATAAGGGGAATTGTGCTAAAGTAAACATTTTAATTGATCAATGAAACACTGCTACTATGTACTATGATCCATTTAACAATTTTATATAACACAAGGTGTCCACTTATACCCTAGGCACTGTCAGATCAGACTAATCAAAGGAGTCAATATACAGGGGCCATAAAACTAGAATATCTACAAAGACATGGAGATTGCTACATGTACTCTGAAAAGTCAGAATAATCGAACACGGTAGGGTACCCGATAATAGGAATGACGCAGGTAGATTAGTAGCAGAGTCGGCAGTACTACGTCATGGATAATGGTTTACTGTTTCATTTGTATCATCCCCGGTCTAAAGGTCACAAATGGCAAAATGTTGTGAAACAGTTAGCTGTACCCTTGAAAGTGAGAGATACAGTACTGAAGTCGTATCATGATGCACTCACTTCAGGTCACTATGGAATAGAGCGAACGTATGAGGCAGTACGGATGAAGTATTTCTGGCCGTCAATGTACAAGGATATACAAACATATGTGAAGTCATGTGAGCCGTGTCAGCAAGCGAAAAGATACATACACTTCCGTAAGGCCCAGTTACAACCACTCCTCGTAGGAGATGTATTTTCGCGAGTACATATGGATGTACTCGGTCCAATGCCGCAAACTGCAGATGGGTATAAATACATTTTACTGCTAGTTGATGCTTTCTCAGGATGGTGTGAAGCAATTCCAATGAAGACACTAGAAGCGAAGGAAACAGCCTACAGGATTTACCAAGATTTCATCTGTCGGATGGGGACGCCCGAGTCAATACTCACAGATAGAGGGTCAAATTTCATGTCGAAGGTGATGCAGGAATTGTGCAACATATTCCAGATTACGAAGCTGAAAACTAGTAGCTACCACCCCGCCACCAACTCGACAGTCGAGAGAATGAACAGCGTCATTCTAGAGAAGCTCAGGATCTATTGCAACGATAAACAAGAACCTCTTTGTTGAGTGTTGCTGATATTGAACGATGTCACCCTATCGGCCAGGGTAAAAAACATATCCTTGTTAAATTTGTGTCCTACCATGTGAAATCGAAGGTATTTTCATTCAAGACGAATCTCAAGTTCCACCCAAGAAAGGTATTTATTACTGAAGACCTGACAAAGTATAACCATTCACTTGTGCAAAAACTTATGATTGCAAAATCCAGGAGTGACATCAACTCGTTTTGGACTTTCAATGGCAAGATATTTGCCAAGTACAGGGCCATGGACAATCCAGTGCGTATTTCCAGTGAGTACGACATTAGAGGAGTTTCTGACCATAGTGGACACTGAGGTCCGTGAACATATTGATTTCTAGTCATCCGATCCCTAACATAACTTATTGTGCGACACATTATTAACTGATTAGTTTATAAGTAAACGCAAAGAGATGTTTTAAGTATAGATTAGAGTTCTTTTTGTTTCGTTGTATATGTATACTGATGTAGCGTATTCATATGTTTGACTAATAGTTTGTTCTGTTCTGATGCATTTTTGAAATTAAATTCGTCAGGTGCGGCAGTAAATTAACTAAATGTACCTTTGTAAAACAGTAATACCAGTTGTGTTATTTTGACCACATTAAAAAATAAATAAATAAACATATACAAATACTACAACTTAAAGTTTGCTGCGAGGTTAAACATCGCAGGTTAAACATCGTATTATTATTGCACGAGCACCGATAATAATAAAAAAAACATTGTATAAATATTATTAGTTTAAATAAATTGTGACATGATAAATTACTGTCCAAGGATCATTGTTATTATTCATGAACTTACGGCGCTTTATTACACAATATAGATTATATTTGAACATTTTGTAGTCACGTGCACCAATTGCGTGTACAAGGTAGTACGCTTGTTAAACGACCGTGTAGCGGTATTTGCATATGAATGAATTAGATAGGCGATTGGAAACTTTTTCTAGTCACGTGAACGAATCATAAAGAGTTTTATTTTACTAAAGTTAATAAAATGACCGTGGAGCGTGCCTGCTTATGAATGACCATATCGGCAATATACATTATTATCCGGAGTTTTATTCGATGATGAATTCGTTATTACGATTTTGGTCATCTTGTTACTAATCTGTTACTAATAGGTTACACATACACATTTTACTATACGTTTGTTTGTACCACACACATGTTACTTTTTGAATGATGAAACTTGAGAAAATATATAATGATGATGATGACGATAATGAGGTGGTGTTCACAAAAACGATGATGATGACGATGAATTGCATTGGTGAAATGCTATATCAGTGGAAAAGCTGCTCAAACATGTAGTTTGTTTATCGATTACACAATAATAATAAAGATGGTGTTCACGAATATGAAGATGATGATGAATTGAATTATTAGTATATATATTTTTTTTTATACCCTACGTTTATAATTCTATTATGACACATGAGCAAGCACATGGTAATTGCGGTGGTACTCACGACTATGATGATGATGATGATGCATTGCATTTGAGTTGGTTAGATGCTGTATTAAGTGGTATGGCTTTTTGTACCTTTTGTTTGAATATCGATTATGAAACATGATCAACTACATGCTAATTATGATGATGACGATGATGATGATGATAATGTGGTGGCGTTCACGACTATGATAATGATGAATTGCATTTGAGTTGGTTAGATGCTGTATTAGGTGGTATGGCTTTTTGTACCTTTTGTTTGAATATCGATTATGAAACATGATCAACTACATGCTAATTGTGATGATGACGATGATGATGATAATGTGGTGGCGCTCACGACTGTGATGATGATGATGATGATGATGATGATGATGATGAATTGCATTTGAGTTGGTTAGATGCTGTATTAAGTGGTATGGCTTTTTGTACCTTTTGTTTGAATATCGATTATGAAACATGATCAACTACATGCTAATTGTGATGATGACGATGATGATGATGATGATGATGATGAATTGCATTTGAGTTGGTTAGATGCTGTATTAAGTGGTATGGCCTTTTGAAACTTTTGTTTGAATATTGATTATGAAACATGATCAACTACATACTTATTGTGATGATGACGATGATGATGATGATAATGTGGTGGCGTTCACGACTATGATGATGATAATGATGAATTGCATTTGAGTTGGTTAGATGCTGTATTAAGTGGTATGGCCTTTTGTAACTTTTGTTTGAATATCGATTATGAAACATGAGCAACTACATGCTTATTGTGATGATGACGATGATGATGATGATAATGTGGTGGCGTTCATGGCTATGATGATGATGATGATGAATTGCATTTGAGTTGGTTAGATGCTGTATTAAGTGGTATGGCCTTTTGTAACTTTTGTTTGAATATCGATTATGAAACATGATCAACTACATGCTTATTGTGATGATGACGATGATGATGATGATGATAATGTGGTGGCGTTCATGACTATGATGACGATGATGATGAATTGCATTTGAGTTGGTTAGATGCTGTATTAAGTGGTATGGCCTTTTGTAACTTTTGTTTGAATATCGATTATGAAACATGATCAACTACATGCTTATTGTGATGATGACGATGATGATGATGATAATGTGGTGGCGTTCATGACTATGATTATGATGATGATGAATTGCATTTGAGTTGGTTAGATGCTGTATTAAGTATTGTTTTTTATACCCTTTGTTTGTATATCGATTATGATGATGGTGCATTTGTGAAATGCTGCACTTAATGGCAGCGCTGACGTACTTTGCTCACAATAGCATGAGCTATATTTACTGTATAATTACAGCCATATTGTAAAATTATAGCCATCTTTTTTAAAGTCCCAATGTGCTTTTTTTTTCTTTTTTCTTTTCTTTAATTTGAAAAAGTAGAATGTAATTCTGATGCAAACTGATTCTAATGTTATATATTTTGAAACCAGTTCTTTCTGGACACATGTCTTAAAGTATTATTCAGTTGAGGAAATATAAGGCAGTAACTTCACGTTTGAACACTCTTTCCGTTGTAATTCCTATTAAATACCACATAATGGGATTTTAAAATGTAGAATTAAAATTTATTTCACATGTCGTATCAGTTAGGAACTTGTTTGACATTTCACCTTAGACCTATACATTCATGCAGTTGTTATTTTAATGAGAATACTATTGCTAGTCTGGTTATGTTTCTCGTGCTATTGTGCTTTTTGTGCTGCTCGTTGCTCGTGTTCGATCTCGAAAAAACCCGTGTTTTTTATTATAGATGTGTGTCAGTGTTTGTTTCCCAGGAATCACCGTTTGAATGTATGTTTGTTACCTAATGGATAATTATATAATTAGAAGGGAGACAGAGACTGTTACACTTGATATGCGAATATGCCTTAAATTTAACCCAACATTTATAGGAAAATGCGAGTATTCGTTTTCTCTAAGTGTCTTTAGAAAGTTAATATTGGTAAAAAGCGGTGATATTGAATCAAATCCGGGACCTGCTAACCAAAATCACAGTTTGGGGATAATGCACTTAAATATACGTAGTATACGAAATAAACTAGAATTTATAAAAGATAATTTTAATGACTTTGATATATTATGTTTCACTGAAACTCACCTAGACAATAATGTAATAGATGAAACGCTTTCTATTGATGGCTACAATCAGTTTTATCGTAATGATATTTCGTCCCACTCTGGTGGAATATTGATATACTCATCATCAAAATTACACACAGAACGATTGAACGAATTTGAAATACTGATACCAGATTCTATATGGATAAGAGTGAAAAATAAAGGCGAGGATTTAATTATTTGTGTAATTTATAGACGACCAAACTCAAACGTTCAGTTCTGGGAAAATTTAAATATTGGTATAGAAAGAGCAGGTGAACAATGTCGCCACTTCATTTTATTAGGATATAAATGAGGATCAATTGAATAATACTAACCGCAAATTACGAGATATACTTGAGTTAAATAATTTAAATAATGTAATTAACGAACCTACAAGAGTGACTGAAAATACATCTACTTCCATAGACCCGATTGTCTTATCGCAAGATCTCAACGTTATAAATTCGGGTGTAATATTAATTCCTGTAGAAATAAGCGACCATCGGGCAACATATGCAATTTTGCCTTTTAGTTATAATCTAAGTAATTGCTATGAACGACATGTTTGGATATATAAAAAAGCGAATTTTGCTCAGTTAAATGATATGATTGCAAATATTGACTGGACTTTTTTAAATAATGGTGATCTAAACGAATGTTGTCTAGAATTTAATAACACTTTTCTTAAACTTGCGAAAACATGTATTCCAAATAAAAATATCTTAATAAGGCCCAATGACAAACCCTGGTTTGATTCTGAATTGAGAAAACTAATAAAAGCAAGAGACAAAATAAGAAAAAAAGCGTTAATGACCAAGAGTATAGATGGTTGGAATGAGTTTAAAAAAATGAGAAACAAAGTTAACAATTATGTAAAGCATGCTAAAACAAGATTTTATAATAATATTGAAGACTCGTTAGTAGACGCACAACAAACAAATAAACGAAAATATTGGAAGCTTGTAAAGGATTTTGTAAAACAAAATAAAGTCAGTCATAAAATTCCGCCTCTAATTACATCTCTTCCAAATGGAGATACAAAATACTCAGTCACTGACATAGAAAAAGCAAATTGCCTAAATACATATTTTTCTGCTATATCCAACGTTGACGATTCCAATGCAAATCTTCCTGTACGTGAACTTAAAACAAATGCAACACTGGAAATCATACATATAACAGAAATTGAAATTTGTGATGTTTTAAAAAACCTTGATATTAACAAAGCAAATGGTCCTGATGGTATCAGTTACAAAATGTTAAAGGAAACAGCGGATTATATTGTCAAACCTTTATCTGTCATTTTTAATAGATCATTTCAAGAAGGAGTATTTCCCTCTTTATGGAAAAACGCTAATGTTATTCCTCTATTTAAAAAGGGTCCGGCCGAAACTCCCAGTAACTATAGACCAATTTCACTTTTGAGTTGTTTAGGTAAGGTTATGGAAAGAGTTATTTATAAACATATTCACAATCATTTGATTTTTAATAACCTTATATACTATAACCAGTGCGGCTTCAGACCTAATCAGTCTAGTGTTTATCAACTGATAGAAATTTATCATCAAATATGCCAGACCTTAGACTCAAAACAATTTATGTGCATGATCTTCTGTGATATTTCTAAAGCTTTTGACAGGGTTTGGCATAAAGGTTTATTATTTAAATTGAAACAAAATGGTATAACTGGAACGTTATTAAGCTGGATAGAAAATTATTTATCAAATAGGACTCAAAATGTAGTAGTAGGGTCCAGCATATCAAACAGTGAAACTATTAGCTCTGGTGTACCACAAGGATCGATCCTCGAACCTTTATTTTTTCTCGTTTATGTTAATGATATAGCGGACAATTTATTAAGTATAACTAGGTTATTTGCTGACGACACCTCATTGGCCCAAACGACATCAACTATTCAAGATCTAGAGGGAATACTGAATCATGATTTGAGGTTAATATCCGATTGGTCTAAACGTTGGTTGGTAAATTTTAATCCCAATAAGACAGAAGCTCTGTTCTTTAGCACCACTAGGGAACAAAACTATCCAGTATTATTTTTTGATGGGATTCAGTTACCCTTTGCTGAACACCACAAACATTTAGGTGTAACTTTAAGCAACAATGGTAAATGGCACGAGCATATAGACAATATTTTTTAATCGGCATCAAAGGTACTAAATTTAATGCGAGCGTTAAAATTTACAATCAACAGGAAAACATTAAATCAAATTTATATATCTTATATGAGGCCACTGTTAGAATATGCTGCAGTAGTATGGGACAGTTGTACTGAACTCGATAAGAATAGACTAGAAAAATTACAATTTGAAGCAGCTCGTGTTGTCACTGGTTTAACTCGATCGGTTTCTATAAATAACTTGATAGAAGAAATAGGCTGGATCTCCTTAAATGATAGAAGAAAACTTCAGAAATTAGTCATAATGTACAAACTAAAAAACGGTCTACTGCCGGAGCATTTTTCAACAATTTTTCCAAGGGTAGTCGGTGAAGAAAACAATTACAATTTAAGAAATGCCGATAATTTCATAGTAATGGCAAGAAGAACAGCTCTCTTCTCGAATTCCTTTGTACCATCAAGTGTTGATTTATGGAATACATTAACAGAGAATATCCGAACATCACCTACTTTATCTAGTTTTAAGTATCGACTGAAATGTGCATTATTTAAGCAAAATGAAGTACCTTCATATTACTACAAAGGTTCAAGATCTCTAACCGTTCTCCAAACACGCATAACAAATGGCTGCAGTAATTTGAATGCGGACTTATGTAATAATCACTTAAAAGATGACCCGATTTGTGAGTGTGAACGTGGCATCAAAGATGCCGAACATTATTTTTTCAAATGTCCTCTATTTTTAAATCAAAGGATAGCACTATTCAGATATACACGTCAATATCATCCACTTAGTGTAAGAACTCTACTTAAAGGTAAAGAAGAACTCTCAGATGAACAGAACCTAAGTATTTTTAATTCAGTTCAAAAGTTTATACATGATACTGCGAGGTTTTCAAATTAGCGTAATAATAGTATTTCTATTTCTTATTATGCGTGGGGGGTTTCGAGATCGCGGACCGGGGCGAGCATCACACGAGCACATTCACGTGAATACTTCTGCTGGCATTTTTTTTCTTTAAAATAACATATCTTTTTCTTAACTGTACTTTTGTAGCCATAATATATTTCTGTAAATGAATTGTATTGGGGAGGGCCGTTTTATAATGTGTATAGCACTTGTGGCCCAAACCTTTTGCTGTATATATTTGGCAATAAATTATGTTTAAACAAAAAAAAACAAACAAAAAAAAGAGAAGTGGATTGACTACCTTCCCAGCATAATGATGAGTTACAGAATCTCACCAGCCGTTGACTCTTCACAGTACAGTCCGTACTACATCCTGTTTGGAAGAGAGTGCCGTTTGCCGATCGACACCATACTTCAACCGACTACACAAGAGAAGACAGTCGAGGAACACATTCGACAAATAACAGAAAAGGCTCAGGTATGTCGAGAATTAGTAAAGGAAAACAGGTTGGCGGCTCAGATAAAGTACAAAACACAGTATGATAAGGTCGCCAAGACACCGAAGTACCAGGTCCAGGACAATGTGTGGATATACTCTTCGGTCACACCAAAAGGACAGTCAGGTAAGCTCGTTAGGAGGTGGATAGGACCGTACTACATTTCTGAGAAAGTAAGTGACCTGTCTTATCATCTACGCGATTTGAGAACGCACAAGGCCGTTAAATCGACAGTTCATCCGAACCGTTTGAAACCGTACTACAGTCCTTATGAGAGACCCACCAACATTCCCGTAGAACTGGCGTCAGACGAGTTAGAACATCTCGAGATGGAACAAGACGACCCATCAGACAGGTTGTCAGTAGATGACCAAACTTCAGGAACACCACAATCACAAAGTCAGGAAGTGAAATCTGACGACTGGGAACTGGAGAAGCTGATGAAGGCATGTCGATACCGGGACAGACTCATGTATCAGGCAAAGTACAAATCACTGAATACTGGTACAACGAAAACTGTGTGGGTTTATGAGAATGACATACCAGAGGAAATGAGGAAAGAGTTTCACATTAAATACACATTCTCGGGAAAACGTCGTAGGAAGTCACACTAACATCCATACATGCAAATTAAGAGTACACAGATAGGGTATACAATGATAATAGAACACGTCGCAACAATAACGTTTACAAAGTACAACAGGTCAATACATGTACGGGATATACGGATACAGATACATGTACATGTAATAGTTAGCATTGGTGTCAAGTGGAATTACACATGTATAATGCTACGCTTAGGAATGGAATATCTTACGCAAAGTCTTTCAAAAGTAGCGATGGATTGTCGATGTCATGTTTGGGAGATGGCTATGTGGCTTGGCTTATTTTTGTTCATGTAAATTTCTAATTCGGCGCGCATATTCGTATTTTTCTTTCGGGGGTTGGGGTACATGTCTTGCTGCATTGCCTGAAATTTGATATGGCTAAGACATTTTTGTCTAAACTGGTTGAGAATTATTTTGCAATTGTAAGCAAACCCTCTGGTAATATAATACTATGCAATTTTAATATGCGAGTAGAGAGCACATGAGCAGTAATGTAGAGATAACGTTGGGAATAACTGTGGGACAGATGGTGACGTCATAGTTATATAACCAAGTAAAAATAGGTCGCACTAACCAGTCTGACAAACTATTTTAGGGTTATGGAGATTACATTTGTAATACCAGGGTTTGGATATAT
>CM026386.1:32868906-32931960 GCA_014843695.1 Archivesica marissinica | reverse complement strand
GTTATAGATGTTAGACTCTGAGCCCAATGTTATAGGTTATAGATGTTAGACTCTGAGCCCAATGTTATAGATGTTAGACTCTGAGCCCAATGTTATAGATGTTAGACTCTGAGCCCAATGTTATAGATGTTAGACTCTGAGCCCCATGTTATAGATGTTAGACTCTGAGCCCAATGTTATAGATGTTAGACTCTGAGCCCCATGTTATAGAGGTTAGACTCTGAGCCCAATGTTATAGAGGTTAGACTCTGAGCCCCAATGTTATAGATGTTAGACTCTGAGCCCAATGTTATAGATGTTAGACTCTGAGCCCAATGTTATAGATGTTAGACTCTGAGCCCAATGTTATAGATGTTAGACTCTGAGCCCAATGTTATAGATGTTAGACTCTGAGCCCCATGTTATAGATGTTAGACTCTGAGCCCAATGTTATAGATGTTAGACTCTGAGCCCAATGTTATAGATGTTAGACTCTGAGCCCAATGTTATAGATGTTAGACTCTGAGCCCAATGTTATAGATGTTAGACTCTGAGCCCAATGTTATAGATGTTAGACTCTGAGCCCCATGTTATAGATGTTAGACTCTGAGCCCAATGTTATAGATGTTAGACTCTGAGCCCAATGTTATAGATGTTAGACTCTGAGCCCAATGTTATAGATGTTAGACTCTGAGCCCAATGTTATAGATGTTAGACTCTGAGCCCAATGTTATAGATGTTAGACTCTGAGCCCAATGTTATAGATGTTAGACTCTGAGCCCAATGTTATAGATGTTAGACTCTGAGCCCAATGTTATAGATGTTAGACTCTGAGCCCCATGTTATAGATGTTAGACTCTGAGCCCAATGTTATAGATGTTAGACTCTGAGCCCAATGTTATAGATGTTAGACTCTGAGCCCAATGTTATAGATGTTAGACTCTGAGCCCAATGTTATAGATGTTAGACTCTGAGCCCAATGTTATAGATGTTAGACTCTGAGCCCAATGTTATAGATGTTAGACTCTGAGCCCAATGTTATAGAGATGTTAGACTCTGAGCCCAATGTTATAGATGTTAGACTCTGAGCCCAATGTTATAGATGTTAGAACTGAGCCCAATGTTATAGATGTTAGACTCTGAGCCCAATGTTATAGATGTTAGACTCTGAGCCCAATGTTATAGATGTTAGACTCTGAGCCCAATGTTATAGATGTTAGACTCTGAGCCCAATGTTATAGATGTTAGACTCTGAGCCCAATGTTATAGATGTTAGACTCTGAGCCCCATGTTATAGATGTTAGACTCTGAGCCCAATGTTATAGATGTTAGACTCTGAGCCCCATGTTATAGATGTTAGACTCTGAGCCCAATGTTATAGATGTTAGACTCTGAGCCCCAATGTTATAGATGTTAGACTCTGAGCCCCAATGTTATAGGTTATAGATGTTAGACTCTGAGCCCAATGTTATAGGTTATAGATGTTAGACTCTGAGCCCCAATGTTATAGGTTATAGATGTTAGACTCTGAGCCCCAATGTTATAGATTATAGATGTTAGACTCTGAGCCCCAATGTTATAGGTTATAGATGTTAGACTCTGAGCCCAATGTTATAGGTTATAGATGTTAGACTCTGAGCCCCATGTTATAGGTTATAGATGTTAGACTCTGAGCCCAATGTTATAGATGTTAGACTCTGAGCCCCATGTTATAGATGTTAGACTCTGAGCCCCATGCTATAGATGTTAGACTCTGAGCCCCATGTTATAGATGTCAGACCCATAAAAAGCGGAGCCTCAATAACAGCATAAAATGATGTATGACTTTGTAGGGTAATTATTTAAAGGCCCAATTTTATTTGGTTTAAACAATATTTATTGCAAAACATAAATCACATATAACATACAACAACATACAAAAGGATGAAATGGGAAACTAATAGTAGCTTTTATAAAACTTATTCCTTTTTATTTAAAGCTCATTTGTGTGTAGTAACCAAGTAGTTAGTTTAAACAGTATTTATTTGTGTGTAGTAACCAAGTAGTTAGTTTAACCCATTCAACACCAAGTAACTGACATGGACTGGTCCATGATATTTATAGACCAATAAATTAATATCAAAATTACATTTGGATCAGTTCATTTATCAAAATGGGTCATTTTTTTTCTAAAAATAGTTATATTACTTGAAAAAGTGCAGATCCTGATGAGACGGCTCGTCACGAGCCGGCTCATCTGGATGTACACTTTTTTGTAAGCCAATTTAGAGGTCTGTGGTGTTGAAAGGGTTAAACAGTATTTATTTGTATGTAGTAACCAAGTAGTTAGTTTAAACAGTATTTATTTGTGTGTAGTAACCAAGTAATTAGTTTAACCCTTTCAACCCCACAGGCCTCTAAATAGGCTTATGAAAAGTGTAGATCCAGATGAGCCGGCTCGTGACGAGCCGTCTCATCAGGATCTGCACTTTTTTTGCCAGTAATAATTATTACTATTTTTAGATAAAATTACCCATTTTGATAAATGAACTGGTCCAAAGGTAATTTTCTTATTAATTTATTGGTCTGAAAATATCACGCACCAGTCCATGTCAGTTACTTGGGGTTGAAAGGGTTAAACAGTATTTATTTGTGTGTAGTAACCAAGTAGTTAGTTTAAACAGTATTTATTTGTGTGTAGTAACCAAGTAATTAGTTTAAACAGTATTTATTTGTGTGTAGTAACCAAGTAGTTAGTTTAAACAGTATTTATTTGTGTGTAGTAACCAAGTAATTAGTTTAAACAGTATTTATTTGTGTGTAGTAACCAAGTAGTTAGTTTAAACAGTATTTATTTGTGTGTAGTAACCAAGTAGTTACAAGTAGTAACAACATTTTACATATAATTTAACAACACCGTAGGCTTGAATTCCACTGGTGGAAGCTATATATACAGCTGGATGGATGTGCGGAAGCTATATATACAGCTGGATGTGAGGAAGCTATATATACAGCTGGCTGGATGTGAGGAAGCTATATATACAGCTGGCTGGATGTGAGGAAGCTATATATACAGCTGGCTGGATGTGAGGAAGCTATATATACAGCTGGCTGGATGTGAGGAAGCTATATATACAGCTGGCTGGATGTGAGGAAGCTATATATACAGCTGGCTGGATGTGAGGAAGCTATATATACAGCTGGCTGGATGTGAGGAAGCTATATATACAGCTGGCTGGATGTGAGGAAGCTATATATACAGCTGGCTGGATGTGAGGAAGCTATATATACAGCTGGCTGGATGTGAGGAAGCTATATATACAGCTGGCTGGATGTGAGGAAGCTATATATACAGCTGGATGTGAGGAAGCTATATATACAGCCGGCTGGATGTGAGGAAGCTATATATACAGCTGGCTGGATGTGAGGAAGCTATATATACAGCTGGCTGGATGTGAGGAAGCTATATATACAGCTGGCTGGATGTGAGGAAGCTATATATACAGCTGGCTGGATGTGAGGAAGCTATATATACAGCCAGCTGGATGTGCGGAAGCTATATATACAGCCGGCTGGATGTGAGGAAGCTATATATACAGCCAGCTGGATGTGAGGAAGCTATATATACAGCTGGCTGGATGTGAGGAAGCTATATATACAGCCAGCTGGATGTGAGGAAGCTATATATATATAGCTGGCTGGATGTGAGGAAGCTATATATACAGCCGGCTGGATGTGCGGAAGCTATATATACAGCCAGCTGGATGTGAGGAAGCTATATATACAGCCAGCTGGATGTGAGGAAGCTATATATACAGCTGGCTGGATGTGAGGAAGCTATATATACAGCTGGCTGGATGTGAGGAAGCTATATATACAGCTGGCTGGATGTGAGGAAGCTATATATACAGCTGGCTGGATGTGAGGAAGCTATATATACAGTCGGCTGGATGTGAGGAAGCTATATATACAGCCAGCTGGATGTGAGGAAGCTATATATACAGCCAGCTGGATGTGAGGAAGCTATATATACAGCCGGCTGAATGTGAGGAAGCTATATATACAGCCGGCTGGATGTGAGGAAGCTATATATACAGCCGGCTGAATGTGAGGAAGCTATATATACAGCCGGCTGGATGTGAGGAAGCTATATATACAGCCGGCTGGATGTGATGAAGCTATATACAGCCGGCTGAATGTGAGGAAGCTATATATACAGCCAGCTGGATGTGAGGAAGCTATATATACAGCCGGCTGGATGTGAGGAAGCTATATATACAGCCGGCTGGATGTGAGGAAGCTATATATACAGCCGGCTGGATGTGAGGAAGCTATATATACAGCTGGCTGGATGTGAGGAAGCTATATATACAGCTGGCTGGATGTGAGGAAGCTATATATACAGCTGGCTGGATGTGAGGAAGCTATATATATACAGCTGGCTGGATGTGAGGATGCTATATATACAGCTGGCAGGATGCAAGGAAGCTATATATACAGCTGTCTGGATGTGAGGAAGCTATATATACAGCTGGCTGGATGTGAGGAAGCTATATATACATCTGGCTGGATGTGAGGAAGCTATATATACATCTGGCTGGATGTGAGGAAGCTATATATACAGCCAACTGGATGTGAGGAAGCTATATATACAGCTGGCTGGATGTGTGGAAGCTATATATACAGCTGGCTGGATGTGAGGAAGCTATATATACAGCTGGCTGGATGTGAGGAAGCTATATATACAGCCGGCTGTATGTGAGGAAGCTATATATACAGCTGGCTGGCGCTAGGTCGGTGCTTCTACCCATATGCCCGGCTGTGCCTGCAATTCTGCTCAGAGGGGCGTCCAGAGTCTTCCTCAGCAATAATAGCTTGAGAGTCACCATATAACCTAAGCTGCTAGTGCGCAGTTAGACACCCAAAACAAACAAACAAACAAACCATTTATGTGAATATGTTTCTTATCATGATTAGAAATGGTGATTGATGTCTTATACAGTCAAACTTGCTCGAAATACTACATACCTATTAACCCTTTCAACACCACAGACCTCTATATAGGCTTACAAAAAGTGTAGATCCAGATGAGCCGGCTCGTGATGAGCTGTCTCATCAGGATCTGCACTTTTTGCCAGTAGTATTACTAATTTTAGACAAAATTACCCATCTTGATAAATGAACTGGTCCGAATGTAATTTTCTTATTCATTAATTGGTCTAAGAATATCATGGACCAGTCCATGTCAGTTACTTGGTGTTGAAAGAGTCAAGAGACCACTTGTATAAAGAGAACAGTTCCTGTTTGTGTTGGTTGTTAAGAAACAAATTATAGTGTCACTGTTAAGACCATTTTTCTCTTGATATAAAAGTTTGATGTAATTCTAGTTTTCAATAACAATTTACTTCGATTGGAAGTAAAATTTAATTTGTGAAATTATTATATGTGAATTAACTCCCTTTATGGATATATTTACCTTCCTTTATGTGTATATAATCACACAGTAATCGCAAATGGTGGTTTATTAACGTTAACACTGGGATAACTTATTCATTATGGCCCTATAGGGACATATAGTGCTGAGCAAGTAATTAAGATGTTATCTCCACTTGGGGTTAAATGTAAACAAGAATTTTAAATGACCACTGAAGACTACCATGTCTGTAAACAGATTCGTTACAGTAATCTATGAAATCTGAAACACAATTCAACAATGAAAGTTAGAAGATCAAGTATAAGAAATATTCATAAAATTGACGATTTTGTAAATATAATAATGTCGTTGTTTCAGTTTCAGACAGTATTTGTCCGATGGCTTCAATAACTTTGTACTTTATCTCTGGGAATGTTTACAAACATTCTTTGATTGAATCTTTGCTATTTAATCCCCAATTACAACTCTGAAAATGCAAATATGTGCAACTTCAAAGGAAGACTAATTGACCTTTCTGCAAACGCTACTTAGGCACGCCCCCCATAGTTACAGGTGCTCGCTGTAACCACGCGAGACAAGCTATCTAACAAAATGGCGTCTAACGCAGACCTGCATCGAGTTAATCTAGATAAAATTCCGTCGAATTTCTCGGTTTTATTTCACCCAGATAAGAATATCTCGTTGAAAGCAAGGGTTTTAGGTGAATTCAGGTGATTTCGTATAATTCCCTGTTCGTCTAATGGTAGTTTCGTATACTAGTGCATTCGTATAATCACAGGTTCGTATTTTATATATATATAGTACTGCACTATACAGGCCCATTATAATAATGCTATTATTAGCTATTTAGGTAATTAGACACAATTATGAATGGGACTATGTAGCCGTGTGTTTGCCATACCAGGAGTGATTATCTATCTAGGTTTCATGCCACTAATCAAGATTAATTAAAGTGAATAGGGGAGAATAAATAAATCATTCCGCATTTTCGATGATTCCAACGGTGGCATTTTTCGCAGCTAAGAGCATGCATACGGCTGGAAACGTGACGAGAGCAAAAAACGCATGGAAAAATAGACACCATGGTTGTAATGAAATTGATGTGAAGAGCATGATATTTATACATGATTCAAGGGCTTGGACATATGGCACGGCTCAGCTCTAAAGCTGATAAAACATGGGCATACAAGCCAGCATCACAAATGTTTGAGCCGACCAATCAAGGTGTGAAGAATAATATATATTCTCCAGTAATTGATTAATTTGTCAACAGCCCATCTCATAATAGACGTAGGTGTGAAGGTTATTTCTCTAAAGTACAGATATACGGATGAGGACGTGTTAAGTGTTCGTGGTAAATGCTTGCGCAGTCAACGGAAGAGTGAACAACCACATCGTGTCAACTTTGACATCAAAAGAAATGAAATATGCCACCGTCTTGAGAGACTCGACCCTATGCCTCCTAGAAGACTCGAACATTAGGCCCAAAAACTGAACACCAGTACGTTCACTGAGCTAATATGGGAATCCCACAGCTCTGCACATGCATGTGTACTATTACTACTATCTGATCCCTAGTCCACCATCCACGACAATATGTATGAACCACATGTATAATCACCACTATACTCACATATCTCTTGTGAACGGTAGATCTATTAATGCAGAATATATTTTTTCGAAATATTTTATTATGCATAAATAAATTAATTTCAACTTACTTGTGTGCAAATATATCTGTTTGCATTAATTTTGGATGTATTCAGCTGGTCGTTTGGTCGTTCACACAACTTAATCCACCTTAGACATGTTTTCCAGATTTGTCTTAGGTTTTGAAAATGGCACGAATTTAACGTCACCTATCAATCGATCTGGATATCTACATCACTGTCACACAGCCCGTAACTACATCTTTTCACCATTGTCAATGACAGACAGTATTAATTAATTTTAAATATTTTTCAAAAAATAATTTCAGATCACGATCACTCGTTATCAGATTTGATTAAAATGTTACTACATAACTCATTTATCTAACAGAACGATAAAACAATGACTCGGTGTAGTAATCAATTATATAATTATGTGCACACATTTTATAATTGACCAATTAGCACAATCAGTGCTAAATTCCGATGTGAAATACTTTGATCTTGATAGCAGTGGCCCCTATCGGGTATTATAACTCGGCGGTCTCTGTGATGTACCGTTAGTGGGTAAGTTGTTGATTGCTCCCAATAAACAGTGTGACACGCTTAAATTTGATTGCTGTGTTTGTGAGAAAAGAATGACTATATGGGGTCAGTCGGTGTTTTTATAGATGCATTGTTTTTAAAGCAGCTGTCTGGTATTTTGTGGTTCATATACACACTTTTAGATTTGTCCAAGGATTTTGAAATGGGTTGAATTTAACGTCGATCACCAGGATATCGACTAATTTTGTACTATAACTAACCCACACACCAAAGCTACACATTTTCAACATCATTAAAACAATTTTAAACCCGTATTTTCGATCAAATTCACGCCTTTTCAAATTTGTCTACTCGTTACTAGTGTGTCTAATATGCATTGTTTGTCTAACAAGATGGCGGCGATAAACCGTTGCCGGGGGTGTGCGCGAATGGTGCGATGCGATTGGCTAACGCCAGCTGTCAATCAAAATCGGCAGAAAGGTCAATTGTTATATAATTGGTGCATGCTTGCTTTAATATTTCTATGGGCTTTCAATTGTTATATAATTCAGGCGCGGCGCTAGGAATTTCTGGAGGGGGTTCGATACAAGTGCGACGGCCCGTAGGGCAGGAGTCTGATAGGGGGGTCCGGGGGCATGCTCCCCCTGAAATTTTTTAATCTGGAAGCTCTGAAATGGCATTTCCTGCATTCTAGAGCTCAAAATGTATGGTAAAACAAATGGCAGGAACAAGCATCAGCAGCTTCACAGCTCTCTGTGAAAGTTTGTTAAATCGTGTATCCATCTCACTGATGATGCAGTCAAGAAGTGGAATGGCAACTGTACGGCGATAATATTCCAGATACGCCTTTCTTCTCGCTAGACATGTTTGAGGCACCATCATAACACTGTCCCTGAAGCTGATGAATATCCAAACCAACGTTTTTATGGAACTCCAGGATGGCATTAGTGATAGCTTCGCCAGTAATTCTATGAATGTTGATGAACTCAACGAACTCCTTTCGTATCTGTTTCACTTCTACAAAGCGAAAGCAAACTGATAGAATTTAATCATTGCTTGATGTTACCTCATCCACCATTACAGTGTGAAAACCTGATTTCTTAATCTCTGTAATAATATCTGCTTGGATGATGGAGTGGCCAATCAAATGAATCATCTCATTTTGCGACTGGTGATGATGATATGAAGCATTCCTTGAGATGGGTTTCATCATATGATCGTACACCATTAACTGAAAAAGGGGGTTCGTTCGCACCCCCCGAACCCCCCCGACGCCGCCCCTGTAATTGGTGCATGAAGCTTGCTTTAATATTTCTATGGGCTTTCAATGTTTGGCAATGTTGGTGTTAATGTTTCAGTTAACACTATTGGAATAGTACTAAATACCTTTTGTGCTTGTATGTCTGAACAGTATCTGTTGGGTGGCTAGATGTGGCCATTGCAAACAAAAACTACAGTTTTAATATATATGGTTGGAGAGAATTCTGTGGTTATTACATTATTACAGCAGGAATTAACATTGCACATATACGAAATAAATTATAACATATAATTAGTGATCACCATTTATTGCAGGACGATATGTCTTGTGCAATACCTTAGCCTAGATGTCAAAGTTCAAAGTCACTCTTACATGTCTATTCATTTCTATCAATCTATGAATTAATTAAGCAATTGATTTATGCCCCCTCCCCCACACTTATTTTTTTCCGGGGCAGCACCTGGTCCAACAGAATCAATATATATAGTACATTTGATTTATTTGACGATAATTGCAATACAGAAGACAGACACCCCAATTCCAGAGGCACCACCAGTTCGTTTATATGCCACTTCAATTGATCGATAATAGTCATTTTTCGAAATACTGTCAATATTATTACTGCTGGAACCACCATCCGTCCCTGTATTGTACGCATAATATTATGCTACTCTATAACAGCTGCCTACATCCATGATTGCTGTGTGACATATAACAGCTGCCTACATCCATGATTGCTGTGTGACATATAACAGCTGCCTACATCCATGATTGCTATGTGGCAAATAACAGCTGCCTACATCCATGATTGCTGTGTGGCATATAACAGCTGCCTACATCCATGATTGCCGTGTGGCATATAACAGTTGCCTACATCCATGATTGCTATGTGGCATATAACAGCTGCCTACATCCATGATTGCTGTGTGGCATATAACAGCTACATCCATGATTGCTATGTTACATATAACAGCTGCCTGCATCCATGATTGCTATGTGGCAAATAACAGCTGCCTACATCCATGATTGCTATGTGGCATATAACAGCTGCCTACATCCATGATTGCTATGTGGCATATAACAGCTGCCTACATCCATGATTGCTGTGTGGCATATAACAGCTACATCCATGATTGCTATGTTACATATAACAGCTGCCTGCATCCATGATTGCTATGTGGCAAATAACAGCTGCCTACATCCATGATTGCTATGTGGCATATAACAGCTGCCTACATCCATGATTGCTATGTGGCATATAACAGCTGCCTACATCCATGATTGCTATGTGGCATATAACAGCTGCCTACATCCATGATTGCTGTGTGGCATATAACAGCTGCTTGCATCCATGATTGCTGTGTGGCAAATAACAGCTGCCTACATCCATGATTGCTGTGTGACATATAACAGCTGCCTGCATCCATGATTGCTGTGTGGCATATAACAGCTGCCTGCATCCATGATTGCTGTGTGGCATATAACAGCTGCCTACATCCATGATTGCTGTGTGGCAAATAACAGCTGCCTACATCCATGATTGCTGTGTGACATATAACAGCTGACTGCATCCATGATTGCTGTGTGGCATATAACAGCTGCCTGCATCCATGATTGCTATGTGGCATATAACAGCTGCCTACATCCATGATTGCTATGTGACATATAACAGCTGCCTACATCCATGATTGCTATGTGGCATATAACAGCTGCCTACACCCATGATTGCTGTGTGGCATATAACAGCTGCCTACATCCATCATTGCTATGTGACATATAACAGCTGCCTACATCCATCATTGCTATGTGGCATATAACAGCTGCCTACATCCATGATTGCTGTGTGACATATAACAGCTACATCCATGATTGCTATGTGGCATATAACAGCTGCCTACATCCATTATTGCTATGTTACATATAACAGCTGCCTACATCCATGATTGCTATGTGGCATATAACAGCTGCCTGCATCCATGATTGCCGTGTGGCATATAACGGCTGCCTACATCCATGATTGCTGTGTGTCACATAACAGCTGCCTACATCCATGATTGTTATGTGACATATAACAGCTGCCTACATCCATGATTGCTATGTGGCATATAACAGCTGTCTACATCCATGATTACTATGTGGCATATAACAGCTGCCTACATCCATGATTGCTATGTGACATATAACAGCTGCCTACATCCATGATTGCTGTGTGGCATATAACAGCTGCCTACATCCATGATTGCTGTGTGGCATATAACAGCTGCCTGCATCCATGATTGCTGTGTGGCATATAACAGCTGCCTGCATCAATGATTGCTATGTGGCATATAACAGCTACATCCATGATTGCCGTGTGTCATATAACAGCTGCCTACATCCATGATTGCTGTGTGACATATAACAGCTGCCTATATCCATGATTGCCGTGTGTCATATAACAGCTGCCTATATCCATGATTGCCATGTGTCATATAACAGCTGCCTACATCCATGATTGCTGTGTGGCATATAACAGCTGCCTACATCCATGATTGCTATGTGGCATATAACAGCTGCCTACATCCATGATTGCTATGTGGAATATAACAGCTGCCTACATCCATGATTGCTGTGTGGCATATAACAGCTGCCTGCATCCATGATTGCTGTGTGGCAAATAACAGCTGCCTACATCCATGATTGCTGTGTGACATATAACAGCTGCCTACATCCATGATTGCTGTGTGGCATATAACAGCTGCCTGCATCCATGATTGCTGTGTGGCATATAACAGCTGCCTACATCCATGATTGCTGTGTGGCAAATAACAGCTGCCTACATCCATGATTGCTGTGTGACATATAACAGCTGCCTGCATCCATGATTGCTGTGTGGCATATAACAGCTGCCTGCATCCATGATTGCTGTGTGGCATATAACAGCTGCCTACATCCATGATTGCTATGTGGCATATAACAGCTGCCTACATCCATGATTGCTGTGTGGCATATAACAGCTGCCTGCATCCATGATTGCTGTGTGGCATATAACAGCTGCCTACATCCATGATTGCTATGTGACATATAACAGCTGCCTACATCCATGATTGCTATGTGGCATATAACAGCTGCCTACACCCATGATTGCTGTGTGGCATATAACAGCTGCCTACATCCATCATTGCTATGTGACATATAACAGCTGCCTGCATCAATGATTGCTATGTGGCATATAACAGCTACATCCATGATTGCCGTGTGTCATATAACAGCTGCCTACATCCATGATTGCTGTGTGACATATAACAGCTGCCTATATTCATGATTGCCGTGTGTCATATAACAGCTGCCTATATCCATGATTGCCGTGTGTCATATAACAGCTGCTTACATCCATGATTGCCTAGTATTCTCCAGTATAGCTTCATACATGTCAACAAATCCTAGAGCCCAAAAGACACATCTCATTCCAAAGTGGGACATCTAAATTATTTATATAGAACAAGGCAAGCATGATCAAGTTCTCGAGGTGGATAGTTGTGGAAGCTTGAAACAAAGGTCAAGGTCACACATGTCTGGCCATATCATTATGCACAGAATATGCTGTCTCCACCGGCATGTGCTGATATTATTCTTGTGGATCATGCTTTTAATAGACCATCAAAATAGGAAGAAGTTATTAAAATTAGGGATAAGTTTACAGATTCAACCAACAGAAGAGCCTCCATGTTTGTTGACTTCAAATCACTTGCCAATCACGCTGTAGGTTTTAATCCCACTTGAGGTGTAGAATTCATTCATGTGAGGAAGATTTACAGCTGTATTGCGATGGTTGGTGATTCTACCCAGGGTGCCCATCCATGAAATACTGCTGAGTGGAAGCCAGTGCACCATATGACCTATAATATGCTGTTGGTGCAACTATAAACCTCAAAACAAACAAATCAATCTAGAGTTGTCCACTTCTCCATCCACTGAGAATAGAGAGGTCATTTATATTCACTGCAAATGGTCTTTAACCCTTTCAACACCACAGACCTCTAAATTGGCTTACAAAAAAGTGTAGATCCAGATGAGCCGGCTCGTGACGAGCCGTCTCATCAGGATCTGCACTTTTTGCCAGTGATATGACTATTTTTAGACATAATTACCCATTTTGATAAATGAACTTGTCCAAATGTGATTTTCTGATTCATTTATTGGTTTATGAATATCATGGACCAGTCCATGTGAGTTACTTGGTGTTAAATGGGTTAAGAGCTTTAAAAGTTATGAAATCGTCTCCACCAGTTGGTCTATTCCTGCAGCCTGGGTTCCTTGCACTGAGGTATTTGTTATGATGACACAATGCCACAATGTCGGATGAATTAAGAAAATGGGTGGAGACCATTGAAGTCACTGAAGATTAGCAGGGTAATGGTAGACAAGCCAAATAATAAGTTTACACTTTGTTCTAGTCATTGTGTTCAACCCTATGATGTCTGTTAAAGGATCAGTTGGGAGGTATCAGCTGAGGGGCGCCAGCTGTAGTAATAATAGATATGAAATATAAAACTTGAGTGGGATCAGATAATGCGTGATAGAGTCAGTGCACAGTCTGAATGGAGCTGCTTTGTAAATGGCCTCAGAGCACATGAGTTGAGGTTAGTCCTGCAATACAAGTAATAGCTTCAGCTGTGTGTTTTACGTTTATTTATTGTGGCCACCGGTTGCCCATATGAGCGACACCGCCTGAAGAGATTAGTCATTTTAGAATTTGTTTCAGCTTCAGCTGCTCTGTCAAGGATGTAATTACCTCTGTCAATGAGGTTGGTTTACCTCTGTCCAGGAGGTTTGTTTACCTCTGTCAAGGAGGTTATTTTACCTCTGTCAATGATGTAATTACCTCTGCCAAGGAGGTTGGTTTTCCTCTGTCAAGGATGTAATCACCTTTGTCAAGGAGGTAATTACCTCTATCAAGGACGTTGGTTTCCCTCTGTCAAGGAGGTAATTACCTCTGTCAAGGAGGTTTGTTTCCCTCTGTCAATGAGGTAATTACCTCTGTCAAGGAGGTTGGTTTACCTCTGTCAAGGATGTAATTACCTCTGTCAATGAGGTTTGTGTATCTCTGTCAATGAGGTAATTACCTCTATCAAGGAGGTTGGTTTACCTCTGTCAAGGAGGTAATTACCTCTGTCAAGGAGGTTGGTTTACCTCTGTCAAGGAGGTAATTACCTCTGTCAAGGAGGTTGGTTTACCTCTGTCAAGGATGTAATTACCTCTGTCAAGGATGTTGGTTTACCTCTGTCAATGAGGTTGGTTTACCTCTGTCAAGGAGGTAATTACCTCTGTCAAGGATGTAATTACCTCTGTCAAGGAGGTTTGTTTCCCTCTGTCAATGAGGTAATTACCTCTGTCAAGGAGGTTGGTTTACCTATGTCAAGGATGTAATTACCTATGTCAATGAGGTTTGTTTACCTCTGTCAATGAGGTAATTACCTCTGTCAAGGAGGTTTGTTTACCTTTGTCAATGAGGTAATTACCTCTGTCAAGGAGGTTGGTTTACCTCTGTCCAGGAGGTTTGTTTACCTCTGTCAAAGAGGTTATTTTACCTCTGTCAATGATGTAATTACCTCTGCCAAGGAGGTTGGTTTCCCTCTGTCAAGGGGGTAATTACCTCTGTCAAGGAGGTTATATTACCTCTGTCAAGGAGGTTTGTTTCCCTCTGTCAATGAGGTAATTACCTCTGTCAAGGAGGTTGGTTTACCTCTGTCAAGGAGGTAATTACCTCTGTCAAGGAGGGGTTGGTTTACCTCTGTCAAGGAGGTAATTACCTCGGTCCAGGAGGTTGGTTTTGTCTCAGTTTGTTTGTTTGTTTGTTTGTTTGTTTGTTTGCTTGTGTTTGTTTGTTTATCTGTTTATGGTCTTCCTTAATTGATCTCAAGAAGCCCAGCTCTGCACCAAATTTCATGAAAATCTTTCCCTAACTTTTTGTGCAATTAATCCTGCTAACAGATAAACAAACAAACAAACAAACAAAAAAACAAATAAACAGAGATAAAAACATGACCGCCTTAACGCCGGTAATAAATATGGTCAGCACACCTACAAGCCCCGCACAGTAACCTGAAACCCTTCACCAGTGGTTGAAGGTAGGGTAGACAACCTACTGTGAATATAAATATTGACAATATATTCAAAATGTATTTAGCCCAGGGACTATGATACTATTGAAAATGGGGTTATTTTGAGTATTGAGCATTTGCTCAACTTTAGTGCTCAACTTTGTAGGCACAGTGATTGTGTCTTCCCTCCCTACATCCAACTTTCAGTCAACAGACATGAGAAATGTTTTGTCCTTCTCCCAGAATTGTTGAGGGAAATGATAAACCCAATATGTATCTGCTTGTCATCCATTTGTTTGTGCACTAATGACCACATTCTGCACTTAAAGGATACAACAACTCCTATTTACTGTGAGTGATTACTACAGTGGAATAGTAACTAAGCGCAATACCGGTAGTTTCAATCATTAAAAACATGAAATAAAGTTGTACCCTCTCAAGGTATGTCCCATGTATATATGCATTGAAGGAAATGGCATAATTCTCCAGAGAACTTTCCTTGCCAAAAGTGATCTCTCATTATGCGGGTATGTGTAAACTATTGAAACAGAGACATTCTCTCAGAACCTCTTAACAAGGAGATTTTCACCTGAACCCTCACCACCACCCCCACCCAATGAATGTCGGTGACAAGTTATGATCAGTACTTCCTTAAATGCATAGACTATTTTAGACTTGTATGAATGACTTGATAGACTATTTTACACCTGATAATGTGAATATCTAATTTAACCCTTGGCCTGCTGAGTAAATAAAATCACATTTGCAAACAGCATTGATCCAGATCAGCCGCGGCGTAACGCCGCGTCTGATCAGGATCTATGTTGTTCGCTATTCAGCCAAGTGTTTTAGCTTCACTATCCGAATAGCAAACAGCGTAGAGCCTGATTAGACTACTTGTTCTGTGCCGTCTGATCTGGCTCTATGCTGTTTGCAAAGGTTATTTTATCTGCCGCTAGCGTGCAAAGGGTTAAAGTCACCATTGGCTTGCCGATCATCCATCCGATATCGTAATGTGTCTTTGTGAAGTTATATCCCATCCTTTACCCATTCACGGGCAGTGTATCCCGTCTTTACCCATTCACGGGCAGTGTATCCCGTCTTTACCCATTCACGGGCAGTGTATCCCGTCTTTACCCATTCACGGGCAGTGTATCCCGTCTTTACCACGTTTCCATGAGTTCCAGGCAAGCAACAAGTATGAATTGCGTCCTCCTAGGCACTGGGTGAGAACGGCATAGACGTAGGAGATACAGAGGAGCGGCACTTTCCTCATGTGTAAACTATTGAACGGCATAGACGTAGGAGATACAGAGGAGCGGCACTTGGCATAGACGTAGGAGATACAGAGGTGCAGCACTTTCCTCATGTGTAAACTATTGAACGGCATAGACGTAGGAGATACAGAGGAGCGGCACTTGGCATAGACGTAGGAGATACAGAGGTGCAGCACTTTCCTCATGTGTAAACTATTGAACGGCATAGACGTAGGAGATACAGAGGAGCGGCACTTTCCTCATGTGTAAACTATTGAGCGGCATAGACGTAGGAGATACAGAGGAGCAGCACTTTCCTCATGTGTAAACTATTGAACGGCATAGACGTAGGAGATACAGAGGAGCGGCACTTGGCATAGACGTAGGAGATACAGAGGTGCAGCACTTTCCTCATGTGTAAACTATTGAACGGCATAGACGTAGGAGATACAGAGGAGCAGCACTTTCTTCATGCAGGCCTGTTGCTCCCGTCAGCCTCTGAGTTGTCGGTACGTCAAGGCCATTCGAGTAACTTTCGTACTGACTTCACAATTAGGCCTCAGTTCTGGTCTGAATGAGGAAGAGTGAGGTGTGTTTTTAACAGACATTGTGGTTTGCATGGCATTCAAGAAAGCTTGTTTGTGCAGCCCTATAAAATTCTCAACAAGTAACAATGAGTCCTCATGTCATACTCGCCATTTTCACTTTGTTTTACTCACTTTTCTCTGTCATACTAAAGCCAAGGGGGTGGGGATATCTAGGTGTGACTGGCCCTTTAAGCTCTTCAGTGACAAGGATCTACTAATCAATTTATGGCATAAATTTGCATGATAACAACCTCATCTTTTTAAACAAAATTGTATCATAGTCCCTGGGCTAAATGACTTAAGACTGTCAAAAGATCATGCGACTATGTCACATATCAAAGCATTCCACTTTTAATGACATTATGAACACATATTTTGCATGCATTGGGTGATTAACCGGATAATGTGTAAGGTTTAGGGTAAGATTTCACCTGCATTTCATGTACTTTTTGCATTAATTCAAATTCGATGGGTTCTGATTAGATTAAATTGGCATATCTAGGTGTGCAATGTGGTATCTAGCACGGTCACAGTGGGGCATATCTAGGTGTGCAATGTGGTATCTAGCATTGTCACAGTGGGGCATATCTAGGTGTGCAATGTGGTATCTAGCATGGTCACATTGGGGCATATCTAGGTGTGCAATGTGGTATCTAGCATGGTCACAGTGGGGCATATCTAGGTGTGCAATGTGGTATCTAGCATGGTCACAGTGGGGCATATCTAGGTGTGCAATGTGGTATCTAGCATTGTCACAGTGGGGCATATCTAGGTGTGCAATGTGGTATTTAGCATTGTCACAGTGGGGCATATCTAGGTGTGCAATGTGGTATTTAGCATTGTCACAGTGGGGCATATTTAGGTATCTAGGTTTGCAAATGGCTGTCTAGGTATGCATTGTGGCTGTTTAGGTTTGCAATGGGGCTGGTTAGATTTGCAATGGGCTATCTTAGTTTGCAATTGTCTGTCAATATGTAATGCAATGGGGAAAACATTAGATATCCAATGGGGCTATCGTTTAGACTTTCAATGGGGATAATACCTTGTTCATGATTGCTGAACCTGCAATTTCACCGAATATCATAATATATCTACATGCATAGCACTTTCACTGATATTATGTTTTTAAAAATATTTGTAATAGAAAGATGAAAGTTATTAATTTCACTTGTACAGATTCATAGCCCTGGTATCATTTCACCCTTGAATCCTCGTTCACTTTGATTGCTGCGCTTTTCAAGAGTTTTAATGGATAGCAAAGCTTAAGTTTATATTTGATAAGTGTTTTACTTAAAAAACAAACGCACTTAAAATGTTGAAATTGATCTTTTATTGATTTCTCCAAGCTATGTTACTGGTATTATTGAAAAGTTATGCAGATTAATAGCTGTAACTAAACCAAAACTATCATACATAAAGGAATTGTAACAGAAGAAATGAAATGACAGGATGCAGTGCTATATGTACATCTCAATAGTTGACTGGCATCCATTCAGGGCTCACATTAGAGGGCGATTCGGGCAAAGTGGTGGCTTTATTTTCCGCCACTTCGCCGACAATAGACATCAGGGCGACATCCATTTCGCCTTATTTCTGGAGGATATAATTGCTAATTAATGGTAATACGTTTTGTCATTTGACAGCCTGGAAATTCACGCCACGAGACATATTAAGCTAATCTCATCCCGACATCCGGATACTTGCCGTAATCAATCAACTTAATTCCATAGCATAGCCAATCAGCGACACCGAAGCAAACATATTTACATAATTCCCAGCCTAATTAACATAAATAGCCGGATGATCTTTATCCAAATTACCGATGTTGTATGACACAATATACCAATTTATAACAATCAGTGTTGAAATACAGGTAAGTGCTAAAATTTAGTCATTGTCGAAAATATGTCCGAAAATTGACTAATAAAAAATCATTTTGCTGAAAAGCTATTTACGGAAAATTACTTGGGTCACCGTAATATTCTGTTGTGACTAAATTTTCAATTATTTCAGTGCCTACATGATTGTATGCATGGTATATAAAATTGATAGCCAGTGTAGAATCATGCATTTCGAATATGCTGATGCCGGGGCCCCGTTTGCAAAGTATCTGAAAAGCCAGTGATAAACTACCTTGTAACAAAAAAACAAAACAATATGATTTTACTGCTAAGATTTTTACTGATTTATTTCAATTGGTAACTAAATGTATTTTATGAAAATCACTTGCTTTCATATTAGTTCCAACTGTTCATGTCGCTATCTTACATTATGAATGAAATTTTTCGGATTCGACTTTTAGTTGATTTTGCAAATGATATGTGTTATACATAACATATTATAAATGCATACAAATGTGCTTCAAATGTTCATATATATTGAAATGAATACTTTATATAAGAAATATATGCAAATTAACGGTTTTACAATGTCGTCGAACCGTACTTGATATGTTTCGTACAGATTTCGTAAAAATTATGTCTGGTCAAAGACACCTTGGTAATTAACCCTTTCAACACCACAGACCTCTAAATAGGCTTACAAAAAGTGTAGATCCAGATGAGACGGCTCGTGACGAGCCGTCTCATCAGGATCTGCACTTTTTGCCAGTGATATGACTATTTTTAGACATAATTACCCATTTTGATAAATGAACTTGTCCAAATGTGATTTTCTGATTCATTTATTGGTTTATGAATATCATGGACCAGTCCATGTGAGTTACTGGGTGTTGAATGGGTTAAGAGGTAATTAATTATATGGTCGGGGGGTGGGGGGAAGTTACCTGTACGGAAAGTACCAATATGCATATTGAATCTTGAAAAATGCAGCTTGACACTCTTGAGATTTGACCTCAAGAGTCATTGACTCTTTCACTTTCGAAGTTAGTGAATGCCCTGCAGCTTTTCTACATACAATAGTTCCTACTATGTATATCCTGCAATACTTGACTAAATACGGTTTCACTATTTAGCAGTCGTTCATGTTTCCCCACTTCTCCCTAATTTTGAGTCTAGATTGAGCCCTGCCATTGTTCTGTAGTTTTGACTTTAGTATAGCCACCATTCACAATGATATTAATATGCATAAATGGAAGTAATTCAAAACAGAACAGAACATAAGTTTATTCATGACTTATACACAAGTACATACCGTATTGTTCCTATTTATAGCGCCCGGGAGCGATGCAAAACCCAAAAGGGGCGCTTGTATTAAAGCCATAAAAAAAGGTAAACAAAATCCGCCTGAAAATCGTAAATAAATAGAGTAAATAAGGTACATCGACGTCATGTAAACTGCCACACTACACTATTTTAAGATTTATGGGTTACTCGCCTCTACACGACAGGCACAGCACGTATCGATTTTTAAATAACCTTGACTTGCTGGACAGACGGAGTCCATGTGACGTAACAGTACATGTTGTTTGCTTGTACACAGTGATCTTTATAAATACATGCATGTCATGAATGTACATGACTATAGGCCACGTGTCAAGTTAACTCGATCATTTTGCGAGTGCAGTTCACGATGGCTTGTAACGCACCCTCTACGCACAAGTCGTATAATGCTGCATTTAAATTAAAAGTCGTAGCTGTAGCGGAGGAGAAGGGCAAGCATCAGGCTGCCAAATTGTTTAATGTGCACCGCAAGCGTGTCCAGGAATGGTGCAAGTCAAAGGAGCACCTTCAGTCAGCTAAAAAGTCTGAAAAACGCAAGTCCGGTGCTGGCAGGCCTATCAGATATACTGACATTGAGGAGAAACTGATATTGTGGTTTCAGGAGCGGCGTTCAGCAGGTGTAAGAGTTACTGGCAAAAGCTTGAAACACGAGGCTCTGCGTCTACATAAACTAAATGGCAGCTAGTCGTTCAAAGCATCGCAGGGCTGGTTTACCAAGTTTGAAAAGAGGCATGACATTTCCTTTCGCAGAACAACACACATTTCGCAGCATAGTATTGAGATTACCGACGACAAGGTGGATAGATGTTTACGTTTCATAATTAGGCTCCGTAGACTACGCGCATATGAGGACAGAGATATTCTCAACATGGACGAAACCCCTGTATGGCTAGAAATTCCGGGTAAGTCGACATTGAACGTTCGGGGAGCGCACAAGATTTCCGTGTCGTCCACTGGCCACGAAAAGCAACGTATCACAGTCACCCTTGGAGCATATGCAGATGGGACCAAGCTTGCACCGCTGGTCCATCTACCGGGCCTTCGACCTCTGCCTAGGAACGATGTTCCAAGCGGCATTATAACATACATGTGCGGGGCGGGAAAGAAGTCTTGGGCAGACGAGACGAGTATTAAATTCTGGTTGAGCAAGTTATATGGTGTCAACAATCAGCGTCACCGTCTTTTAGTGTGGGATGCCTTCCGTGGTCATCTAACTCCGTCTGTTAAGACGAGTGTCAAAACTACTTTCAACACCGACATGGCAGTAATTCCGGGAGGCTGCACTTCTAAACAACAGCCTGCGGACGTATCTTGGAACCGTCCATTTAAAGCCAGACTCGCTGAACTATATGACGAGTGGTTGTTTAGCGGGACTGTCGAGCAAACCAGATTTGGAAACAGAAAAGCTCCACCCAAACCATTTGCTCCGATGGGTGAAGGAGGCATGGGCAGCAATCACGCCAGAAATAATTGTTAGGGCATCACTAGCGCCTTAGATGGCAGTGATGATCAGTTGTTTGACATAATGAATACCGAGTTGGACAATGATGACAACAGCCAATTTGACGGGTTTTCTGCTGAAGATGTTGAAATGGCCGAGCAGTTACTGGCGGTCGTGACCGAGCCCACTGTCCTGTCTGATGACAAGCCCGACTCGGATCCCCAGCAATCAGACAGCACAGATTATGACAGTCCTGGCCAGTAACTCCGGACACGTTCCGCCAGTGTATATAGTGTTGACAGTTTCGGTATTTTTAGTAGTCCTTTGCTCCGCGTTATAAACTTATAATAGACGGTGTCCATGTAAATAATTACCCCTACTTTCGGTTTTGTGAAAGCAACAGTTAACAAACAGTTACAGTTTTTGTTCATTTTAACTGGATATAATACTTTTAAATAGTGCATTATTGTTCTGTAACTGAAAAAAATATCACATACTATCCTTGTATACTTTGTCTCATTGTGATTCATGATTGGATTATGCGGATTATATTATTCAACAGCCGACGATAAGATAAACCAATTTTACTCATTTAAGAGCGCCATTTCATTTTGCAAGTTTGAAATCTCTGGGGGCGCTTATATTAGGGGTGGCGCTTTAAATAGGAACAATACGGTAGTCATAATATATACATACAATTATATACAAATAAACAAGTGATCAATAAAGCTGTCATATTGCTACTGTATTCTAATTAACTATACAGAGGGTGAACATTCTAGTTGGTGTTTTTTGTGTAATTAAGAAGATAAAGCATTCAGTGTGGAGTTCCTATGATTTAAAGCATTCTTAAGAAAACTAGCCAAGCTTAATAACACCTTTATACTATCACTGTTCATTAAAATACAAAATTTATACGGACAAATTAAAACAAAATGATACTCATCTTCAATGTCTCTAACATTGATTGTTAGTTTGTGAGTGTTGGTCCCTCGTCCACATAGGCCTTTAAATGCATAATAATTGAGGATGATGCTAGATCACTTAAATGTTTAAAAAATGATAAATGCTAAAAGATTTTCAATGTTTGTATATCAGGGCTCACGCTAGAGAGTGACATGAGCGAAGTGGTCGCTTTTTTCCCCGCCACTTCGCCTAAAATAGACATCAGGGCGACATCCACTTCGCCTTATTTCTGGGGGGCATTATTAATTAATGATAATCCGTATCGTCGTATGGCATTTTGACAATTGAAAATACCGCCTTGAACCATAAGCTAATCTCCCCCGACATCCGGATAATAAACTTAATAAAATCGATCAGACGCCGATGTAATACAATTTTACATAATTATCGATGTTTTCTAATCCGTTTGTTTGCTTTGTCATTTGGAATACACACTGCCAGGATTACAATTTATAACAATCAGTGTTGAAATACAGGTAAGTGCTAAAATTTAGTCATTGTTGAAAATATGTGCGAAAATTGACTAATAAAAAATCAATTTGCTGAAAATTGGAATGTCCCAAAGATATTTATGGAAAACTACTGGGTCAAGGTAATATTCTGTGGTTGTGACTAAATTGATCAGACTGGCTTTCAGTGCCTACATGTATGCAGCTTATATAAAATTGATAGCCAGTGTAGAATCATGCATTTCGAATATGCTGATGCCGGGGGGGGGGGCCCTGATTGCAATGTTTCTGAAGCCAGTGCTTGCAACAACAAAAAATCAATATCATTTACAAGTTTAGGATTTGACTTTTAGTTGATTTCGCAATTGATACGAGTTATACATATTATAAATGCATACACGTGTTTAACTTCAAATTTTCATAGATATTGAAATGAATATGTCCGCTTTATATAAGAAATGTATGCAAATTAACGGTTTTACAATGTCGTCGAACCATACTCGATCCGTTTCATATCGATTTCGTGCATAATAAAATTAAATGCAGATGGGATACAATGTAGAACTACAAAGTAACATGAAACTTAGTTGTAAGGTCCTAAACACAACTCGGCAATGTAGTCAATGTTTTCTCTAATTGTGATAACAATTAGGTCTTGTTGCACCAAAGACACACATTGGCCTAGAGGTAATTATATGGTTGGGGGGGGGGGAAGTTACCTGTGCGGAAAGTACCAACATGTGTAATATTATTGACTTGAAATAAATGTACAGCTTGACACTCTTGAGATTTGACCTCAAGGGTCATTGACTCTTTCACTTTCAGTCTAGTGAATGCCCTGCAGCTTTTCTACATACAATAGTTCCTACAATGTATATCCTGCAAACCTCGACTAAATACGGTTTCACTATTTGCAGTCATTCAAACGTCTCCCCACTTCTCCCTAAATGTTCTCACTTCTCCCTAAATCATCTGGAGGGAGAGGTGACTTTTCCCAATATTTGGAGTCTAGCTTGAGCCCTGTATGTAATCATTACACAAAATTAGTTATATTGTTTTCCATGATTATTGAACTCTGAACTACATGTATATAATTATATATATATTGTATCAAGAACTGATTTTACTCTCAACGGTTAAGCCATAGATTCCAAACTGCTCTGAGAAGGTTCTCCCGATGCTTAGGATCGCATATAATGGATTACTAGATCTGATGCTGTATTCTAAATGATCACACAGCTCACATATTTTCTTATATGTACACATGTGTAATACAACCTGTATGGATTCTGATTGGTTGTGGCATGACTGCCTCCTGTTGACACATTTGACATATAGTTTGCAACTTTGTTGTGATGCTTTCTTTGTTGAAAATCAATAAAATGCTAAATATGCACTAGCGAGGTACTTTATTGTGATTAAAAGCATGGAGTTGTTTGATTATCAGGGACTATTTGCTATGGTGTATGGATACACTGTACCAATTTCCATGAGATGTAATAAGGCTCAAAAGCATACTGGCAAGCAGAAAAGTTCTTTTCTATTTTATGGTTGTTGTTACTGTGATAATGTCATAAAAAGGATCTTACCCTCGTGGTGATTTCACACTATATTTTATGAAACTCGACAAAAGACTCGATTAATAGCAAAATTGCAAAACTTGTTTCATAAATTATGGTATGAAATAACGATTCATTCATCTGGTGGGGCTATAGATACCAGGTAAGGTGTCTGAGGATTTGTGAGTTTGAGCCCCTAGCTCCAGAACAATGATGATTATTTTCCTTAATTTAGGCAAGACTTGCATCCATATTGCCTCTTCTCTCTCCCTCATGGTGATGGCTTTCATCAGGAATGTGGCCTCAAGAGCAATTAAACTAATGTTGTAAGAACTTGTCTCACAAGGAGCTAAAAGAAATTAGTATAAATTAATTCTAAAAATCATAAATGATGGATGACATGGCATTGTAACAAGTAAAGCAAATTGGACCATCCGGAAACAAGGAACGTAATACCTGTACAAAGGATTGTAGAATACATGCAAGAGATTTCAGGTATCATAACCAGGCTGCAGACCCAACAACCAACCTGTTTCAAATTCATCTGCTTGCTGTGACGCAGCTGTGTTATCGACTGACAAGTTGCTTGTTTTTTGCCTGTTTCCTGTATGTCTCCCACTCACAGTGTCAGATAGACAATGTATCTAGCCTCCTACGTTTGCTCACAGCTACCTAGATCCTGTATGTACAACAAACACATTAGTCTTGTTTCAACCTCCTACGTTAGCCTACAGTCACCTAGGTCATGTTTTGCACAGCAAACACAATTTACCTATTTCAACCAAGGTTGTAAAACAACAAATAAATTATCATACGATATGTTCATTTATATTTGCAATCTTTCATTTCTTCTGATACCACATCCACTGTGAAGAGGTATTCAAATCAGCCTGAAACACACCAAGAATATTTCACATTATAAGTTTGAAATAGCCAGTGCTCACCTGTATTCCTCCACCAAATAATACTGTATACCAACCTTCACCTTGCAATGGCCTGAATTCTTATACCACATCTTTTCTACACATCAACTAGTCTGAAGTCTTCTCAAGTCACATCATTTCTCAAAAAACACAAACACTATACACTGCCTGTCATGAAAATGCATTTTTACCAAAAAGAAAAATTTACTATATTATTTATTGGGGGGACTACATTCGAGTGGACCCGCGGATGCACTTCTGCCTATTTACGTATATACAACCACAAAGTGCACTACCTCGTGCCAAGTTTTTTAATCTTCCATTTGGCACATTTTTTGGATAATATAATTGTAATGTTTCGTTTGAAGGTTTGTTTTTCCTCTATGTTCCTCTGTACTGTGACAGAATGGACTTTGGACTGCCAATCTGAATGTCTCTGGTTTGGTCTGTGGCATGAGTGAAATACTTTCATTTCTTTTCGATACTATTAAGACTTTCAGATGAGCTGGCAATTTGAAGTTATGTGACACAGGCATACAACACAACCTGACTGCCTAATTGACAAGATCAGAGTTTTGGACCAATGTCCAAATTTATGTTTGTGTTCCCTCTTTGCGGGCTGGCACTAAATAATCATAATAACACTAATACGGTTAACACGATGGACTCTGAATCTATGGATTGCAGGTTTGATCCCCCGTCGTCTGAGCCTAATGACAGTCTTTCAGAATAATTTAAACCGAGGTCTCATGTCGGTGCTTTACACCGTGCACGTAAAAGAACCATTAGGAGTCTCTGGAATGGATCTCTGTCTGTATCATTGCACTATCCTCCAAAAATCTAAAATGACTAATCTCATCAGCTAGCTTGGAGGTGCTCATATGATCAACTGGTAGCAACGATAAATAAACGTACATCACACACACAAAGTAAAACAAACAATTCAGTTGTGGTTGTGTTGGATGCTGCACTCTTTTCATATATTTGACAGTGTTAACATTTAGCTCATCAGAAATGCTGTACAATTTCTGAATCATTTTATGCATCCGATTCTGCTGAAGTATTACACCACGTTTCTTGTTTGGTTCAAAACTAATCTCTGAAATCTTTTTGCATTTTTATTGACTTCCAAGAGGACTGTGTCCCCCATTGATGAGCCTGGCACATGTAATTCCCATCAATGTGTAAGTGATAGATCCTATTTATATATAAACACTGCCATTCATCTCTCCCTAGAGCTACAAGTGACTTGATACTGTCTGAAGATTACACTGATACCATGAACTATGGTTGAGATGGAATTATCCCACGCCTTCTAGCCTTCTATATTTGTTGTATGATGAAACAAACAAGAATTTCATTAATAGATAACTCTTTGTGAGTGGGCATACACGGTGTTTTCTTGCTGCTGTGCATCCACAGACTGGTTAGAATATTTCTCTGCTTTCATCGTTTGTATGTTTTTGTTTTGTCTTCATAATCATTGTTCTTATTACATGATTCTTGAAGCTCTGTTGCAGTAAATTATTAATTCATGAGCATAACTGTTACGGGAGAGCTTACCTTTTCACCAATATGTCAATTACCTATTTGTTAATACACAGAGACTCGCATGATATAAATATGGAAAATCAGAGGGAGAAATGTTTAATCCAGGGATCACAGGTTCGATCCCCCGTCTGACCCTAATAAAATTAACAGTCTTTCAGATGGGACGTTTAACCGAGGTCTTGTGTCGGTGCTTTACACCATGCACGTAAAAGAACCAGAGGAGACTCTGGAATGGGTCTCTGTCTGTATCATTGCACTATCCTCCAAACATCATGACTAATCTCTTAAGGAGCCATCGCTCATATAGCGATGATAAATAAATATATTTGGATTTTTTGTTTGTAGTTTTTGATGGCGGCAAGGTGTTATAATGTTTGTCCTAGCATGATAAATAGGAGCTGCAATGAAATGTCCTTAAATTGATTTTATTTTATCTTGCGAACTTTGTGTTCACTTGTGATATAAACATGTTGGCATAATAAATTATCTTGGTGACCTAAATCAACCAGTGGCCAGACTTGTTACATGTACTAAGTATACATGAATGGATACAAAAGAACCCCTAGAAGCACAGATACTATCACAGCTGTCATCAGGCTCGCCTATCACAATTGCAACCAAGGTTTGCAGTTTGTTAGATTATGATCGGGGTTGCCTAAACAGGACAAGCTGGTTTTCTCAGAGACTGAGTTGATTTTGCATGCGAAAAACAACATACATAATTTCATCATGCATACAAGATTGATTAACCCTTTCAACACCACAGACCTCTATATAGGCTTACAAAAAGTGTAGATCCAGATGTACATAAGTCTCATCAGGATCTGCACTTTTTGCAAGTAGTATTACTAATTTTAGACAAAATTACCCATCTTGATAAATGAACTGGTCCGAATGTAATTTTCTTATTCATTTATTGGTCTAAGAATATCATGGACCAGTCCATGTGAGTTACTTGGTGTTGAAAGAGTTAATGCAAGTTGTTAGAACCTGTTTCACAATAAATGTAAACTAAATAATATAGCACAATTACAATCCATTGTCCTCGTGCAAACCTTGTCTGAATCATTTTGACCATCGCTTTCTCTCATTGTGTTTGGCCAGTTTAATTTTGGCTTATTTTATCTTTTGAACCAGACCCAATGTTTGTGTCTAAACTGTGTCTTTGAATTGTATTCTGTCCTATCTATTAACTGTGGTTGTGAATGCACTTTGTTGCATGAGATCACAGTTGTGGTTCTCTATTAACTGTGGTTGTGAATGCCCTCTGCATGAGAGCACAGTTTTAGTCCTTTGGTCAGGTTTGTTTGGCTGAGTAACTATTATAATTATCATGTATATCATTCTGTCTATTTAGCCCCATCTCGGACTCCTTGGGTTACGTACACCCACTGTGACCAGGTGATCTGTTAGTCAGGATCTTCAAGTGACTTAGCAAGATGGTCCAGATCCCAGTTTAGAAAGTTGTTGAAATAATTATTTAAGATATGGTCACCTGGCTTATTCAACTGATCGGAGAGCTTGAGACTGGGACCGTGCACATAACACACACAAACATGGAAGTGTTGCCAAGATTAATATACCCAAGTTGTAAAGATAATGAATGTTTGAAAACATTTGTAACCTTTAAAACATGTAGATTATCTTAATATACTGTTTGTGTGCATGTGGAACTAGAATATATTACTCAGAAGTATGAAAGGTATCACCATATGGCCCCAGCTGTTTACTGTGTATATTATTTGCTTATCTTGACATTTATGGTTCTATGGAAAGTAGAACAATCTTGTTGGACAAAGACAACATGGAATGTTATTGATGGTGATATGCTGGAGTTAATATAATACTCACTTGAACACTTTGGCTTCTCGAGGTTTCCTGCATATCATGTTCAAAACTCAAAACTCCAAGTTGCACATATTGCAGAGGTCTCTGTGGCCGAGTGGTTAAGGTCGTTGATTTTAAATCACTTATGCCCCTCACCGCTGTAGGTATGAATTCCACTTGGGGTATCAATTTCTTTTATGTGAGTAAGGTATCCAGCTCGCTTGTTGAAAGTGGAAGGGGCACCCAAGGACATCCTCCATCACTAGCAGCTGGAGAGACACAGTGAAGCCCCAAATCAAACAAATACTCACTTTGCAGTTGAATGAATAATTCCATATTTACACCCTTCACCACTCAGACTGGCAGAGTCAAAATACAGAACATATTAATCTAGTGGATTGATTTGGCTGTCCGATTAGAGCAGTGGTTAACATACTCGATCACTTTTCACCAATTGCAGCCCGGTTCGATCCTCGGACTGGAAAGTATGTGAGATTGTATAATGGTCGCCAGCTTAGACAGGCAAGTTTTCTCTGGGTACTATCATGGGTTTCTTCCCATATGGTTTCATCCATGCCAAAGAGCATAATTAATTTAACTTTTTAAAGCTTCTTTCGCATTCATTGTAAATTAATAAAGTTTATACTTTTATAATTTATGAATTCATCTGTTTGTGGAAGCCGGTGGTATTAAGGGTTTGGTGGCTATTTGTGGATCTGTATGATGCTCATTGTCAGGTTTGGACAATTATCCATCAATATGAGACATTTTGTGAACTGGTTTCCTTTGTGTGTGGATCAATCTGTTTGTGGACTGGTGTATGAAATGGTGTTTGTGGATTGGTTTCTTTGGATAAACATGGATCTGTATGTGTGTGGACTGGATTCTTTGGATAAACATGGATCTGTATGTTTGTGGACTGGATTCTTTGGATAAACATGGATCTGTATGTGTGTGGACTGGATTCTTTGGATAAACATGGATCTGTATGTGTGTGGACTGGATTCTTTGGATAAACATGGATCTGTATGTGTGTGGACTGGATTCTTTGGATAAACATGGATCTGTATGTGTGTGGACTGGATTCTTTGGATAAACATGGATCTGTATGTGTGTGGACTGGATTCTTTGGATAAACATGGATCTGTATGTGTGTGGACTGGATTCTTTGGATAAACATGGATCTGTATGTTTGTGGACTGGATTCTTTGGATAAACATGGATCTGTATGTTGTGGACTGATTCTTTGGATACACATGGATAGGTATGGTTGTGGACTGGTTTGTTTGGATACACATGGATCGGTATGCTTGTGGACTGGATTCTTTGGATACACATGGATAGGTCACAATATGTGAGTGACAACGGCCATGATGATCAGCATACAACTCTTGTATTACTGATTTGTCATTGGTTGTATCACGGAATACTATCATTGCGGCGCAATACTATCTTGTGACGTCATAACTGTCTACTAACTGATCATTAATTGGATTGAAATTGTATGACTTAATACTATTCTCATGACGTAATAGTAATGATGCCGCTATAGCTAATTAAGTTCTAATATAGCCTTTTGTTAGATGTATGTCGCACCACTGTGCCTAAAAACATTTTGTTTGTTTTCCCATAAATGCCCAGATTTACTCAAAATTCGCCTGAATAGACAAGTTGTCAGCGGAAAGCCATGGCACAAGAATTGACCGCCAAGCACAGGTCGCTTCCCAATGTATGACCATTTAAAACCATGTACTAATACAGATGATTCAGGTTCAAATTCGTCTGAATGAAATTTAATGCACACTCCCGACATCCAGCTGTCAATTATTTTCTGTAAATAATCCATATCTATTGTATTTCTGGTATATATTCTCTTATTTAACCGGTTCATACCCTCTATCATTTTCCTTACTAAGAATACTCTGGCATCTCTCGAACATTATTGATTTTGTTATAATATTATTGATTTTGTTATAATAACCTTTTAGCAGAAATATGACGGTTTACAGGACCCTGTACATATTAGTATTGAGACATACATGCTATGCATTAACCTGATGATGACGTATGTATATATATATATATACACAGTTTAGAGGTGTTAAATACCCGATTGTACGTATGGCTTACCTATTAAAGCCCCGACATTGTACGTATGGCTTACCTATTAAAGCCCCGTACACCAATATTTGAATAATGTCTACTGCATATGCATTGTCAAATTTTCAATATGGTACAGAACACAATTCTAGGTCTATAACAATCGGTGGATCCATTCTTTTGTGGCGATGATACATACGATATATGATGCTACTGAGTGGTCAAAGATGTTAAAGGACCCAGTTAACCACAGTGTCTAATTTCAGTTTTAAAATGTCTGTGTGGATAATAGCAGACTTAAGAGAATGGGTGGCGCGGCCAATGTATTGAACTTAAATCCCTCTCTAAATCCTTTCATTAAGAACATGGCTGTGCATGCATCATAATCTTTAAGTCAAGTGTAAAATTGTTGCGGGCCGACCGGTGTTCGGCCTAGATCCCATATATGTTGTTGAAGGTCAGTATCTAGGTCTAAATTGTATTGAATGATATATGGGTCATGTTGTGCATAGTGTGGCAACAGGCCATTGGCATTTCTTGCATTTATGAAAATATGGACAGTTTTCCTTTGAACAAAAAAACAACAACCCCATTTCCATTCAAATCAATGTATTGATCCTGTCTCTAATTTTGCTAAATGTTATTTGCATGAGATTTAGTTGGCGTCATATATATTAACCACAACTTTGTGTCAAAGCTGGACTCCTTAGTTGGTTGGTATTGGGCAAGCCTGCGTCCAACCACCAGCCTGTCGTCAACAAGTTTGAATATTTGTGATTTGGAGAATGATTCATCATACTTTTGAATTAATGAATGAAGATCAATATATTATCCTTTCCAAATAGGTTATTTTATTTTATGTGGGTCATGTCGCTAGTGACATATCTGATGCTAGTGGCAAGTCGGTGCTAACATTTGATGGAGTGTGTGTGTGTGTATTACATCATTTACATGTACATCTATATATACATTACCAGAAGCTAGAATTTGGTTCCTGGCCATCAGGCAGCTGCACTTGTCGGCTATAGCGTCCTATTACTTCCAAAATAAACGCGTCATTTAATAACGTGGACATTACGGAACAAGACATTACAGATGTAATATCAAATTTGGTAATAAATAAAGCCAGTGGACCAGATGAAATCAGTCATAGAATGATTAAGGAAACTTCTCATACCATATGTCGTCCATTAAGAATGCTTTTCAACAGATCCGTACAAAAACATACATATCCTTCTATTTGGAAAGTTGCAAATGTCATGCCATTGTATTAAAAAGATCAACGTGAGCTTCCTTCGAACTATTGACCTATCTCATTAATAAGCTGTATAGGTAAGGTAATGGAACGTGTTATGTTCAAGCATTTATATAACTTCTTATATTAGAACAATGTAATATACAAATATCAATCAGGTTTTTTGCCAGGTCATTCAACAGTTTTTCAACTAATAGACATGTACAACCAAATTTGCAAAGCTTTTGATGAACGTAAATCAACTTGCATCGTGTTTTGCGATATTAGTAAGGCATTTGATAGAGTATGGCATAAAGGTCTTCTGTTTAAAATTCGTCAATATGGAGTTTCCGGCAGTATACTTAAATGGTTATCAAGTTATCTTACTGGTAGATGTCAGAAGGTTTTCGTTGGTTCAACATTCTCAAAAGAACATAGTTTGAATGCTGGGGTGCCCCAAGGTTCAGTTTTAGGACCTCTTCTCTTTTTAATCTACGTAAATGACATTGCTGAATCTCTTCTAAGTCTCACACGATTATTTGCTGATGATAGTTCTTTGGCAGTGACATCAAACAATATAAACGTAATAGAAGCTACATTGAATCACGATCTAAACATGTTATGAGATTGGTCAAAGCAATGGTTAGTTCAATTTAATCCAGCCAAAACAGAAGTTTTGTTCTTATCTTTAGTTAATGCAAATCAACCGATTTTAATCTTTGAAAACACGCAACTAAATTTCGTCAGTCATCATAAACATCTTGGAGTTACACTTAGCGACAACGGTACGTGGCACGACCATATAACTAACATTATAGCTTCTGCCAGCAAAGTTTTAGGATCTATGAGAATTCTAAAATTTAAATTAAAACGCCAAACGTTAAATCAAGTATACATTTCTTATCTTCGACCGATCTTAGAATATGCATCTATAGTTTGGGACAATTGTACCTTATACGAAAAGGAAATGTTAGAGAAACTTCAATACGACGCTGCTAGAATAGTTACGGGACTAACACGATCTGTTTCCATCAACAAACTTCTACGCGAAATAGGCTGGGTATCACTCTCTGACCACAGAAAAATGCAGAAATTAATTCTAGTGTATAAGCAAAAAAATGGTAATGTACCAAGTTACTTAAATGATCTCTTCCCAGAAACTATAGATTTAACAAACCCATATAACTTGAGAAATAATAGAAACTTTATTACATTAGCAAGGCGAACTGAAGTTTATTCCAAATCTGTAATACCATCCTCAATAAAACTGTGGAACGAACTTGATATTGATATACGTAATATAAATACGTTGTCGTCTTTTAAAGAGAAACTTAAACTAATATATAAACCACCAACTGTACCGTCTTATTTTAAATGTGGCGACCGATGTCAACAGGTCTATCATACACGTATCAGAAATGCTTGTAGCAACCTGAATTCAGATTTATTTAACAATCATCTACGCGACAATTCAAATTGCACATGTGTACTAAACGAAACGGAAGATGCAGAACACTATTTATTTCGATGTCCATTGTTTGTAATCCAGAGGCGTCAGCTATTCCTAAATACGCGTACTTACCATCCGCTAAGTACACAAAAATTATTGTTTGGTTTCGAAAATAAAACATCTGAAGACAATGAATATATTTTCAAACAAGTCCAAATTTTCATCAAAAGCACTAAACGCTTTGAGCGCCATAATATCTAACAAACACAATGCATGGACATATCTGCTGTTCTCTCCGAGCCGATTCTCTATTTGGGGATTGGGTCTGGTTGGCTGGCTGGGGGTATGGTGCGTATGGCGCAGAAGCAGAGAGCTGTTACAGAATGCTTCTCTAGTTATTTTTTTTTTTTTCTATTTTGATTTTTTGTCCTTTCTAATCCTGATCATTTATTTTCATCTAAAATAATATAGTTATTACAGTACACATCGCTACGGTCATTTTGTTAACATTAATCTGGTTTATTGGGGAGGGCACTAGCTAATGTTGGTAACACTTGTTGCCCAACCCATTTGCTTCTAGATTGTATTCGTGCACTGTGCAAGTATAAGCATAGCATTGCAGTTGTATCAGTTTGCTTATATATTTACCATGTTTATATTTGTAATTGTATTGTATATAAATAAGCAATAAAATATGATTAAACATGGAAGAGTGTGGGTACGTCAACTGCTGCTGGTGATAATCTGGATTGTTACTCTGAATCCCCGAGGCTGTATAAGTGGGGTTGTGCCAACCCGGCTTATTTGTCTTGTCGTGAGTCTACGGTTCTTGTGTAGTATATGTATGTGTATGTCAGTTGGGGAACTCGCTTGCTGTGAGGTACCGGGGTGGGTCGGGTTATAATTAAAAGATCCAATTCACAATTTAAATTTTACGAAAAGTTTAATTCTTATTTATTTAAACTGGTTCCGATTCTGGATTAGCGTAATACAGCCAGAATATCGGGCTATATATTAGCTAGTGCTGGATTCGAACGCACACCTAACCAGATTGGGTAGCCAATGGGTGTATTTTGAAACACCCACCTATCCAGGTTGGGCAGCCAATGGGTGAATTTTGAATCTTCATGGACCCAGAATGCCTATGACAGACACATTTATTATTATCCAAATATGCAACAGAACAAACAATTAATGTTTATACTGCTTGACACTAATCTCCTGTCATCATATTGCACAGCCAAGTAATATAGATGTTGCATAATAACTATCTAGTGAATGGCAGTAATTATCTGTGTAAAGATATGAAGTATTTGATGTGCTTAATTGTAATGAACAAAATTTCTAAATTATAAATGTATAAACTCTTCAAAATTTATAAGGTTGAAAATGGTTACTTATTAGTTATGAAATTGACGTCTCTATTAATAAATTGACTCCCTTATTGTATATACAAAATGTACATCTAATAGGAATAAACAGGCTATCAATTTGAGTTTGATAGCAGTTGAACTATTGCCCTTAAACACAAGTTATTGTAGGGTGCACTGTCTGCATGTGTCCATGGTTGAGGTCATGAATAGTACATAAGTACAGGGACAGATCTTTAAAAATTGTGTTAACAGGTAATTGTTATATCTGTAAATATACAAACCAGATATCGCCATAACCAGTGCTAGCAAAAAAGCCCCATCCTGATCGATAACAATTTGTTTCCCCGTTCCCAAGGCCGCCATTATTAAACATGTGACCGGAACTACAAGCAAGCGCTTGCCGGACCAAGATCACTTCCTCTTTCGAGGGTCATGTCTAAAACATGGTAACGTAGCCTTGTGGGGGAAGGTGGGTAGGGACCAAAAAAGTTTATGGCGATATCTGGTTTGTATATTTACAGATATAAAAAAATTACGGTGTTAACACAAATTTTTAAAGATCTGTTACATATCAACCAGATATTGCCATAACCAGTGCTGACTATAACTGAAAGGAGGTGGGACGAAATACGGACAAGAAACGAACCTACATAGCTGCAGCGTGATATAGGAACTATAACTCACCCGCTAAACGCCAGCTAACGGTCATCAATGGGGCTTATAGCGTGAAGACCCCGGACGACTGGTTAATTAACGTACTTCCAGATTCAAGAAGCCAGAACATTACCTAGGACGTAAGTCCATTGGCACAGCCAATAAGTTTGTAAGCAAAACGTACGACCGAACGGCGAACGTGAATACATACAAGAAGCTGAAGCACATAATGTTAGGCTGCAATACATAACGTAATTAACAGTTAAACAGAGAACACGCACCTAATCGAACGAAACTGAACGAGAGGTGATAACAGACTGGGCAGCCACTAAGGGACCCAAGGGAAACAAACCATGTGCATGTGGCAGAGTGTTCCATAAATAAAACCGTATAAACAAGTTCTCTGAACTCCAATAACCTGCCCTTAAAACCTTCTTTAAAGGGACATTATTGAGCCATGCCCATGACGTAGACAGCGCCCTAACTTCATGGGTATTGACATGGTCAGGTCACGATTCCTGCTACCCGGAGAGACTGTAGGCTAACTTAATTGTCTACAATCCAACAGGAAATTGTAGACGCCGACACCTCCTTTGTCCAGTTATGACAAAAGGAGATGAATAGTCTATGGCGACCCTTCCGTATGTAAGACACCCTCTTAAGATAGGCTTTGAGGGCTCTGACAGGACAAAGCTGAATGGCACTGTCGTCAGTATCACGGGGAAGGGCTGGTATAGTAATACCGGTGTGTGCCACAGACGGAAGTTGATTATTAGCAAGAAACCCCGGATAGGTATGCAGCTCAACAGCTGACTCGTTGTGTGTGAAATTAACACATGCTTCATCGGCTGATAAAGCGTGAATCTCACACCACCTGCGACCAGACGATAAGGCAATAAGAAATACTGTCTTAAAAGTAAGTAACTTTAACAAACAAGAATTTAAAGTTTCAAAGGCTTGTTTGGACAGGACACCCAGAACCAATGGAAGATTCCATTTCGGAACTGGAGAAGATCCCTTAGGTTTCTCCAGTTCCAAACTCCTGATAACATTAGATATTACAGGCTGATTACTGTAGTTACTGTCCTAGAAATGCCTAAGCGTAGTAGCAATAGCCGATCTATAGCCTTTAATTGCTACTGGCGTAAGCTTCCTCACCTCCAATAGAAATATGAGAAATTCAGCAAGTAAGTTTACTGAAGGACTGAAGGGATCCACTTGCCTTCCGACACACCAATCCAGCCACACTTTCCACCTATATACATAGACTGAGTTGGTGGAGGTGCGTTTAGATGAACAGACTCGCTTGGCAACCTGTTCAGAAAACCCTTCTCTTGCATGCATCGTTGCATAGTACGAATGTGTGCAGATGGAGCATGGCCGGATTGGCATGGTACAGCCGAAACCGAGGTTGGCACAGTAGGTCGCTCCTGTGTGGAAGACAGGTGGGAATTTCCACCAGAAGTGACAACAGAAGACTGAACCACGGTTGGCCCGGCCAAAGTGGAGCAATCAACAACACCAGACACAACTCTTTGCTGATCTTGAGACAGCAGCGAAAAAGGGGGAAATGTGTAAGCGTGCATTCCCTCCCAAGTCATGCTCAGAGAGTCTACCCCCAGAGCCAAGGAGTCGGGAACTGGTGGTTCAACCTGGTGGTCAACATGCAGTGTCCCCAAGCAACTGAAAACGTGTTTGAGAATGCCCACATGCAGAGTCCATTCCGTATGCACTATTCCACCCTGGCGCGAGAGACTGTCTGCTAGAATATTCAGCTTCCCCAGAATGAAATGAGCTCTCAGCGTGACAGAGTGATTGGCACACCAGGTCAAGATCTTGATCGACAGAAGACAAAGTTTCCTGGACCGTGATCCCCCTCCTTGTTCACATGACGCCACTGTGGTATTGTCTGTTGCTACAAGCACACAGCGGCCTTCTACCACACTGACAAACTGTTTCAGCGCCAGCAACACTGCTCGTAGTTCGAGTGTATTGATATGGCAATGGCGCCAATACACCGATCACTTGCCGGACATTACCTGGTCTTCCAGGTGGGCTCCCCAACCGATGAGGCTGGCATCCGTAAAAAGATGGATGTCCGGAACTGGTGGATGGAGGGGAACAATGGAGTACAGAAACTCCTGATCCAGCCACTGAGAGACCGCAGACCGGAACCATTGACCTAATGCAATTGATCGGTCCCACGAATCTGACTCCTGTGACCACCGGGACTTGGTCTCCCATTGCAGGAGACGTTTCCGCGCACATCCCTGTGGCATAAGTCGTGCCATATATTCCATCTGGCCTAGAAGGCCGTGTAATGTCCGTGCTGAAGCAACATGTGCTTGTTGCATGAACATTATCGAACCTCGGATCTCTGCAATACGATCCAAGGACGGCCCTATCAACCCCTGAGAGAGGTTGAACCGAGCTACCAGGAACACAAATACCTGTGTCGGTTCCAGCTCTGACTTCCCAATTGGGAATGAACCCCATGCGAAGAGTATGTGACATGACTATTCGCATGTGGGTTGTAGCCAATTCCTTGGAGTTGGCAGGCTGAAGCCAATCGTCCAGGTAAGCGTGCAGCCAAATGCCCCGCTGATGAATAAAGCGGAGCATGGCCTTCACTACTCGAGTGAAAACATAGGGAGCCGTACAAAGGTCGAATGGAAGTGCCCGAAACTGGTACACCATCCCTTGAAATGCAAACCGAAGGTAGCGTCTGGACCTGGGGTGGATAGCTATATGGAAGTATGCATCCTTCAGTTCCAAAGACGTGACCCAGTCTTCCTGGTTTAAAGACAATCTGACTTTTTCTAAAGTCTCCATCTTGAAGTGTGGGGACAATATCGAAATGGGAAGGTCGATAATGAGTCTCCAACCTCCCTTCTTCTTGCGAACAAGACATAGCCTGCTGAAAAAGCCACATGAATGACCGCATTTACGCTTGATATTAGTGATTGATATAAGCTGTTAAAGCTTGTTTCGCACTCATTGTAAAAATTTAGGGTTTAAGTTTAAGCTTAAAACAGTATTTATAGCACTAAACAAAGTACTGCATGTGAATAGATGCAAGGATACACCCAAATCTGTTTCCAAAGAAGCCACACTCTCTGGACAATCATGTTTTAAGTAACAAACCAGAAAACATATGGGAGACAGTGCTAGTGCTGTCAATGGACATATCCATACCAATGCTCTGTGTCTGAATGGTTCAACACCAAAGGTCGGTGCATTATTGAGGACTTTGGACTCAGCTTCTAAGTTCTTTTAACAAAATTGACATTCTGCCAAAATGTAACAAGTTAAGTAGTTATGCACTTTTGACTGAGGTGAAAACTACATCGCCACCAATAATTTGGTATTCGCCCGAAAATAAAATGATGGAGGGCAGTGCTGCGCTGCTTCCACTGTCAATGATTTATTTCTTACTGACAGATATATCATAATAAATGCATACAATAATGAATAAAGTAAATTAAATATTATTATGCTTGATTGAGAGTGAACATTATTTGCTTATATATCACCAGATAAAGGTCTAACCGAGGGTTTTATTTTTATTTATTTTATTTTGTATATTTTTTTAGGTTCTATTTATTGATTTATTTTTTATTATTTAATATTTTGTCATATAATGTCTAGATTTAGACTATTTAGACATGTTTCTTTGCAATATAATAAGCCCCTCTTACATGAACAAGATGGCACCTCGATGGTCGGTCAAATAACAAATGCGCAATGCAATGTATTAAATCAGGTTTAATCCTCCGCATCGAGAATTATTTATACACATCTTCCCCTCAAAACATATTAGATACATGATGTGTAAACTACTGTAAATAAATTTTATGAAAATATAAGCTTATCGTCCGATTTTTAAATAAAGTAAACAAATTTCAAATATCTAACCTTCCCTGTTGGAATTTGGATGTAAGAGAATAACATCTTACATCATGACTATGACGAGGCATTCACGCTCGACAACTCTCATTTATATCACAGGGATTTGGGGGTACTAGTATATATATTTAAGTACAGGGATTCTACTCTGTGGGATGTCAGATTTCGCATCGATCAGTAAAATGGCCCTATCTGAAACAATTGCCACAGACATTGGCCATAGCAGGTCACATTTCCATACTAGGACACGGGTTCTGTCAGCAACACAAAAAAATCTTCGACGGGAGAGTTTTAACTGTGAATAACATTACTAATAAAATGTGTTTCCACTAACGTGTAGGTTTATTCGGCAAAAATGTACGTCAAAAAGAGATTTCGTAGCATTTTCAATTTGTTTTGAACATTTCTAAAGCGGCGCAATTCGCGTTGAAACGGGCGTTGAAACGGGCGTTGAAACGAGCGTTCTGGTTGGATTATTAGAATGTAACAAGATGTTTTTTTATATATGAAGAATAATCATAATCCAATCAGAACGTTCGTTTCAACGCGAATTGCGCCGCTTTAGAAATTTTATGCCTCATGGGTAGTATCCCTTGGTGACAATTTCATTAATTTAAAGACAAGCTTGAAATGAATCGACTTGTAGAAATTTAAAATACAGACTACTTACTCAATATTGTCCAATCAACTATTTCAAATATATATATTGATAAATCATGACACAGTTATTTAAAATGATGAATATACATCTTCCTAGTACCTGCAGAAGCTATTTGAAAAATTCTAAACAATATTTATTTTGTTCCGTTTAGTAATTTTATGTCGGAAGTAGCCGAATATCGTCACCGGATGTTATTACTCTCGCGAAAGAATACTTTTTTTATTATTTGAAGCTTAAATAAGAAATATAGCATATTTTTGATGAATTGTGCAGATATATACTGAGTCAAAAAAGAAACGATACCAAACTAAAAATGACGTAAAACGGATAAAACCATAGAAAGGTTTAATATATTATTACGTATCAGTACCGGGTATCTTATTGCAACGTCAGCCAACCATAAACACAGGTAAATAAACACCCGATAATCCTGGAACGCCGAATTTCCGATTTGCACGTGCTCCTCAACAAAGACAACTTCCTACACATGTACAAATCGGAAAACCGGTTTATTGTACTGGTATTGCATTATCATCGAGGAAAAACACCTTACATACCCATTGTTACCTCTAACAAAATGCCTAGGCTAAACCGCAATCAGAGAATGCGTGCCATTGGCATGATTGACGGCGGTTTACGTCAGCGTGACGTCGCAAATCGACTCGGGGTTACGCGGATCACGATAACACGTCTACTTCGACGTTATCGAACACATGGATCGGTGGACGACCGTCCAAGATCTGGTCGACCACGTGTGACGACGCGTGAACAGGACCGTCACATTCGGACGTCACATTTACGTGACCGGTTCCTACCTGCTACGCACACAGTTGCCGTTACTCCTGGGATGACCAACAATCGCATCAGTGCACAAACAGTCAGGAACCGGCTCAGTGAACGTGGCATTCGTGCCCATCGGCCATACGTTGGACCCATCCTGACACGACGTACGGCAGGAATGGAAGACGGAACGTGCTCGCTGGACTCGGGTTACAGTGGAATTCGGTGATGTTTAGTGATGAATCGCAGTTCTGTTTGCGTCGAGCGGATGGCAGAGAGCGGGTATATCGCAGACGCGGTGAACGTTACGCCGACGCATGTGTACGTCAGGTCGATCTGTTCGGGGGCGGAAGCGTTATGGCGTGGGGCAGTATCACCTTCGGCAGTCGCACTGAACTGTTAGTGGTGGACGGGAACCTAAACGCCCAGCGGTACTGTGATGAGATCCTTGCGCCAGTTGTTGTGCCGTTCTTTAACGCCAACAGAAACGTCACACTGTTCCAACAGGACAACGCCAGGTGTCATACTGCTCGGATTTCCACCACATTATTGGAGCAGAACAATATTGAAACCCTGCCGTGGCCTGCTTTGTCACCAGACTTGTCACCCATAGAACATTTGTGGGATACGTTAGACCGCCGCGTCAGACGACGTCAGCCGGTAACGTTAAACCAACTGAGGGATGTTTTGCGTCAGGAGTGGACAAATATTGACCAGCAAGAGATTCAGACACTCTTCCGTTCGATGCGACGGCGGTGCATTGCAGTGAGAGACGCAAATGGTGCCCATACTCGGTATTAATGTCTGTGTGAAAACTCCATTAGACCCCTGTCCGACGAATTACGTCATCACGCAGCAGACAGTTTCGGAGACTCATTATGCTTTATGTGCTCCTCTTTCAAACATGTTGGACTATCATCTTATGAATTTTCAAAGAATTTTCTTAATAAATGTTGAAATTATAGACACATAAACACCAGGTATCGTTTCTTTTTTGACTCAGTATATTTATTAAAATAACACATGTAACAAGAAAACAAATGAAATAAATGGAAACATATATTTTGGCGTTCAATGTTCATTTTCGTTGAAAAATGTCCGTGTAAAAACAAAATTACGATTGATTTTAAACAATTGATGTCATCTCAATTTATGGAAAGTGTCATGGAAATTCCTATCGCAGATTGATTCAGTGCTGGTAAATCTTTATAACTCGTGTTCTTATAATGTTGTGCTTGCTTTCGATTTGTTGAAATCAGCCACCAATGCCTTTGTTTATATTTTGTTATTAAAATGGTTTCTTCCAACACGGCATGGCCAAAATAGTTTCGCCTAGTTTTCATTCTATAGGCTGTTATTTCGGATAAACCCCCAATAATCCCTACATACTGTTCCATATTAATAGTATTTAAAATATTGGTTAAAACTGTTCGTTAATTATATGAGTTATGAGGTTCAGAAGAAAATCTATTGTTCTACAGAGTAATTAGTTCATTATACATTATTTTACATAAATTTGTGTTTTTCAACACATAACTTTGTCTACTGATTAATTTAATAGTATCACTCTGTACAGTACTTCAGTTGTTTGTTTCAAAAAATGACCTCACGGTAATTTCAAAATGAAATAGCCCCTTAATTAAGCATTAGTATAATATTATATCACAAAGCATATTATTATAGGTCATTTCTTTTAGTTAATACTTGTAGGATAAGAAGTTTATCATGCACGTGAACAAGGAAAAAACAATCATTAAAAGATAACACATGAATGCATGCTTCTGTCTGATAATATCTGACAACAGAAACCATATATAAATAAGCTGATGCAACAACAACAACTGTCAGATGAGGTTACAGTGATGATAAACCACTCCTGCAGGCATGTCACAAATAAAACATTGGTACATGGGAGATAACTTGTCTAGAATTTGAATTCAGGATTGCATGAGTAGTTGTCTCTGATAATGTGATTAGCAAATAATAGCTTGTTGTTATCACCACCACATTCATCATCATCAGCTCCACCTTTTATATCATCATCATTATCTACATCCATATATATCATCATCACATTCATTGTGACACAGGAAAAGCACCCGAAAATCCATTTAAAACCTGGCATTAGTAATTGTACAGTCCAATGCAACACATTGGCTTTACTGTGAAATCTTCATGTTCTGTTTTTTCAGCTTCTAAATGTGAGGAAAGTTTCATGTGTTTAGCTGGATATTGTGTCATTCTGTCCCAATAAGATATCGGACTGACAACATCTCCATTGTTAGCTCCGCACCGGCTAAAACAATGTAACCACTAAGGCCAAAATAAATCCCCTGAGTTTAGTGTTTCATGTCCAAAAAAATAGGGTCGGTCGGTAGGGAATGTTTTTATATATTTATTTATTTTACCATACTCTTGGACACAGAAAAATGTGTAAAAAATGGGTCAGTCGGGAAACCTAGACACATTTTGTCCTAATGTAAATTTAAACCTGTCATAGTCATCCATAATGCTGATGCCGTGTACAAGTATTATGAAGCATCAGGAACTGTCATGCCGTGTACAAGTATTATGAAGCATCAGGAACTGTCATGCCGTGTACAAGTATTATGAAGCATCAGGAACTGTCATGCCGTGTACAAGTATTATGAAGCATCAGGAACTGTCATGCAGGCAGGCATTCAGTGACATGTCACCATTTGACAGTATTATTGTCATGTAACCATTTATGCCTGGTCTCATTATCTGTATGTGATCCTATACCCTCTAATCTCAGTGGGTAATAATAAACTCATTAATTTGTGGAAATATGTGTCCTTTCATGGAGTCAGATTTTATCTAAATATTGATAATAATGTCCAATAATGTCCACTATATGCCTTGGTTCTGGTGCAGCTATTGTTTGCCTTAAGTAGTGCTATCTAAATATTGTGAGGTGGAATGCGGAGTCTAAACCAGAGTTTCCATTCTGCTCTAGGTAAGAAAATAACTTTTAATATCTTATAGCTTATTGTAATTTATAATAATTTTAGTCTTTTGATGACAGTTGAAGTAATTTTCTGGAGAATAAAGAAGTTATTGTTCCTGGTGACATAGTAAAATATAGTAATGTATGTTTACCATGAGCCTCCGTGGTTAAGTGATCTAGCATGCCATTGTACATTAGAACTCGCCTAACCTGCTATCATCAAACCTGCTATCATTCAAACCTGCTATCATCAGCGCTGTGAGTTCATTACTTATCAGGTACAAGTGATAAAATGATGATATGTGAGAAAGTTGTCTGTGCTAGTTGGAGAATTGAGTACTGTTTTCTACTGAGGAAATGTGGGTGGTCTTCTCCACCACACATGACTGACTTTGTATGATAAATGCTCCAGAGTGAGACCTGTACTAAATTGATAGCATCATGACATATGACTATAGTGGCAATGTTACCTCTTCCTAGAAAGGATAAATATTGTTCAATCAACTTTTTCACACATTATAATTTGTATATATAACCAGTTGCTGAGCCCAGACTAGGCCCTATAGGTATATAATATGGCCATATAGATATATACATGTCTATATATTCCGAGTCAAATAAGAAACGATACATGGTATAAACATATATGTATTTTAATTACTAAATAAGCAATTCATCTGAAATTTCGTGTACCGAGATTGAAACATATGAGACAATGTTACAAGTTTAATATTCGATCATACTATCAGTATCTGTTACGTTGTGACGTCATTTGTGACTAAGGGGTCAAGTGGAATATTCACACAATAGTCAATACCGTGTATGACCTCCATTGGCATCTCTCACTGCAATGCAGCACCGTCGCATGGAACGAATAAGTGTCAGAATCTCATATTGGTCAATGTTGTTCCACTCCTGACACAGAATACCCCTCAGTTGGTGTAACGTCGCCGGCTGACGGAGTCTTACACGACCGTCTAAGGTATCCCATAAATGTTCTATCAGAGACAAGTCTGGTGACAGTGCTGGCCACGGTAAACGTTCAATGTTCCCCTGCTCCAATAATTGAGTGGTAATGTGTGCAGTATGGCATCTGGCGTTGGAACAGTGTGACGCATCGATTGACGTTAAAGAATGGCAAAACAATGGGCGTAATAATTTCGTCACAGTACTGCTGTGCGGTTAAGTTTCCGTCAACAATAATCAGCTGTGTGTGGCCGTCGAATGTGATGCCGCCCCATACAATAACGCTACCGCCTCCAAACCGATCCACCTCACGTACACACGCATTGGCGTAACATTCTCCCTGTCGACGGTAAACTCGAGCTCTGTCATCCGCATGCCGTAAACAGAAATGCGATTCGTCACTAAACATAACGGAATTCCACTGTAAGCGAGTCCAACGTGCATGTTCACCCGTCCACTCACGACGTTCGTTCCGGTAACGTTGCATCAACATGGGCCCGGTGTACGGTCTGTAAGGACGGATTCCACATTCAGCGAGACTGTTCCGAACTGTTTGAGCACTGATTCTATTGTTGGTCCTCCCAGAAGTAAAAATGGTGGTATGAGTAGCGAGCAGGAAGCGGTCACGTAAATGTGACGTCCGAATATGATGTCGTCACGCATGGTCGACCAGTACGTGGGCGGTCGTCAGTTGATCCACATGTTCGGTACCGTCCAAGTAGACGTGTGATCGTGATCCGGGACACACTGAGGCGATTAGCGACGTCGTTATGACGTAAACCAGCTTCAACCATCCCAATTGCTCGCATTCTCACATTTTGGTCGAGTCTGGGCATTTCTCTTGAAAAAAAAAAATGCAGATCGTGTTGGTGTTTTTGCTCGAAGTAATTACAATATGAGTACAACAAACTGGTTTGTGGATCTATCCATGTATAGCAAATCGTGTTCCTGGAGGATCACGTGCAAAACGTAAAATCGGCGTTAGGAAAATATGGATGCATTATTTACCTGTGTATATGGATGAATATCATAGTCATACGTCACTCCGAATGGAAAGTGGTGGCTTAAATTAATTATCACAGGCATTTATATGTTTGCATCTTTTTCGTCAAATTGGTTTGGTATCGTTTCTTTTTTGACTCAGTATAATTATCCAAATGATAGAGCTTGGCTGAATGATTGACAGTTGTCACATTTCCAAGGGATTTAAGTTTTATTATTGAAATATTGTAGCTAATATAATTATATAATTCATTCAGAAATCAATTCACCATCTCAACATGACCTTTCAGTAACTTAACATGGAATCAATTAAATTAAGGATAGGTGCAAAGCATTGTATAATGGTGTATATCGTGGCTTAACGTTAATCATTGTCATTGTACTGTTAAATCAATGCCACTTTTCGTAACAATCTTAACAATATATCTTTACTCCCTCAATTCCATTATACTTATTAACCATTCAATAGGATTATTAGCGATTTTAATGGGGACTAAATTTCTGTATAGTAAAGAGCGACCCATTAGTAACGGATTAATTAGGTGCAATATGAAATACTGTGTCATCGCTAATTTCTATTATTTTCATTTAATAAGACCATTTTCTGCTCGGCTAGATGTATTGTTATACTTAATCTCTATAAATATATAATCGAAGTACAAAAAAAGGATTATGATTGTGAAAGCATACTGTCGCTGCCTATAAAATTGGCACAAAAGTACTGTTACACTGGAATTAATCAGTTTAAATTGGGTATACAGTCCAACTATTTATTTACTATTGGATGTCTGATTAGCACAGCACTAGCTTCTCACCAATGCAACCCAGGTTCGATCCTTGGATCGGGCAGTATGTGAGATTGTACGGTGGTCACCAGATTGGACAGGTGGGTTTTCTCTGGGTACTCAGGTTTCCTGACCACATTTACGCTTCATCTGTGTCAACGAGAGTAATTAATATAATTTGTTGAAGCTTGTTTCACAATCATTGTAAAATTAATAAAGTTTTAAAAAAAGTTTATTTTAGCTCAATTTGCACAAGTTCTTACAACATTAGATTAGTCGCTTTCAAGATCTCTTTCCTGAGCATCATAACGTCCAGGAATGGATCAGAATGAGGGACCGAGAGAAGAGGCAAAGTGGCTTTAAGGGTCTTGCTTTTTCTTGCAATTGCTGATGATCAACTAATTTTACACATCATCTTTTGACATCAAATTCAATAACAAAATATGTAAACCCCACCAATTTATGTTGTGTTATACTGTAGTGTATTTAGCTCGGTGCTGATGTACTGCAGTGACAACAGTAGATATGACAGTAGGATGGGTTAGAACATATCTATAGCCTTTGCTTTATTGTAAAACAACAAAGCATGTCCTTCAATGGTTTTTATGACAATGAATGAAATGTGATCAAGATTATAATACCATTGACTCACACTGGATTATAGGTTATGGTTTGGAGGATCTGTCTGTAGGTAATTAGGAAAATGTTGGTATTAACCCATTCAACCCCAAGTAACTGACATGGATTGGTGCATGCTATTTTTAGATCAATAAATTAATAAGAAAATTACATTTGGACCAGTTCATTTATCAAAATTGGTAATTTTATCTAAAAATAGTAATAATTATTACTGGCAAAAAAGTGCAGATCCTGATGAGACGGCTCGTTACGAGCCGGTTCATCTGGATCTACACTTTTCATAAGCCTATTTAGAGGCCTGTGGGGTTGAAAGGGTTAAACAGTTACAGATGCAGTTTGGTTTTACATTATTATAAGATATACTTTATATTAAGCATGTGGTTAACCCTTTCCCTCATAGAAGCACCTCTTGACGCCATTACCAATACGACATACATTGACAATGTAGTAGCCAAACCAATGCTCATAACAAAGGCCAGAACCTTGTGTAGTCCCAGTAATATCTATGGAGGTGGGATAGATATGGTGACTACTTATCCACTATATGATAGCTAAATGGCTGTCGTTTGTATGGAGATATAATAGACTATTAGTATTTTAACCTAAATCTCTATGAAGGAAAGGGTTAAAAGAAATCACAGCGCCATTTAAAGCATCATAAATTCGGTATAAAGAAAAGTAATTGGACAAATATTTTACTTTTCTACAGAATATAATATTTCTTGTTACAGTATATATTTTCCCCAGAAAGGAAATAATTAATGCAACTGTCCTGTCTCGAATGTTTTTAATTTCAGGCTAACTATTTTCGGAAAATCATACATTGACTTTGGGATGTTTGTAGGTTTGCAAACCACCGTTTTAAAGCAATTGAACAAAATCTTCAAAAATAATTTTGGAAGAATGTGTAGTTTCAACTAGATGCATGTGAAAAATAAGAGTTTATACCAATCTGGTCAATGGTCTTTATTTGGTTAATATGTGCAACAAATCTAGGTAATTAGGTCTAATTTTTGAAAAAGCTATAAATTACATTTCCTTTGATGATATGGAAGGTGTCAGTTGCAGTGCTCTATTTCCCTGTTTTGTTTTATAAATGTTTCATAGTAAAGATAATTGATAGTGTGTGCTATTATACATGTGTATATATGTTTTTGTGGTTCTCATCCCAGGCTTATTGCTGAATTAAACATGTGTATATAAGTTTGACATTTGTTAGCACAGGAAAACTGTATTTCAACAATGACGCAATGGATTTATCCCCGTCATCGACTATAAATAATAGATGGTCCTTAGCCCTTTCCTGAGCATGTTCGATCCCCCGTCTGACCCTAATAAAATTAACAGTCTTTCAGATGGGACGTTAAACCGAGGTCTCGTGTCGGTGCTTTAAGTGGCGTCCGTGGTCCAGTGGTAGAGCGTCGGATTTGGAATCGAACGGTCCCGGGTTCGATACTCGGTCAGGCCACGTATGTAGTGTCATTGAGCAAGGCACCTCACACACATTGCTTAGTACTGGTTAATCGCTTAGGTCGACTAAGCTTGCCCAGGAAAACATGTCTAAGTCCCCTTGAGGGGTTTGACATTAAAGGAACATACATACATACACCGTGCACGTAAAAGAACCAGAGGACACTCTGGAATGGGTCTCTGTCTGTATCCTCCAAAATGACTAATCTCTTTAGGAGGCGTCGCTCATATGGGCAACTGGTAGCGACGATAAATAAACGTAAAAAACAAACAAACAAGCCCTTTTAACAATACAGACCTCTAAATAGGCTTACAAAATGTGTAGATCCAGATTAGCCAGCTTGTGACGAGCCATCTCATCAGGATCTGCACTTTTTGCCAGTAATATTACTATATTTTGACAAAATTACCCATTTTGATAAATAAACTGGTCTAAATATAATTTTCTTATTAATTTATTGGTCTAAATATATCATGCACCAGTCCAGGTCAGTTACTTGGTGTTGAATGGGTTAAAACCCAAATTACCCTACAACTCTTCAAATGTTATCTTTTCTTACTTCCCAGTCTTGCATGGTTAGCCATTAATTAAGCCTTTGGGAAATCTTGAAAACTATCTTTAAGTTTGTATTTGTATGTATTTATGTAAATTTATTAATCTATAGGTATAGTAGACAGGTGCGCCTGATATCGTTAAAGTCACTTAATGGAAGAGTTAATTCCCGGTATGCGACATAGTAACATGGGACGTGTACGGTTTTATGTTCGGTCATTCATTCATACTTACTGACAATTTTACTTAAGTGTAGACACAGCTTCGCTGCTTGAAATGAATGGTTAAGGCGTGTGTCTGCCTTCACTCATTTGTGACTGCTCAAAACTTCTTGTGGTTTTTCTTTCTCACTGGAATTTGTGAATAAATAGTTATGTGAGGTAATGTTGGCTGTAATTTACAACTAGGGGATACATTGAATGGATTACTAATGTATTCTAATATGGGAGTTAAAAATGGAGGTAATATTTGATTTAAATTATATTATATATAAATGATTTGTATTATCATACTTGTATGCATACTGTTTTGCCATTGATCTGAAATTAAGATTCCTTCAAGTTTATAGGCAATTTTACACTTCTATCTTTCTGTAATATAATACAAGCATCCTATGTAACCAGGTATAACAAATTGGCTACAACATATCAACTTTGTTGTTAAAATTTCATACAACAAACGTCGCCTTCATTTGTTTCATTCAGTTTTCGTGTTCCATAATAAGAACATTTCGCACACAATTTGTTGTATAGAATAGAATCTTACATGAGTGGTGATTTCATGCTACTACATGAGTGGTGATTTCATGCTATTACATGAGTGGTGATTTCATGCTATTACATGAGTGGTGATTTCATGCTATTACATGAGTGGTGATTTCATGCTATTACATGAGTGGTGATTTCATGCTATTACATGAGTGGTGATTTCATGCTATTACATGAGTGGTGATTTCATGCTATTACATGAGTGGTGATTTCATGCTATTACATGAGTGGTGATTTCATGCTATTACATGAGTGGTGATTTCATGCTACTACATGAGTGGTGATTTCATGCTACTACATGAGTGGTGATTTCATGCTACTACATGAGTGGTGATTTCATGCTACTACATGAGTGGTGATTTCATGCTACTACATGAGTGGTGATTTCATGCTACATGTATATTGTTTGGACATGACATGGCCAGGATCGCTTAACTCTTTCAACCCCAAGTAACTGACATGGACTGGTGCGTGATACTAACCCATTCAACCCCAAGTAACTGACATGGACTGGTGCGTGATACTAACCCATTCAACCCCAAGTAACTGACATGGACTGGTGCGTGATACTAACCCATTCAACCCCAAGTAACTGACATGGACTGGTGCGTGATACTAACCCATTCAACCCCAAGTAACTGACATGGACTGGTGCGTGATACTAACCCATTCAACCCGTCAGACACTGGTGGTGCTGATTAACCCATTCAACCCCAAGTAACTGACATGGACTGGTGCGTGATACTAACCCATTCAACCCCAAGTAACTGACATGGATTGGTGCGTGATACTAACCCATTCAACCCCAAGTAACTGACATGGACTGGTGCGTGATACTAACCCATTCAACCCCAAGTAACTGACATGGACTGGTGCGTGATACTAACCCATTCAACCCCAAGTAACTGACATGGACTGGTGCGTGATACTAACCCATTCAACCCCAAGTAACTGACATGGACTGGTGCGTGATACTAACCCATTCAACCCCAAGTAACTGACATGGACTGGTGCGTGATACTAACCCATTCAACCCCAAGTAACTGACATGGACTGGTGCGTGATACTAACCCATTCAACCCCAAGTAACTGACATGGACTGGTGCGTGATACTAACCCATTCAACCCCAAGTAACTGACATGGACTGGTGCATGATATTAACCCATTCAACCCCAAGTAACTGACATGGACTGGTGCATGATATTAACCCATTCAACCCCAAGTAACTGACATGGACTGGTGCATGATATTAACCCATTCAACCCCAAGTAACTGACATGGACTGGTGCGTGATATTAACCCATTCAACCCAAAGTAACTGACATGGACTGGTGCATGATATTAACCCATTCAACCCCAAGTAACTGACATGGACTGGTGCGTGATATTAACCCATTCAACCCCAAGTAACTGACATGGACTGGTGCGTGATACTAACCCATTCAACCCCAAGTAACTGACATGGACTGGTGCGTGATACTAACCCATTCAACCCCAAGTAACTGACATGGACTGGTGCGTGATACTAACCCATTCAACCCCAAGTAACTGACATGGACTGGTGCGTGATACTAACCCATTCAACCCCAAGTAACTGACATGGATTGGTGCGTGATACTAACCCATTCAACCCCAAGTAACTGACATGGACTGGTGCGTGATACTAACCCATTCAACCCCAAGTAACTGACATGGACTGGTGCGTGATACTAACCCATTCAACCCCAAGTAACTGACATGGACTGGTGCGTGATACTAACCCATTCAACCCCAAGTAACTGACATGGACTGGTGCGTGATACTAACCCATTCAACCCCAAGTAACTGACATGGACTGGTGCGTGATACTAACCCATTCAACCCAAGTAACTGACATGGACTGGTGCGTGATACTAACCCATTCAACCCCAAGTAACTGACATGGACTGGTGCGTGATACTAACCCATTCAACCCCAAGTAACTGACATGGACTGGTGCGTGATACTAACCCATTCAACCCCAAGTAACTGACATGGACTGGTGCGTGATACTAACCCATTCAACCCCAAGTAACTGACATGGACTGGTGCGTGATACTAACCCATTCAACCCCAAGTAACTGACATGGACTGGTGCGTGATACTAACCCATTCAACCCCAAGTAACTGACATGGACTGGTGCATTCAACCCCAAGTAACTGACATGGACTGGTGCATTCAACCCCAAGTAACTGACATGGACTGGTGCGTGATTAACCCATTCAACCCCAAGTAACTGACATGGACTGGTGCGTGATATAACCCATTCAACCCCAAGTAACTGACATGGACTGGTGCGTGATACTAACCCATTCAACCCCAAGTAACTGACATGGACTGGTGCGTGATATTAACCCATTCAACCCCAAGTAACTGACATGGACTGGTGCGTGATACTAACCCATTCAACCCCAAGTAACTGACATGGACTGGTGCGTGATATAACCCATTCAACCCCAAGTAACTGACATGGACTGGTGCGTGTATAACCCATTCAACCCAAGTAACTGACATGGACTGGTGCGTGATACTAACCCATTCAACCCCAAGTAACTGACATGGACTGGTGCATTCAACCCCAAGTAACTGACATGGACTGGTGCATAACCCATTCAACCCAAGTAACTGACATGGACTGGTGCTCATTCAACCCCAAGTAACTGACATGGACTGGTGCATTCAACCCCAAGTAACTGACATGGACTGGTGCATTCAACCCACCAAGTAACTGACATGGACTGGTGCTGCCATTCAACCCCAAGTAACTGACATGGACTGGTGCATTCAACCCCAAGTAACTGACATGGACTGGTGCGTGATACTAACCCATTCAACCCCAAGTAACTGACATGGACTGGTGCGTGATACTAACCATTCAACCCCAAGTAACTGACATGGACTGGTGCGTGATACTAACCCATTCAACCCCAAGTAACTGACATGGACTGGTGCATGATACTAACCCATTCAACCCCAAGTAACTGACATGGACTGGTGCATGATACTAACCCATTCAACCCCAAGTAACTGACATGGACTGGTGCTGATATAACCCATTCAACCCCAAGTAACTGACATGGACTGGTGCATTCAACCCCAAGTAACTGACATGGACTGGTGCATTCAACCCCAAGTAACTGACATGGACTGGTGCATTCAACCCCAAGTAACTGACATGGACTGGTGCATTCAACCCCAAGTAACTGACATGGACTGGTGCATTCAACCCCAAGTAACTGACATGGACTGGTGCATTCAACCCCAAGTAATCGACATGGACTGGTGCATTCAACCCCAAGTAACTGACATGGATTGGTGCATTCAACCCCAAGTAACTGACATGGACTGGTGCGTGATACTAACCCATTCAACCCCAAGTAACTGACATGGACTGGTGCATTCAACCCCAAGTAACTGACATGGATTGGTGTGTGATACTAACCCATTCAACCCCAAGTAACTGACATGGACTGGTGCATTCAACCCCAAGTAACTGACATGGATTGGTGCGTGATACTAACCCATTCAACCCCAAGTAACTGACATGGACTGGTGCGTGATACTAACCCATTCAACCCCAAGTAACTGACATGGACTGGTGCGTGATACTAACCCATTCAACCCCAAGTAACTGACATGGACTGGTGCATGATACTAACCCATTCAACCCCAAGTAACTGACATGGACTGGTGCGTGATACTAACCCATTCAACCCCAAGTAACTGACATGGACTGGTGCATGATACTAACCCATTCAACCCCAAGTAACTGACATGGACTGGTGCGTGATACTAACCCATTCAACCCCAAGTAACTGACATGGACTGGTGCGTGATACTAACCCATTCAACCCCAAGTAACTGACATGGACTGGTGCGTGATACTAACCCATTCAACCCCAAGTAACTGACATGGACTGGTGCATGATACTAACCCATTCAACCCCAAGTAACTGACATGGACTGGTGCATGCTATTATTAGACCAATAAATTAATAAGAAAATTACCTTTGGACCAGTTCATTTATCAAAATGGGTAATTTTATCTAAAAATAGTAATAATTATTACTGGCAAAAAAGTGCAGATCCTGATGAGACGGCTCGTCACGAGCCGGCTCATCTGGATCTACACTTTTCATAAGCCTATTTAGAGGCCTGTGGGGTTGAAAGGGTTAATAGCAAAATTCTAAAACTCGTTTCATAAAATTAGTTATGAAATCACTAGGATCCTTTTTTATTACCATTTCATATTTTTGCACAAAATAACGTTGCTACTTTCATTTTGGCTATCATCACTGGTCACGGGTTCGAGCCCCGCTCAGGCCAGTTGACTGTCCGATTAGCACAGTGGTTAACATGCTCGCTTCTCACCAATGCAACCCGGGTTTGATCCTCAGACTGGGAAGTATGTGAGATGATACGGTGGTCGCCAGATCGGACAGGTGGGTTTCCTCCCACGCGAAGGACCACATTTACGCTTTCATCCGCGCCAACGAGAGTGATTAATATAAGTTGTTAAAACTTGTTTCACACGCAATCGTTGTCAAATAAATAAAGTTTATACTAGGCCATGTCTCATTTATATGAAAATGTTGGCAGCTTCTTACGGAGGTTGGTGCACCAAGTACTGGTTAACCGCTGGAGCCTGCCCAGGAAAGGTGTTGTTAGGTAAACTGCCTACCGGCGATATAGCCTAAAATGGTGCTGATGCATGCGGAAAATCCAAACAAACAAGCTTTCATTTTGGCGCCAAGCTTTGGCGCAAATTGTAATGACGTCACTAAATTGTTGTTACGTCACAATGCAACACAGCCAGTATATTTACGTCACAATGCAACACAGCCAGTATATTTAAGTCACAATGCAACACAGCCAGTATATTTAAGTCACAATGCAACACAGCCAGTATATTTAAGTCACAATGCAACACAGCCAGTATATTTAAGTCACAATGCAACACAGCCAGTATATTTACGTCACAATGCAACACAGCCAGTATATTTAAGTCACAATGCAACACAGCCAGTATATTTACGTCACAATGCAACACAGCCAGTATATTTATTCACAATGCAACACAGCCAGTATATTTACGTCACAATGCAACACAGCCATATATTTTGGGTTTTTGTTGGCAGTATATTTGTTGGAGTATATTTACGTCACAATGCAACACAGCCAGTATATTTGTCACAATGCAAACAGCCAGTATATTTAGTCACATGCCCAGCCAGTTATTTACGTCACAATGCAACACAGCCAGTATATTTACGTCACAATGCAACACAGCCAGTATATTTACGTTTCAATGTTTTTTTTAAATTAAAGCTTCAATATATGTGGGCATAAATTCCAAAATGTGTTCATTTGTTGATTTATCTCATGTTTAAACTGAACTTAAAATTTTATTTAAATTAGTCATTTTCCTGGTGTTTGATAAGGAAGTAAATGAAAAATGTTCACAGTTAATTGAAATGCATTAGTCTGGAGTATAGATCAGGTTGCTTGGTAACAGGAAAAATAAATGCACAAAAATGTTAAATATGTAATAAAATAGGTTGATGCAAACCAATGTCATCACATGTTTCAATATTTCCAAGTACATGATTGTAATTTAACCCATTCAACACCAACTGACATAGACTGGTCCATGACATTTTTAGACCAATTAAATTAATAAGAAAATTACATTTGGATCAGTTCATTTATCAAAATGGGTAAATTATTCTCTAAAAATTGTAATATTACTTGCAAAAAGCCGGCTCATCTGGATCTACACTTTTTGTAAGCCTATTTAGAGGTATGTGGTGTTGAAAGGGTTAAGGAATAATTAATCTTAGTTTCAATTAAATACAATATACTTTATTCATTGTTTTATGCCAAATATTATTTCAAATAACAAAGTTGTGGTCACCTTTTCGATTGAGAATTGAATGCCGAATGCTAAATATGGAAATGAAGACATAATTATAACAAAACATTCATAGTCAGCCACATGTTTTCTGAATTCCGCTTCCGTTTGGATACAGTCTGTGGAAATGTAATATAGTAATGTTGTTGAATATAGACTATGCTTGGGGTAGTATAGTAGACACTGGAAATGTAATATACTAATGTTGTTGAATATAGACTATGCTTGGGGTAGTATTGTAGACACTGGAAATGTAATATAGTAATGTTGTTGAATATAGACTATGCTTGGGGTAGTATAGTAGACACTGGAAATGTAATATACTAATGTTGTTGAATATAGACTATGCTTGGGGTAGTATTGTAGACACTGGAAATGTAATATAGTAATGTTGTTGAATATAGACTATGCTTGGGGTAGTATAGTAGACACTGGAAATGTAATATACTAATGTTGTTGAATATAGACTATGCTTGGGGTAGTATTGTAGACACTGGAAATGTAATATAGTAATGTTGTTGAATATAGACTATGCTTGGGGTAGTATAGTAGACACTGGAAATGTAATATACTAATGTTGTTGAATATAGACTATGCTTGGGGTAGTATAGTAGACACTGGAAATGTAATATACTAATGTTGTTGAATATAGACTATGCTTGGGGTAGTATAGTAGACACTGGAAATGTAATATAATAATATCGTAATTATGTTGAATGAAGCTACTGTGGTGAACATGACGGGGGTTGTCACAGTTTATGGCATATCAAGTCATTTTAGCAACATGTAATGGTGTTAGGAAACAACAATTACCATGAATTTCTGTCATGACTAATCGATGAAGGTTTAGTTAATGTTTTTCGTGTAAATCCGGTGGAATGTCTGGTTCATGTCAAAGCATACATGACTGCATTTAGGCTGAACATATGCGATAATGTTGTCAAATAAGAAATCCAAAAATGACATCACTGTATTAAATTGGACCTAAAACGGTTTTACCTGTGCTGGTTCTAATTTTCATTTAGGCTTATTTTCATTTAGACCAACTGAGGCATTCGTGAATGGAAAATCGATGAGAGACATATCGCTGGTTGTTCTATATTACCGTAATCGTTTGTGTATAAGATACACTTATTTTCCTCCAAAATAATATCCAAAAGTCTGGTGCATCTTATCCTCCAGTTTAGAACTAAATTCCATGTTTCAAAGACTCAAAAATGACAAATGGTGTATTACAATAAAGGGAAATAAATGTTCGATACTATTTTTCTCTAAGTCCGTAACATGCCGTATTTGTTCCGGATTTCCTTCGAGTCTATATATTTATATCGTGTGGGAAATCATTCAAAGTTAAAATGTTATTTAATTTATGATAAAAAAATCTAGTTAGAAAATAGATGTAAAATATTAAAATCAACAAAAGCAACTTTTATTGAAGGAAAACTAATAATGTTTCACATTTATCAAGTTTTGCAAACAACCAATTGCTGACTGCTGTTTGGTGTATGTGCCACTAATTATCATTGTTAATGTGTTGAGATTGACAAGTTTGATTAGGTGTTGACAGGATGAAATTATGTCACTTTAAATACTAGAACTTGTTGAGATTTACTCACTCACTAGAGCTGTGCTCAGAGAGAGAATATGGCATATTAACGCTTTAGTGGTCATACACCCCGGTCGATCTCCTCACGACGTGCACGTCGTGACCGGGGCACATCCCGCAGCAGCAGCGTAGGATTCTGGGATCTTCTGGTCGTCGATCTTGTGAAGGGGAGGCTCGCCAGCATGTGGATCCATGGCTTACGGCACATCAGGACAGATCCACCAGCTCTTCTAGATAGTGGGGTATTTTGACGCTATATCTTCGCCGGCTCGTTTCGACACTTTCTCTTCCTTCTTTTACTTCTCCGGCGGATAGACGAGACGGCGGACCTGAGGGAGCGGCAACAGTCGTGGATCCACGCTCCCCCGAGCTACACCGGAGTTTAGTAGACTCGTTTGCGACAATCGACGACCAGATGTCTAACTGTCAGATCCGTATTAATGCTGCTGCGGGGTGACCAACAGTGAGGAGTGTGGCGCTACAAAGGACCACGTACAGACCAGGCCTTGTCAACCTGGCCGGCACAGAAAGAAGTAACCACCTGATGACGTCTTCATAAGCCACACAGAATACAGAACCTTCAGAGAATACCGAACTAATCAACGTAGAAGAACAGGAATAATCATCATAGAAGCATAGGAATAATCATCACAGAACACGTATAATCATCATCGAATAACCACCACAGAAGAATCACCTTAGGACAAGAAGAATCACCTTAGACAAGAAGAATCACCTTAGGACATAACCATCTTAGAAAATACAGTCGCCCAAATGCATTTATGCGGTGGCGACTATAAACAAAATTACATCGTTCGTGGTCATACACCAGAGTCAGTATCACGACTAGTAACGCTTACAAATTACATACACGGAAACACGGTTTGGCTTATTATATAGTGCGCACCGTTTTGACCTACTTTCGCCAAAACGAGACTAACAGGTAAACAAACGTAAATATGCATTACTCGTATAGGAATGACACACCTGAGTGTCACATAATCTTGAAATTTACCAGTAGTTAGACGCAATATCTGTTCCTACGAATGTATATGGGTTATATAGTTCAGAGAAGTACTTAGTGTGTCGTCCATTGTCCAGTGGTACAGTGGTAGAGTGTCTTATTTGGATTCAAAGGGTCCCGGGTTTGATACTAGTGTGGGGCACATATAGTGTCATTGAGTGAGGCATCTCAGTACTGGTTAGTGACTTAAGTCTGCTAAGCCTGTCCAAAAAACATGTCAAGGTCACCACAGGGTGCTTGGCATCAATAAAACATACAATGTACATAAGTAATTGAATGCATTAGTAACATTTAGGTTACACGCACCATATTAACTATATTAACGCATGGCATTGGAATGGCCTCCCTCCCCTCAACGAATGATCACTGCCGGCCCAGTGGAAGTCAGCAAATGTTGCTCCCATTTACAAAAAAGGGGACAAGTCACACCCCGCCAACTATAGGCCTATCTCACTGACTATGCAAGGTTCTAGAACATATACTTAGTTATTAGTTACTCCTCGATAGTAAAACACTTTATGGTTTTAGAGAAAAAACGGTCATGCATGACCCAACTAGTAATGCTAGTCAATGACTTGGTTACCTCAGTCTACAATAAGCATCAGGTAGATCTCATCCTATTAGACTTCAGTAAGACTTTCGATAAGGTCAATCACGAGAAAGTACTACTAAAAATGCATGACTATGGAGTCAGAGGTCGAACATTAAGGTGGATTAAGAGTTTTCTAGATAATAGACTCCAGTCAGTTGTCCTTAATGGTATTAGTTCAGATGCCATTCCTCTGGAGTCCCACAGGGATCCGTACTTGGACCCCTGCTTTTCCTAGCCTATATAAACGACCTCCCACAAAACATCAGTTCCAAAGTCCGTATCTTTGCAGATGATACTGCAGTCTATCTATCATCTGCAAATGAATCGGTCACACTCCAACACGATCTTAAGAGATAAGAAGAGTGAGAGTTGGAGTGGGACATGGAATTTAACCCCTCCAAATGTCAAGTTATCCACGTCACCAGAAGGAAGCATCCTATTCCCAGTCAATATGAACTCCAATCGTCGGTCACCTCTGCCAAATACCGTTGCGTGGATATCTCAAATAACCTATCGTGGGACACTCACATAAAAAGGTCAACTAAGAAAGCAAACCAAACATTAGGATTCCTACGTAGAAACCTCCAGGTCAAATCCGAACCCCTTAAGTCCATGGCTTACCAGACACTAGTGAGACCCCAACTTGAATATGGCTCCGAGATCTGGTTGCCCCATACCCAAACATTGATAGACATGCTACATTCCCTAAATCTATGCAGACTAGATCAACGGCGTATTGACAATAGGTTATCCCTTCTGTATAAATTCATAATGATCTTGTTGCTATTCCCATTGAAAATTACCTAGTTCCCCTCTCCCATCCTGCTCGCCATTGCCATTCCATAAGCTATAGGTTAATTACAGCAACTACAGACTACTACAAGTTTTCCTTTTTGCCACGAACAATCTACCATTGGAACCATCTCCCTCCTGAAATTGTTCATCTCCCTACCACAGAGCAATTCAATACGACAGTTTGCCATGTTGACCATGCCAGTCCCTAGTTGTTCTGCGCAGCTGCTTTTAAACTTTTACCACAACTTATTTTCATTACTTTCTTAAATTATGCTTTTAACTATTCATACTTTTAACTTCTTTGCGGTTTTTGACGCGTAACATGTCTACATCCCCGCAAGGGGTTCGACATTAAAGGAAGATAGATAAAGGTAGGTATGTAGATAAAGGTAGGTAGGTAGATAAAGGTAGGTAGGTAGATAGATAAGGGTAGGTAGATAGATAAGGGTAGGTAGGTAGATACGGGTAGATATATAGATAAGGGTAGGTAGGTAGATAAGGGGTAGATATATAGATAAAGGTAGGTAGTTAGGTAGGTAGATAAAGGTAGGTAGGTAGATAAAGGTAGGTAGGTAGGTAGGTAGGTAGATAAAGGTAGGTAGATAGATAAAGGTAGGTAGGTAGATAAAGGTAGGTAGATAGATAAAGGTAGGTAGGTAGATAAAGGGTAGGTAGGTAGATAAAGGTAGGTAGGTAGATAAAGGTAGGTAGATAGATAAAGGTAGGTAGGTAGATAAAGGTAGGTAGGTAGATAAAGGTAGGTAGGTAGATAAAGGTAGGTAGGTAGATAAAGGTAGGTAGGTAGATAAAGGTAGGTAGATAGATAAAGTAGGTAGGTAGATAAAGGTAGGTATAGATAAAGGTAGGTAGTAGATAAAGGTAGGTAGGTAGATAAAGGTAGGAGGTAGATAAAGGTAGGTATAAGGATAGATATAGATAGATAGATAGATAGATAGATAGATAGATAGATAGATAGATAGATAGATAGATAGATAGATAGATAGATAGATAGATAGATAGATAGATAGATAGATAGATAGATAGATAGATAGATAGATAGATAGATAGATAGATAGATAGATAGATAGATAGATAGATAGATAGATAGATAGATAGATAGATAGATAGATAGATAGATAGATAGATAGATAGATAGATAGATAGATAGATAGATAGATAGATAGATAGATAGATAGATAGATAGATAGATAGATAGATAGATAGATAGATAGATAGATAGATAGATAGATAGATAGATAGATAGATAGATAGATAGATAGATAGATAGATAGATAGATAGATAGATGATAGATAGATGTAGATAGATAGATAGTAGATAGATAGATAGATAGATAGATAGAAGATAGATAGATAGATAGATAGATAGATAGATAGAAGATAGATAGATAGATAGATAGATAGATAGATAGATAGATAGATAGATAGATAGATAGATAGATAGATAGATAGTAGATAGATAGATAGATAGATAGATAGATAGATAGATAGATAGATAGATAGATAGATAGATAGATAGATAGATAGATAGATAGATAGATAGATAGATAGATAGATAGATAGATAGATAGATAGATAGATAGATAGATAGATAGATAGATAGATAGATAGATAGATAGATAGATAGATAGATAGATAGATAGATAGATAGATAGATAGATAGATAGATAGATAGATAGATAGATAGATAGAGATATATAGTTACTATTTTTGCTGAGCGTCTGGCCACTGTACCACTCGGGACTGTTTTTGACCTTAGTATGTGGTTATTTTCAACATTCTGTGTCTCAAATGAGATGTTTATTAACGGTCCCCGACAAGCGCCACCCTGTCATACTCAGTAGTGTGTGCTGGGAGTACCCAGTGTATGTGGATGAATGAGTTACTACCCGAAATCATCGTTAGACGAAAGTTTTTTTTAGACGAAACTAGTACGTGAATTCGTGTTTACTCTCTAATATTCACTTCTGTTATCAGTAGTTATTAAAATACGGATAGAATACAGTTACAAAACAACCTACCAAAGTAAACAGAGTATGTCGAAGGTAGTATATTGCCAAAATACACTAAACCGGTGATTTTATAACGAACGGTTTTAATGTTTGTTTACCTGTTTATAAGAATCTGGGTCAAGACGGTGTCCAAACCGTGTTTCCGTGTATTTAGTGTTCATATATTTATTATTAGTTTTCGCGACATTTGGTCCTTTTCTTCAAAGATGCGTTTTATACAGCAAATACGTTCGTTTCCCTGGAATTTCTCTGTTTTTTTAACTGCGTCTTATACTCCAGTGTGACCTATACTCAAACGATTACCGTACCTCCCTTGGTAGATAAAGTTTGATTTATCACGAAATGTAGCTAGGTCCTCTTACTTAGAATCCTTTGTTTTGCTATTGTTCTTAAGTAATTGATAACAATTTGTTACAGATAAGTACCTACCCATTGGATATTATATACTATATCTATCGAGATATAGTAATTTAATGATAACAAGATGAGATAGTGGATGAAATTACTAGCATTTTGTGCAAAGGAACCGATAAAAACAGAGTTAACCACTTAATAGGACCTATTTGGGGCAGTAACTGACCAATGTTCCCCAGAACACATCCAGCACAATATGTGCAGGCAGGATTCGAAACTGGAACCCTATGATCTGTTACAGGCAAGTGATTTAACCACCTGATAACCATATCTGGCTATATATCAATAGCTTGCTTTCCGGTTGCACCCAGTCTACTGTGAGAGTTGAGATCATGCACCCAGTCTACTGTGAGAGTTGAGATCATGCACCCAGTCTGCTGTGAGAGATGAGATCATGCACCCAGTCTGCTGTGAGAGATGAGATCATGCACCCAGTCTACTGTGAGAGTTGAGATCATGCACCCAGTCTACTGTGAGAGTTGAGATCATGCACCCAGTCTGCTGTGAGAGATGAGATCATGCACCCAGTCTGCTGTGAGAGATGAGATCATGCACCCAGTCTACTGTGAGAGTTGAGATCATGCACCCAGTCTACTGTGAGAGTTGAGATCATGCACCCAGTCTGCTGTGAGAGATGAGATCATGCACCCAGTCTGCTGTGAGAGATGAGATCATGCACCCA
>CM026386.1:32822066-32867906 GCA_014843695.1 Archivesica marissinica | reverse complement strand
TATACAGTTATATATTGCATACAGTTATATATTGTCTATAGTTATATATTGCCTACAGTTATATATTGCATACAGTTATACATTGCATACAGTTATATATTGCATACAGTTAGTTATATATTGCCTACAGTTATATATTACATACAGTTATACATTGCATACAGATATACATTGCATACAGTTATACAGTTATATATTGCATACAGTTATATATTGCATACAGTTATATATTGCCTACAGTTATATATTACATACAGTTATACATTGCATACAGTTATATATTGCCTACAGTTATATATTGCATACAGTTATACATTGCATACAGTTATACATTGCATACAGTTATACATTTCCTACAGTTATACATTGCATACAGTTATACATTGCATACAGTTATATATTGCCTACAGTTATACATTGCATACAGTTATACATTGCATACAGTTATATATTGCCTACAGTTATATATTGCATACAGTTATATATTGCCTACAGTTATATATTGCCTACAGTTATACATTGCATACAGTTATATATTGCCTACAGTTATATATTGCATACAGTTATATATTGCATACAGTTATATATTGCCTACAGTTATATATTGCATAGAGTTATACATTGCCTACAGTTATATATTGCATACAGTTATACATTGCCTACAGTTATACATTGCATACAGTTATATATTGCATACAGTTATATATTGCCTACAGTTATATATTGCCTACAGTTATATATTGCCTACAGTTATACATTGCATACAGTTATATATTGCATAGAGTTATATATTGCCTACAGTTATATATTGCATAGAGTTATATACTGCCTACAGTTATATATATCCTACAGTTATATATTGCCTTATATATTGCCTACAGTTATATATTGCCTACAGTTATATATTGCATACAGTTATACATTGCATACAGTTATATATTGCCTACAGTTATATATTGCCAACAGTTATACATTGCCTACAGTTATATATTGCCTACAGTTATACATTGCCTACAGTTATATATTGCCTACAGTTATACATTGCCTACAGTTATATATTGCCTACAGTTATACATTGCCTACAGTTATATATTGCCAACAGTTATACAGTTATATATTGCCTACAGTTATATATTGCCTACAGTTATACAGTTATACATTGCATACAGTTATATATAGCATACAGTTATATATTGCCTACAGTTATATATTGCATACAGTTATATATTGCCAACTTATATGCTCAGTTATATATTGCATACATTATATATTGCATACAGTTATATATTGCATACAGTTATATATTGCATACAGTTTACATTGCATACATTATACATTGCATACAGTTATATATTGCATACAGTTATATATTGCATACAGTTATAGATTGCATACAGTTATACATTGCATACAGTTATACATTGCATACAGTTATACATTGCATAAAGTTATATATTGCATACAGTTATATATTGCATACAGTTATATATTGCTACAGATATATTGCATACAGTTATATATTGCATACAGTTATATATTGCATACATTTATATATTGCCTACAGTTATATATTGCATACAGTTATACATTGACTACAGTTATATATTGCATACAGTTATACATTGCATACAGTTATACATTGCCTATAGTTATATATTGCATACAGTTATATATTGCCTACAGTTATACATTGCATACAGTTATATATTGCATACAGTTATATATTGCCTACAGTTATATATTGCCTACAGTTATACATTGCATACAGTTATATATTGCTTACAGTTATATATTGCATACAGTTATATATTGCCTACAGTTATGTATTACATACAGTTATTCATTGCATACAGTTATATATTGCCTATAGTTATATATTGCATACAGTTATATATTGCCTACAGTTATATATTGCATACAGTTATATATTGCCTACAGTTATTTATTACATACAGTTATACATTGCATACAGTTATACATTGCATACAGTTATACATTGCCTACAGTTATACATTGCATACAGTTATACATTGCATACAGTTATATATTGCCTACAGTTATATATTGCATACAGTTATACATTGCATACAGTTATACAGTTATATATTGCCTACAGTTATATATTGTCTATAGTTATATATTGCATACAGTTATACATTTCATACAGTTATACATTGCATACAGATATACATTGCATACAGCTATACAGTTATATATTGCCTACAGTTATATATTACATACAGTTATACATTGCATACAGATATACATTGCATACAGTTATACAGTTATATATTACATACAGTTATATAATGCATACAGTTATATATTGCCTACAGTTATATATTACATACAGTTATACATTGCATACAGTTATATATTGCCTACAGTTATATATTGCATACACTTATACATTACATACAGTTATACATTGCATACAGTTATACTTTTCCTACAGTTATACATTGCATACAGTTATACATTGCATACAGTTATACATTGCATACAGTTATACATTGCCTACAGTTATACATTGCATAGAGTTATATATTGCCTACAGTTATATATTGCATACAGTTATACATTGCATACAGTTATACATTGCCTACAGTTATACATTGCATACAGTTATGTATTGCCTACAGTTATATATTGCATACAGTTATACATTGCATTCAGTTATACAGTTATATATTGCCTATATTTATACATTGCCTACAGTTATACATTGCATACAGTTATACATTGCATACAGTTATATATTGCATACAGTTATATATTGCCTACAGTTATATATTGCCTACAGTTATATATTGCCTACAGTTATATATTGCATACAGTTATACAATGCATACAATTATATATTGCCTACAGTCAAATATTGCCTACAGTTATATATTGCCTACAGTTATACATTGCCTACAGTTATATATTGCCTACAGTTATACATTGCCTACAGTTATACATTGCCTACAGTTATACATTGCCTACAGTTATATATTGCCTACAGTTATACATTGCCTACAGTTATACATTGCCTACAGTTATACATTGCCTACAGTTATACATTGCCTACAGTTATATATTGCCTACAGTTATACATTGCCTACAGTTATATATTGCCTACAGTTATACATTGCCTACAGTTATATATTGCCTACAGTTATACATTGCCTACAGTTATATATTGCCTACAGTTATATATTGCATACAGTTATACATTGCATACAGTTATATATTGCCTACAGTTATATATTGCCTACAGTTATATATTGCCTACAGTTATATATTGCCTACAGTTATACATTGCATACAGTTATATATTGCCTACAGTTATATATTGCCTACAGTTATATATTGCATAGTTATCCTACAGTTATACATTGCATTAGTTATATATTGCCTACAGTTTATACTTGCATACAGTTATATATTGCCTACAGTTATATATTGCATACAGTTATACATTGCATACAGTTATATATTGCATACAGTTATATATTGCCTACAGTTATATATTGCCTACAGTTATATATTGCATACAGTTATACATTGCATACAGTTATACATTGCATACAGTTATATATTGCATACAGTTATATATTGCCTACAGTTATATATTGCCTACAGTTATATATTGCATACAGTTATACATTGCATACAGTTATACATTGCATACAGTTATACAGTTATATATTGCCTACAGTTATATATTGTCTATAGTTATATATTGCATACAGTTATACATTGCATACAGTTATACATTGCATACAGATATACATTACATACAGTTATACAGTTACATATTGCATACAGTTATACATTGCATACAGTTATATATTGCATACAGTTATACATTGCATACAGTTATACAGTTATACATTGCATACAGTTATATATTGCATACAGTTATATATTGCATACAGTTATATATTGCCTACAGTTATATATTGCCTACAGTTATATATTGCCTACAGTTATACATTGCCTACAATATATATTGCCTAGGGTTATATATTGCCTACTGTTATACATTGCATACAGTTATATATTGCCTACAGTTATATATTGCCTACAGTTATACATTGCATACAGTTATATATTGCCTACAGTTATATATTGCATACAGTTATACATTGCATACAGTTATATATTGCATACAGTTATATATTGCCTACAGTTACATATTGCCTACAGTTATATATTGCCTACATTTATACATTGCATACAGTTATATATTACATAGAGTTATATATTGCCTACAGTTATATATTGCCAACAGTTATACATTGCCTACAGTTATATATTGCCTACATTTATATATTGCCTACAGTTATACATTCCTACATTATACATTGCCTACAGTTATATATTGCCTACAGTTATACATTGCCTACAGTTATATATTGCCTACATTACACATTGCCTACAGTTATACATTGCCTACAGGTACACATTGCCTAAAGTTATATATTGCCTACAGTTATATATTTCCTACAGTTATATATTGCCCTATATATTGCCTACAGTTATATATTGCCTACAGTTATATATTGCATACAGTTATACATTGCATACAGTTATATATTGCCTACAGTTATATATTGCCAACAGTTATACATTGCCTACAGTTATATATTGCCTACAGTTATATATTGCCGACAGTTATACATTGCCTACAGTTATATATTGCCTACAGTTATACATTGCCTACAGTTATATATTGCCTACAGTTACACATTGCCTACAGCTATACATTGCCTACAGGTATACATTGCCTAAAGTTATATATTGCCTACAGTTATATATTTCCTACAGTTATATATTGCCTTATATATTGCCTACAGTTATATATTGCCTACAGTTATATATTGCATACAGTTATACATTGCATACAGTTATATATTGCCTACAGTTATATATTGCCAACAGTTATACATTGCCTACAGTTATATATTGCCTACAGTTATATATTGCCTACAATTATACATTGCCTACAGTTATACATTGCCTACAGTTATATATTGCCTACAGTTATGCATTGCCTACAGTTATATATTGCCTACAGTTACACATTGCCTTCAGTTATACATTGCCTACAGTTACACATTGCCTACAGTTATACATTGCCTACAGGTATACATTGCCTACAGTTATATATTGCATACAGTTATACATTGCATACAGTTATATATTGCCTACATTTATATATTGCCAACAGTTATACATTGCCTAGAGTTATATATTGCCTACAGTTATATATTGCCTACAGTCAAATATTGCCTACAGTTAAACATTGCCTACAGTTATACATTGCCTACAGTTATACATTGCCTACAATTATACATTGCCTACAGTTATATATTGCCTACAGTTATACATTGCCTACAGTTATATATTGCCTACAGTTACACATTGCCTACAGTTATACATTGCCTACAGGTATACATTGCCTAAAGTTATATATTGCCTACAGTTATACATTGCCTACAGTTATACATTGCCTATAGTTATACATTGCCTACAGTTATATATTGCCTACAGTTACACATTGCCTACAGTTATACATTGCCTACAGTTACACATTGCCTACAGTTATACATTGCCTACAGGTATACATTGCCTATAGTTATATATTGCATACAGTTATACATTGCATACAGTTATATATTGCCTACATTTATATATTGCCAACAGTTATACATTGCCTAGAGTTATATATTGCCTACAGTCAAATATTGCCTACAGTTAAACATTGCCTACAGTTATACATTGCCTACAGTTATACATTGCCTACAATTATACATTGCCTACAGTTATATATTGCCTACAGTTATACATTGCCTACAGTTATATATTGCCTACAGTTACACATTGCCTACAGTTATACATTGCCTACAGGTATACATTGCCTAAATTATATATTGCCTACAGTTATACATTGCCTACAGTTATACATTGCCTACAGTTATACATTGCCTACAGTTATATATTGCCTACAGTTATACATTGCCTACAGTTTTATATTGCCTACAGTTATATATTGCCTAGAGTTATATATTGCCTACAGTTATACATTGCCTACAGTTATATATTGCCTACAGTTATACAGTTATTTATTGCCTACAGTTATATATTGCCTACAGTTATACAGTTATACATTGCATACAGTGATATATAGCATACAGTTATATATTGCATACAGTTATATATTGCCTACAGTTATATATTGCATACAGTTATATATTTCCTACAGCTATACATTGCATATAGTTATATATTGCATACAGTTATATATTTCATACAGTTATATATTGCATACAGCTATATATGCATAGAGTTATATATTGCATACAGTTATACATTGCATACAGTTATACATTGCATACAGTTATATATTGCATACAGTTATATATTGCATACAGTTATATATTGGATACAGTTATACATTACATACAGTTATACATTGCATACTGTTATACATTGCATACAGTTATATATTGCCTACAATTATATATTGCATACAGTTATATATTGCATACAGATATATTGTATACAGTTATACATTGCATACAGTTATATATTGCCTACAGTTATATATTGCATACACTTATACATTGCATACAGTTATACATTGCATACAGTTATACATTGCATACAGTTATACATTGCCTACAGCTATACATTGCATAGAGTTATATATTGCCTACAGTTATATATTGCATACAGTTTTACATTGCATACAGTTATACATTGCCTACAGTTATACATTGCATACAGTTATGTATTGCCTACAGTTATATATTGCATACAGTTATACATTGCATTCAGTTATACAGTTATATATTGCCTATAGTTATACATTGCCTACAGTTATACATTGCATACAGTTATACATTGCATACAGATATATATTGCCTACAGTTATATATTGAATACAGTTATACATTGCATACAGTTATATATTGCATACAGTTATATATTGGCTACAGTTATATATTGAATACAGTTATACATTGCATACAGTTATATATTGCCTACAGTTTTATATTGCCTACAGTTATACATTGCATACAGTTATATATTGCTTACAGTTATATATTGCATACAGTTATATATTGCCTACAGTTATGTATTACATACAGTTATACATTGCATACAGTTATATATTGCCTACAGTTATATATTGCATACAGTTATATATTGCATACAGTTATATATTGCCTACAGTTATATATTGCATACAGTTATATATTGCCTACAGTTATATATTGCATACAGTTATACATTGCATACAGTTATACATTGCATACAGTTATACATTGCATACAGTTATACATTGCCTACAGTATACATTGCATAAGTATATATTGCCTACAGTTATATATTGCATACAGTTATACATTGCATACAGTTATACATTGCCTACAGTTATACATTGCATACAGTTATATATTGCCTACAGTTATATATTGCATACAGTTATACATTGCATACAGTTATATATTGCATACAGTTATATATTGCCTACAGTTATATATTGCCTACAGTTATATATTGCCTACAGTTATATATTGCATACAGTTATACATTGCATACAGTTATACATTTATATTGCCTACAGTTATATATTGCCTAAGTTATATATTGCATACAGTTATACATTGCACAGTTTAATTGCAATTAATTGCACAGTTATTGTACAGTTATATATTGCTACAGTTATAATTGCACAGTTATATATTGCCTACAGTTATATATTGCCTACAGTTATACATTGCCTACAGTTATATATTGCCTACAGTTATATATTGCCTAGTTATACATGCATACAGTTATATATTGCCTACAGTTATATATTGCCTACAGTTATACATTGCATACAGTTATATATTGCCTACAGTTATTATTCTACAGTTATATATTGCATACAGTTATATATTGCCTACAGTTATATATTGCATACAGTTATATATTGCATACAGTTATATATTGCCTACAGTTATATATTGCATACAGTTATATATTGCCTACAGTTATATATTGCATACACTTATACATTGCATACAGTTATACATTGCATACAGTTATACATTGCATACAGTTATACATTGCCTACAGTTATACATTGCATAGAGTTATATATTGCCTACAGTTATATATTGCATACAGTTATACATTGCATACAGTTATACATTGCCTACAGTTATACATTGCATACAGTTATGTATTGCCTACAGTTATATATTGCATACAGTTATACATTGCATTCAGTTATACATTGCATACAGTTATACATTGCATACAGTTATATATTGCCTACAGTTATATATTGAATACAGTTATACATTGCATACAGTTATATATTGCATACAGTTATATATTGGCTACAGTTATATATTGAATACAGTTATACATTGCATACAGTTATATATTGCCTACAGTTTTATATTGCCTACAGTTATACATTGCATACAGTTATATATTGCTTACAGTTATATATTGCATACAGTTATATATTGCCTACAGTTATGTATTACATACAGTTATAGATTGCATACAGTTATATATTGCTTACAGTTATATATTGCATACAGTTATATATTGCCTACATTTATGTATTACATACAGTTATAGATTGCATACAGTTATATATTGCCTACAGTTATATATTGCATACAGTTATATATTGCGTACAGTTATATATTGCCTACAGATTTATATTGCCTACAGTTATATATTGCCTAGAGATATATATTGCATACAGTTATACAATGCATACAATTATATATTGCCTACAGTCAAATATTGCCTACCGTTATATATTGCCTACACTTATACATTGCCTACAGTTATATATTGCCTACAGTTATACATTGCCTACAGTTATACATTGCTACAGTTAATATTGCCTACATTATACATTGCCTACAGTTATACATTGCCTACAGTTATACATTGCCTACAATTATACATTGCCTACAGTTATATATTGCCTACAGTTATACATTGCCTACAGTTATACATTGCCTACAGTTATATATTGCCTACAGTTATATATTGCCTACAGTTATACATTGCCTACAGTTATACATTGCCTACAGTTATATATTGCATACAGTTATCTATTGCATAGAGTTATTCATTGCCTACAGTTATACATTGCATACAGTTATACATTGCCTACAGCTATACATTGCATACAGTTATATTTTGCCTACAGTTATATATTGCATACAGTTATACATTGCATACAGTTATATATTGCATACAGTTATATATTGCCTACAGTTATATATTGCCTACAGTTATATATTGCCTACAGTTATATATTGCATACAGTTATACATTGCATACAGTTATACAGTAATATATTGCCTACAGTTATATATTGTCTATAGTTATATATTGCAAACAGTTATACATTGCATACAGTTATACATTGCATACAGATATACATTGCATACAGTTATAAAGTTATATATTGCATACAGTTATATATTGCATACAGTTATACATTGCATACAGTTATACTTTGCCTACAGTTATACATTGCATACAGTTATGTATTGCCTACAGTTATATATTGCATACAGTTATACATTGCATACAGTTATACATTGCATACAGTTATACATTGAATACAGTTATATATTGCCTACAGTTATATATTGCCTACAGTTATATATTGCATACAGTTATACATTGCATACAGTTATACATTGCCTACAGTTATACATTGCCTACAGTTATACATTGCCTACTATTATACATTGCCTACAGTTATATATTGCCTACAGTTATACATTGCCTACAGTTATAGATTGCCTACAGTTATATATTGCCTACAGTTATACATTGCCTACAGTTATATATTGCATACAGTTATATATTGCCTACAGTTATATATTGCCTACAGTTATATATTGCCTACAGTTATACATTGCATACAGTTATATATTGCATACAGTTATATATTGCCTACAGTTATACATTGCATACAGTTATATATTGCATACAGTTATATATTGCCTACAGTTATATATTGCCTACAGTTATACATTGCATGCAGTTATATATTGCTTACAGTTATATATTGCATACAGTTATATATTGCCTACAGTTATGTATTACATACAGTTATTCATTGCATACAGTTATATATTGCCTATAGTTATATATTGCATACAGTTATATATTGCCTACAGTTATATATTGCATACAGTTAAATATTGCCTACAGTTATTTATTACATACAGTTATACATTGCATACAGTTATACATTGCATACAGTTATACATTGCCTACAGTTATACATTGCATACAGTTATACATTGCATACAGTTATATATTGCCTACAGTTATATATTGCATACAGTTATACATTGCATACAGTTATACAGTTATATATTGCCTACAGTTATATATTGTCTATAGTTATATATTGCATACAGTTATACATTTCATACAGTTATACATTGCATACAGATATACATTGCATACAGCTATACAGTTATATATTGCCTACAGTTATATATTACATATTGTTATACATTGCATACAGATATACATTGCATACAGTTATACAGTTATATATTACATACAGTTATATAATGCATACAGTTATATATTGCCTACAGTTATATATTACATACAGTTATACATTGCATACAGTTATATATTGCCTACAGTTATATATTGCATACACTTTTACATTACATACAGTTATACATTGCATACAGTTATACTTTTCCTACAGTTATACATTGCATACAGTTATACATTGCATACAGTTATACATTGCATACAGTTATACATTGCCTACAGTTATACATTGCATAGAGTTATATATTGCCTACAGTTATATATTGCATACAGTTATACATTGCATACAGTTATACATTGCCTACAGTTATACATTGCATACAGTTATGTATTGCCTACAGTTATACATTGCATACAGTTATATATTGCATACAGTTATATATTGCCTACAGATATATATTGCATAGAGTTATACATTGCCTACAGTTATAAATTGCATACAGTTATACATTGCCTACAGTTATACATTGCATACAGTTATATATTGCATACAGTTATATATTTCCTACAGTTAAATATTGCCTACAGTTATATATTGCCTACAGTTATACATTGCATAAAGTTATATATTGCATAGAGTTATATATTGCCTACAGATATATATTGCATAGAGTTATATACTGCCTACAGTTATATATATCCTACAGTTATATATTGCCTTATATATTGTCTACAGTTATATATTGCCTACAGTTATATATTGCATACAGTTATACATTGCATACAGTTATATATTGCCTACAGTTATATATTGCCAACAGTTATACATTGCCTAAAGTTATATATTGCCTACAGTTATACATTGCCTACAGTTATATATTGCCTACAGTTATACATTGCCTACAGTTATATATTGCCTACAGTTATATATTGCCTACAGTTATATATTGCCTACAGTTATACATTGCCTACAGTTATATATTGCCAACAGTTATACAGTTATATATTGCCTACAGTTATATATTGCCTACAGTTATACAGTTATACATTGCATACAGTTATATATAGCATACAGTTATATATTGCCTACAGTTATATATAGCATACAGTTATATATTGCCTACAGTTATATATTGCATACAGTTATATATTGCCTACAGTTATACATTGCCTACAGTTATATATTGCCTATACAGTTATATATTGCCTACAGTTATATATTGCCTACAGTTATACAGTTATACATTGCATACAGTTATATATTGCATACAGTTATATATTGCCTACAGTTATATATTGCATACAGTTATATATTGCCTACAGTTATATATTGCATACAGTTATATATTGCATACAGTTATATATTGCATACAGTTATATATTGCATACAGTTATATATTGCATACAGTTATACATTGCATACAGTTATACATTGCATACAGTTATATATTGCATACAGTTATATATTGCATACAGTTATAGATTGCATACAGTTATACATTGCATACAGTTATATTGCATACAGTTATACATTGCATAAGTTATAATTGCATACAGTTATATATTGCATACAGTTATATATTGCATACAGATAATTGCATACAGTTATATATTGCATACAGTTATATATTGCATACATTTATATATTGCCTACAGTTATATATTGCATACAGTTATACATTGACTACAGTTGTATATTGCATACAGTTATATATTGCATACAGTTATACATTGCCTATAGCTATATATTGCATACAGTTATATATTGCCTACAGTTATACATTGCATACAGTTATATATTGCATACAGTTATATATTGCCTACAGTTATATATTGCCTACAGTTATACATTGCATGCAGTTATATATTGCTTACAGTTATATATTGCATACAGTTATATATTGCCTACAGTTATGTATTACATACAGTTATTCATTGCATACAGTTATATATTGCCTATAGTTATATATTGCATACAGTTATATATTGCCTACAGTTATATATTGCATACAGTTAAATATTGCCTACAGTTATTTATTACATACAGTTATACATTGCATACAGTTATACATTGCATACAGTTATACATTGCCTACAGTTATACATTGCATACAGTTATACATTGCATACAGTTATATATTGCCTACAGTTATATATTGCATACAGTTATACATTGCATACAGTTATACAGTTATATATTGCCTACAGTTATATATTGTCTATAGTTATATATTGCATACAGTTATACATTTCATACAGTTATACATTGCTACAGATATACATTGCATACAGCTATACAGTTATATATTGCCTACAGTTATATATTACATATAGTTATACATTGCATACAGATATACATTGCATACAGTTATACAGTTATATATTACATACAGTTATATAATGCATACAGTTATATATTGCCTACAGTTATATATTACATACAGTTATACATTGCATACAGTTATATATTGCCTACAGTTATATATTGCATACACATATACATTACATACAGTTATACATTGCATACAGTTATACTTTTCCTACAGTTATACATTGCATACAGTTATACATTGCATACAGTTATACATTGCATACAGTTATACATTGCCTACAGTTATACATTGCATAGAGTTATATATTGCCTACAGTTATATATTGCATACAGTTATACATTGCATACAGTTATACATTGCCTACAGTTATACATTGCATACAGTTATGTATTGCCTACAGTTATATATTGCATACAGTTATACATTGCATTCAGTTATACATTTATCCAAGTTATACATTGCCTACAGTTATACATTGCATACAGTTATACATTGCATACAGTTATATATTGCATACAGTTATATATTGCCTACAGTTATATATTGCCTACAGTTATATATTGCCTACAGTTATATATTGCATACAGTTATACAATGCATACAATATATATTGCCTACAGTAAATATTGCCTACAGTTATATATTGCTACAGTTATACATTGCCTACAGTTATATATTGCCTACAGTTATACATTGCCTACAGTTATACATTGCCTACAGTTATACATTGCCTACAGTTAATATTGCCTACAGTTATACATTGCTACAGTTATACATTGCCTACAGTTATACATTGCCTACAATTATACATTGCCTAGAGTTATATATTGCCTACAGTTATACATTGCCTACAGTTATATATTGCCTACAGTTATACATTGCCTACAGTTATATATTGCCTACAGTTATACATTGCCTACAGTTATATATTGCCTACAGTTATATATTGCATACAGTTATACATTGCATACAGTTATATATTGCCTACAGTTATATATTGCCTACAGTTATATATTGCCTACAGTTATATATTGCCTACAGTTATACATTGCATACAGTTATATATTGCCTACAGTTATATATTGCCTACAGTTATCTATTGCATAGAGTTATTCATTGCCTACAGTTATACATTGCATACAGTTATACATTGCCTACAGTTATACATTGCATACAGTTATATATTGCCTACAGTTATATATTGCATACAGTTATACATTGCATACAGTTATATATTGCATACAGTTATATATTGCCTACAGTTATATATTGCCTACAGTTATATATTGCCTACAGTTATATATTGCATACAGTTATACATTGCATACAGTTATATATTGCATACAGTTATATATTGCCTACAGTTATATATTGCCTACAGTTATATATTGCCTACAGTTATATATTGCATACAGTTGTACATTGCATACAGTTATACAGTTATATATTGCCTACAGTTATATATTGTCTATAGTTATATATTGCATACAGTTATACATTGCATACAGTTATACATTGCATACAGATATACATTACATACAGTTATACAGTTACATATTGCATACAGTTATACATAGCATACAGTTATATATTGCATACAGTTATACAGTGCATACAGTTATACAGTTATACATTGCATACAGTTATATATTGCATACAGTTATATATTGCATACAGTTATATATTGCCTACAGTTATATATTGCCTACAGTTATATATTGCCTACAGTTATACATTGCCTACAAATATATATTGCCTAGGGTTATATATTGCCTACTGTTATACATTGCATACAGTTATATATTGCCTACAGTTATATATTGCCTACAGTTATACATTGCATACAGTTATATATTGCCTACAGTTATATATTGCATACAGTTATACATTGCATACAGTTATATATTGCATACAGTTATATATTGCCTACAGTTATATATTGCCTACAGTTATATATTGCCTACAGTTATACATTGCATACAGTTATATATTACATAGAGTTATATATTGCCTACAGTTATATATTGCCAACAGTTATACATTGCCTACAGTTATATATTGCCTACAGTTATATATTGCCTACAGTTATACATTGCCTACAGTTATACATTGCCTACAGTTATATATTGCCTACAGTTATACATTGCCTACAGTTATATATTGCCTACAGTTACACATTGCCTACAGTTATACATTGCCTACAGGTACACATTGCCTAAAGTTATATATTGCCTACAGTTATATATTTCCTACAGTTATATATTGCCCTATATATTGCCTACAGTTATATATTGCATACAGTTATATATTGCCTACAGTTATATATTGCCAACAGTTATACATTGCCTACAGTTATATATTGCCTACAGTTATATATTGCCGACAGTTATACATTGCCTACAGTTATATATTGCCTAGAGTTATACATTGCCTACAGTTATATATTGCCTACAGTTACACATTGCCTACAGCTATACATTGTCTACAGGTATACATTGCCTAAAGTTATATATTGCCTACAGTTATATATTTCCTACAGTTATATATTGCCTTATATATTGCCTACAGTTATATATTGCCTACAGTTATATATTGCATACAGTTATACATTGCATACAGTTATATATTGCCTACAGTTATATATTGCCAACAGTTATACATTGCCTACAGTTATATATTGCCTACAGTTATATATTGCCTACAATTATACATTGCCTACAGTTATACATTGCCTACAGTTATATATTGCCTACAGTTATGCATTGCCTACAGTTATATATTGCCTACAGTTACACATTGCCTTCAGTTATACATTGCCTACAGTTACACATTGCCTACAGTTATACATTGCCTACAGGTATACATTGCCTACAGTTATATATTGCATACAGTTATACATTGCATACAGTTATATATTGCCTACATTTATATATTGCCAACAGTTATACATTGCCTAGAGTTATATATTGCCTACAGTTATATATTGCCTACAGTCAAATATTGCCTACAGTTAAACATTGCCTACAGTTATACATTGCCTACAGTTATACATTGCCTACAATTATACATTGCCTACAGTTATATATTGCCTACAGTTATACATTGCCTACAGTTATATATTGCCTACAGTTACACATTGCCTACAGTTATACATTGCCTACAGGTATACATTGCCTAAAGTTATATATTGCCTACAGTTATACATTGCCTACAGTTATACATTGCCTATAGTTATACATTGCCTACAGTTATATATTGCCTACAGTTACACATTGCCTACAGTTATACATTGCCTACCGTTACACATTGCCTACAGTTATACATTGCCTACAGGTATACATTGCCTATAGTTATATATTGCATACAGTTATACATTGCATACAGTTATATATTGCCTACATTTATATATTGCCAACAGTTATACATTGCCTAGAGTTATATATTGCCTACAGTCAAATATTGCCTACAGTTAAACATTGCCTACAGTTATACATTGCCTACAGTTATACATTGCCTACAATTATACATTGCCTACAGTTATATATTGCCTACAGTTATACATTGCCTACAGTTATATATTGCCTACAGTTACACATTGCCTACAGTTATACATTGCCTACAGGTATACATTGCCTAAATTATATATTGCCTACAGTTATACATTGCCTACAGTTATACATTGCCTACAGTTATACATTGCCTACAGTTATATATTGCCTACAGTTATACATTGCCTACAGTTTTATATTGCCTACAGTTATATATTGCCTAGAGTTATATATTGCCTACAGTTATACATTGCCTACAGTTATATATTGCCTACAGTTATACAGTTATTTATTGCCTACAGTTATATATTGCCTACAGTTATACAGTTATACATTGCATACAGTGATATATAGCATACAGTTATATATTGCATACAGTTATATATTGCCTACAGTTATATATTGCATACAGTTATATATTTCCTACAGCTATACATTGCATATAGTTATATATTGCATACAGTTATATATTTCATACAGTTATATACTGCATACAGCTATATATGCATAGAGTTATATATTGCATACAGTTATACATTGCATACAGTTATACATTGCATACAGTTATATATTGCATACAGTTATATATTGCATACAGTTATATATTGGATACAGTTATACATTACATACAGTTATACATTGCATACTGTTATACATTGCATACAGTTATATATTGCCTACAATTATATATTGCATACAGTTATATATTGCATACAGATATATTGTATACAGTTATACATTGCATACAGTTATATATTGCCTACAGTTATATATTGCATACACTTATACATTGCATACAGTTATACATTGCATACAGTTATACATTGCATACAGTTATACATTGCCTACAGCTATACATTGCATAGAGTTATATATTGCCTACAGTTATATATTGCATACAGTTTTACATTGCATACAGTTATACATTGCCTACAGTTATACATTGCATACAGTTATGTATTGCCTACAGTTATATATTGCATACAGTTATACATTGCATTCAGTTATACAGTTATATATTGCCTATAGTTATACATTGCCTACAGTTATACATTGCATACAGTTATACATTGCATACAGATATATATTGCCTACAGTTATATATTGAATACAGTTATACATTGCATACAGTTATATATTGCATACAGTTATATATTGGCTACAGTTATATATTGAATACAGTTATACATTGCATACAGTTATATATTGCCTACAGTTTTATATTGCCTACAGTTATACATTGCATACAGTTATATATTGCTTACAGTTATATATTGCATACAGTTATATATTGCCTACAGTTATGTATTACATACAGTTATACATTGCATACAGTTATATATTGCCTACAGTTATATATTGCATACAGTTATATATTGCATACAGTTATATATTGCCTACAGTTATATATTGCATACAGTTATATATTGCCTACAGTTATATATTGCATACACTTATACATTGCATACAGTTATACATCGCATACAGTTATACATTGCATACAGTTATACATTGCCTACAGCTATACATTGCATAGAGTTATATATTGCCTACAGTTATATATTGCATATAGTTTTACATTGCATACAGTTATACATTGCCTACAGTTATACATTGCATACAGTTATATATTGCCTACAGTTATATATTGCATACAGTTATACATTGCATACAGTTATATATTGCATACAGTTATATATTGCCTACAGTTATATATTGCCTACAGTTATATATTGCCTACAGTTATATATTGCATACAGTTATACATTGCATACAGTTATACAGTTATATATTGCCTACAGTTATATATTGTCTATAGTTATATATTGCATACAGTTATACATTGCATTTGTATTACTATGCTACAGTTATATATTGCTACATTTTTTTTGCTACAGTTATATATTGCTACAGTTATATATTGCACAGTTATATATTGCCTACAGTTATATATTGCCTACAGTTATATTGCCTACAGTATATATTGCCTAAGTTATAATTGCTAGTTATACATTGCATACAGTTATATATTGCCTACAGTTATATATTGCCTACAGTTATACATTGCATACAGTTATATATTGCCTACAGTTATATATTGCATACAGTTATATATTGCATACAGTTATATATTGCATACAGTTATATATTGCATACAGTTATATATTGCATACAGTTATATATTGCCTACAGTTATATATTGCATACAGTTATATATTGCCTACAGTTATATATTGCATACAGTTATACATTGCATACAGTTATACATTGCATACAGTTATACATTGCATACAGTTATACATTGCCTACAGTTATACATTGCATAGAGTTATATATTGCCTACAGTTATATATTGCATACAGTTATACATTGCATACAGTTATACATTGCCTACAGTTATACATTGCATACAGTTATATATTGCCTACAGTTATATATTGCATACAGTTATACATTGCATACAGTTATACATTGCATACAGTTATACATTGCATACAGTTATATATTGCCTACAGTTATATATTGCATACAGTTATACATTGCATACAGTTATATATTGCATACAGTTATATATTGCCTACAGTTATATATTGCATACAGTTATACATTGCATACAGTTATATATTGCCTACAGTTATATATTGCCTACAGTTATACATTGCATACAGTTATATATTGCTTACAGTTATATATTGCATACAGTTATATATTGCCTACAGTTATATATTGCATACAGTTATACATTGCATACAGTTATATATTGCCTACAGTTATATATTGCATACAGTTATATATTGCCTACAGTTATATATTGCATACAGTTATATATTGCATACAGTTATATATTGCCTACAGTTATATATTGCCTACAGTTATATATTGCCTACAGTTATATATTGCCTACAGTTATATATTGCATACAGTTATACATTGCATACAATTATATATTGCCTACAGTCAAATATTGCCTACCGTTATATATTGCCTACACTTATACATTGCCTACAGTTATATATTGCCTACAGTTATACATTGCCTACAGTTATACATTGCCTACAGTTATATATTCCTACAGTATATATTGCCTACGTTATATTGCCTACAGTTATACATTGCCTACAGTTATATATTGCCTACAGTTATACATTGCCTACAGTTATACATTGCCTACAGTTATATATTGCCTACAGTTATACATTGCCTACAGTTATACATTGCCTACAGTTATACATTGCCTACAATTATATATTGCCTATAGTTATATATTGCCTACAGTTATACATTGCCTACAGTTATACATTGCCTACAGTTATATATTGCCTACAGTTATATATTGCCTACAGTTATACATTGCCTACAGTTATACATTGCCTACAGTTATATATTGCATACAGTTATCTATTGCATAGAGTTATTCATTGCCTACAGTTATACATTGCATTCAGTTGTACATTGCCTACAGCTATACATTGCATACAGTTATATTTTGCCTACAGTTATATATTGCATACAGTTATACATTGCATACAGTTATATATTGCATACAGTTATATATTGCCTACAGTTATATATTGCCTACAGTTATATATTGCCTACAGTTATATATTGCATACAGTTATACATTGCATACAGTTATACAGTAATATATTGCCTACAGTTATATATTGTCTATAGTTATATATTGCAAACAGTTATACATTGCATACAGTTATACATTGCATACAGATATACATTGCATACAGTTATAAAGTTATATATTGCATACAGTTATATATTGCATACAGTTATACATTGCATACAGTTATACTTTGCCTACAGTTATACATTGCATACGTTATGTATGCCTACAGTTATATATTGCATACAGTTATACATTGCATACAGTTATACATTGCATACAGTTATACATTGAATACAGTTATATATGCCTACATTTATAATTGCCTACAGTTATAATTGCATACAGTTATACATTGCATACAGTTATACATTGCCTACAGTTATATTGCCTACAGTTATATTGTACTATTATACATTGCCTACAGTTATATATTGCCTACAGTTAACATTGCTACAGTTATAATTGCCTACAATTATATATTGCCTACAGTTATAATTGCCTACAGTTATAATTGCATACAGTTATATATTTCACAGTTAATATTGCCTACAGTTATATATTGCTACAGTTATACATTGCCTACAGTTATATATTGCATACAGTTATATATTGCATACAGTTATACATTGCATACAGTTATATATTGCATACAGTTATATATTGCCTACAGTTATATATTGCCTACAGTTATACATTGCATGCAGTTATATATTGCTTACAGTTATATATTGCATACAGTTATATATTGCCTACAGTTATGTATTACATACAGTTATTCATTGCATACAGTTATATATTGCCTATAGTTATATATTGCATACAGTTATATATTGCCTACAGTTATATATTGCATACAGTTATATATTGCCTACAGTTATTTATTACATACAGTTATACATTGCATACAGTTATACATTGCATACAGTTATACATTGCCTACAGTTATACATTGCATACAGTTATACATTGCATACAGTTATATATTGCCTACAGTTATATATTGCATACAGTTATACATTGCATACAGTTATACAGTTATATATTGCCTACAGTTATATATTGTCTATAGTTATATATTGCATACAGTTATACATTTCATACAGTTATACATTGCATACAGATATACATTGCATACAGCTATACAGTTATATATTGCCTACAGTTATATATTACATATTGTTATACATTGCATACAGATATACATTGCATACAGTTATACAGTTATATATTACATACAGTTATATAATGCATACAGTTATATATTGCCTACAGTTATATATTACATACAGTTATACATTGCATACAGTTATATATTGCCTACAGTTATATATTGCATACACTTTTACATTACATACAGTTATACATTGCATACAGTTATACTTTTCCTACAGTTATACATTGCATACAGTTATACATTGCATACAGTTATACATTGCATACAGTTATACATTGCCTACAGTTATACATTGCATAGAGTTATATATTGCCTACAGTTATATATTGCATACAGTTATACATTGCATACAGTTATACATTGCCTACAGTTATACATTGCATACAGTTATATATTGCCTACAGTTATATATTGCATACAGTTATATATTGCATACAGTTATATATTGCCTACAGTTATATATTGCATAAGTTATAATTGCCTACAGTTATAATTGCATACAGTTATACATTGCCTACAGTTATACATTGCATACAGTTATATATTGCATACAGTTATATATTGCCTACAGTTATATATTGCCTACAGTTATATATTGCCTACAGTTATACATTGCATACAGTTATATATTGCATAGAGTTATATATTGCCTACAGTTATATATTGCATAGAGTTATATACTGCCTACAGTTATATATATCCTACAGTTATATATTGCCTTATATATTGTCTACAGTTATATATTGCCTACAGTTATATATTGCATACAGTTATACATTGCATACAGTTATATATTGCCTACAGTTATATATTGCCTACAGTTATACATTGCCTACAGTTATATATTGCCTACAGTTATACATTGCCTACAGTTATATATTGCCTACAGTTATACATTGCCTACAGTTATATATTGCCTACAGTTATATATTGCCTACAGTTATATATTGCCTACAGTTATACATTGCCTACAGTTATATATTGCATACAGTTATATATTGCCTACAGTTATATATTGCCTACAGTTATACAGTTATACATTGCATACAGTTATATATTGCATACAGTTATATATTGCCTACAGTTATATATTGCATACAGTTATATATTGCATACAGTTATATATTGCATACAGTTATATATTGCCTACAGTTATATATTGCATACAGTTATATATTGCTACAGTTATAGAGTTATATATTGCCTACCTACAGCTGTCTGTCTTGACAGAAAATAAATATGTTTAAATTAAAATTCCCCATACAAAATTCATATCAAAATGCATATCAAAATCCATCACTCAAAATGCATATCAAAATATTCAACACTCAAAAATATCCTATTTAAGAAAACCCCATCTAACTATAAAACAATGACACAAGCTAAAATCACAACAGCACTATTCGAGGAACTCCTCCAAGAGCAAAGTATTGAAATTAGCAAATGGGCAGATCTGACACAAAACAAAATATTCACAGTTATTGATACAAGGATGATTGCTACTGAATTTGGTGAATCCCTAGTGTTGAAGCTAGAGGATGATTCAGAAGTATGGGCACCTGATCATATGAAGAAGAGGTTAAAGGTGTGTTTTTATCCATTTTACTTTAGATCGTTGGGTTTGAAGCCGTGCAAGAAGAATAAATAAAATAAGTATAACACGTTTGATCTTGTGTATCCAAGGGAGTAATGTATATGGGTTATTGTGTGTGTGTCACACAATACTACACTACAATCAACCGTAATCTCTTACACTCGTGATTAGCCAAACATTCCTAACATTCCAGTTTCCCACCGTGGGACGTTTTTATCAGTAAATACAAATTCGACCATTTACAATATTCAGTACACGGGTGTAGACCGTAGAATGGGGGAATACACAGGAGGAGGGTCATTAAAAACAAACGTATTAAACATTATACATTTTTGATGTTGTTTCTGATTACTTTTAATGCTTCCGCTTTCCCATATTTGTTTTTGTTCCTGGCTAATCCTCTGTGGTTGCTTACTCCAAATTGCATCTTTTAGGTTATTATACTTACTCAGCTCATCAATTAACGCTGGAGCAGTTACGATTGTGCCCATAGGCAAGGCATTTAAATTCCACGTTGCCTCTTCTCTCTCCCTCGTGGCGATGGATTCCATCAGGAATGAGGTATCGAGAGTGATTAATATAAGTTGTAATAACTTGTTTCCCCATCGAGCTAAAATAAATTTGTATAAACAAATTACCGTCTTAAACTCACGCTCGCTTATCTGTCCATCTTGCAGCGCCACTGAAATCAACTCTGATATACTGTTTAACTTTGTTTCTGCTACTGTTCTTATCTGGTCATACTTTTGCACCTTTGCGTATAATTTACGTTTTACAAGCTTCATACAAACACTAGCACAATAGCAGTTATTTCCAATGGAAGTAAAATGGGCAATGCCAATCCCACACCACCCAACACAACGTTTGACGCCATAAGGGCAGTATCTACCCCATCAATAATATTCACCTCACGCTTATATCGTGTGTATAGTGCCTTTCTTGTGTCGCTCGCGTTCACTGATTAACTTTTGCTCAATCTCTGAAATCTTAGTCATATATATGTAAACTGCCATTTCTGGACCAAAATCGCAAAAAGTCGCCCTTTTACCACCCAAAACACGTATTCAAATCACCTCCCACACTGGACCAAAGTTTGAAAAGTGCCACAAATCACCCCTATATATATGCGATTTCTAACGATATAACTTGAACCATAATATTTACAACCATAGCTCAGTATATCAAAATATATGCTATTTAACCCCTCTCGCCATACGTTACTGATAATTATTTTCCTATTTAAGAAATCTTTCCTAGTAATAAAAACACAATGACACAACAAGACAATATCACAATAGCAGAATTCGAGGAACTCCTCAAAGAGCAAACCTGTGAAATAACTAGATGGGCAGATCTGGAAGAAAACCATATATATATACACAGTTGTCAACGGAAGAGACGTTGAGACTGAACATGGCGAAGCTCTAGTATTGAAACTATCAGATGACACAGAGGTATGGGCTCCTGGACATATGAGGAAGACGCTGATTGCTGATAAGTATCCATTCTATGTTAGGTCGCTTGGATTGAAGCCGTGTAAGAAGAATAAAAAAAACAAGTATCACGCATATGATCTTGTGTATCCGAAGGAGTAATAGGGTTTATGGGTTGTTGTGTGTGTGTGTGCGCGCGCGCATGCGCGCGTGCGTGTGTGGTGTGTGTTCATAAAACTATTCTCCCTAATCTTAAACATTCTGTAATGAAAAAATACCTATAGCGTGTATTTATCACATTTGCACCACATGCAGCACAGATCCTGTATGTTCCGGTTGTACCTTTATTGCATTTAATACACAACACAACTTTACTCTTCTTACTAAGATAATTATGGTAGTTACAGTAAGTAGATTTCTTTGTTGATGCTAATTCACATGGTTTATGATTACCGATTCTGAGGAACTGACAATTCATACTTGTAATTATTGTTATTTGTTTATCTGTTTAAAAAAAGAAACTCATTTAGATAAATAATAAAGTAATAAAAATGACAAGCATTGATATCGGATATGCTATGAAACTACATCATGATGGTGTAATTAATGATGAGCAATTAAGAAAGGTTATAGATTCCCAAAAGGAAACCACACCAGCCTTAGATAATTTACACAAAAGGCGCAGTGAAAAGAAAAAACGCAAGCGACAAGCAATACAACAAAATATTTCATCTACAGAATTAACTCTAGTGGATAATCCAAAATGCAACTATTTCAAAGCTTATACATTATCAGGCGATTCATATAAGGATCCCCAAATATTGCTTGAAGACAAACGTAAGATCATGGAAAAACAAATAAAAAAAGAACACAAAGAATACAAGGCATTCAAATTCCAAATAAGCATGATAATCGAGTTTTTCAAAGATGACGGGAAAAAAAGATCAGAAGTAACTGCAGTATTTATTAGCGATCAGTACACCCTTCTAGAGCCAAGTAAGATAAGTGAATATTATTCAACTATAAGTGCCAAACTTGATGTCTTCATTGAAACATTCACAAATACAGCCTCAGGTTTGGAAATAGACGTGTGTGGAAACATGTATCTTAATTTTGCAAAGTATGAGCCTCTTAAAGGTTCATCATATATTGCATTACCAAAACAGCTAGCTGATAAAAAGGCCATTAAGAGCACAGATGATAGATGTCTTGAACATGCCCTTAATTCTGCCATTAATCCTGCTGATACACATTCTGACAGAGTATCAAACTACCCTAAATGTGATCTAAATATGGATGGCATTGACTTCCCAACCCCTATATCACAAATCAAAATAGTAGAAAGGCAAAATCCACATCGTGCAATAAATGTATATGGTTACACCTTATCAAAGAAAAAAGGGAAGCTTGTCATCTTCCCGTATTACATATCTGCTATGCCAAAAGACATTCCCAGAATTAATTTACTTCTGATAAGTGAAGATGTTGATGATGTAGATGATGATGATGATAACGGTGAAGAAGGCATCATTGATGATAATTATGACCCTGACGAAGAAGGCATCATTGATGATGATGATCATGTAAAAAAAAGCATCAAAATCCAAAATAACAAAATACCACTATTGCTGGATTAAAAATCTTAATCGCCTATTACATGACCAAAACAAACATGAACATAAAACCTATTTCTGCGACCGTTGTCTCCACGGTTTTACCAAAGAAGCCCTCCTCATTGATCACAAACAATATTGTGAAAGTATCAATAAAAGCCCCTTAAAAATAGAAATGCCTGCTGAAGGTAAAAATCACATCAGATTCAAAAATAATAAAAATCAAATGCCTGTCCCATATGCAATATAATTATGCTGATTTTGAAAGCATAATAGTCCCCCAATCAATTAAAGCTGGTAACAAATCTGAAATCAAAAGTGTACACGAAGCCTGTGGCTTTGGTTATCAGGTTGTACGATACAATGGTGTAGCAAAGGATCCAGTAATATATAGAGGTGAGGATACGATAGAAGTATTCCTTAATCATCTTGAATATGAAGCATCAAGTATCAATAACACCTTTGCCCATCAAAAAAATAAAATAATGACAGATGAAGATATCCTTACCTATGAAAACGCTACACATTGTTGGATATGTGAAGACAAGCTGAAAAATAACACCGTAAGAGACCACTGTCACTTTACTGGGAAATACAGAGGTGCAGCACACAAGTCATGTAATCTGAAATTAAAAATACAAAAAGGCAAAACCTCAATCCCGGTTATATTTCATAATCTAAGAGGATATGATAGTCATTTGATTATGCAGAAAATAGCAGAAGTAAAAGGTAACATTTCTGTTATTCCAAATAATGCAGAAAAGTACATATTTTTCAGTATTGGTCAGCTTAAGTTCTTGGATAGGTTCATGTTTATGTCTTCATCTTTGGATAGTCTTGTTAAAGCAACAACTAAAGACGCTTTCATCAATACAAAAACAGAGTTCAAAGATAAAACAGATTTAATATGCAGAAAAGGTGTTTACCCATATGAATACATGGATAGCTTTGAAAGATTTGATGAAACACAGCTGCCCCCGATTGATAGGTTCAGCAGCTTAAGTGATTCCAGTATATCACCTCAAGAATATGAACATGCACAAAACGTATGGGATGAATTCAACTGACAAATGTTGGGTGACTATCATGACTTGTATCTAAACACAGACATCCTTCTACTATCTGACATATTTCAGACTTTCAGAAAAACATGCATGAACGCATACAAGCTTGATCCTCTACACTACTATACAGCTCCAGGCCTATCATGGGACGCTTTACTAAAACACACAAAGATAGATCTTGAACTTCTAATATACATTGATATGCACTTATTTATTGAGCGAGGCATGCGTGGAGGAATACGCATGGTTTCCAAGCGTCATGCTAAAGCAAATAATTCACATGTCCCAGGCTATGATCCCACACAAGAATCAAATCACATAATGTATTATGATGCTAATAACTTATATGGATGGGCAATGAGTCAGCCACTCCCATATTTTGGTTTCAAATGGAGGACTGGAAAACATCTTAAAAGAGAAGAAGGTAAAGGCTGGATACTGGAGGTAGACTTGGAATATCCAAAATGGCTTCACAAGTATCATAATGACTATCCTCTTGCGCCAGAGAAGTTAGAAGTGAAAAGAGAATGGCTATCAGATTATCAAAAGGAGCTTATGGATAATAACACTATTCATGAAAAACTAGTGCCCAACCTAATGCATAAAACAAAGTACAGTCTGCATTACAAGAACCTGCATCTATATAGATCACTTGGAATGAAGCTTACCAAAGTGCACTGTATCTTGGAGTTCAATGAAAAGCCATGGATGGAGCCATACATCCATCTAAACACAGACTTTCGCACAAATGCAACATCTGCCTTTGAAAAGGACTTTTACAAGCTGATGAATAACTCAGTATATGGTAAGACCATGGAAAACATACGTAAAAGGGTTGACATAAAAATAGTAAGAACTGACAATGACAATGAAAGGCTGCGTAAGATTATTGCTAAGCCTAACTTCAACAGAAGGGTTAGGTTCACTGATGATTTGCCTGCTATACATGTTAACAATATAAATATAACTCTTAACAAACCAATCTATGTTGGTATGTGCGTCCTGGACTTATCAAAGCACCTACTGTATGACTGGTATTACAACACACTGAAAAGGAAATATGGTAATAATTGTACTATGCTGTTTACAGATACAGATTCATTGCTTGTTGATATCAAAACAGAAGATGCGTATCAAGATATGGCTGAAATGAAAGATGAATATGATCTGTCTGACTATCCTAAGGATCATCCCCTTCATGATGTGACAAACAAAAAGGTGATTGGCAAAATGAAGGATGAATGCGCCGGTGTAGTGATATCTGAATACATTGGTCTAAGACCAAAACTGTATGTTCTATAATGCGCGCTGATGGACAGCTTATCAAAAAAGCAAAAGGCACAACAAAAATATGTAATACAAAAACACATAAACTTCGACAACTACAAAGATGCCCTGTTCAATAAAAAATCATACACTCATGAAATGAACATGCTACGTTCTAAAAAAATCAAATATACGGGTTAACAGTCAGCAAGAAAACACTCTCACCATTAGACACAAAAAGATACATACTACCAGACGGTATCACAACATATGCGTTTGGGTATCAGCAGGAACAATAAGCAACTCTTCTTTAACAAAACCTCTTTGTGGAGCTGGTGCTTTCAAATAATAAACTCTGATACCTTGCGTTATAATATAATTAATCTTGTGAATATCTACACTCCATATTGGGTATGTGGCTCTGCGTTTACCACCTTCTTGTTCCCCTGGCTGATATAGATATCTCACACTGGCGTTTGGACAAATAGCTGCGTCAATAGTTCTTGTTATAACAGGTGGAGGTTTTTTCGTCTCTGAATTTATCACTGTAATTACACTGGGTAATCTCTTTACCCATTCTCTATTACGTTTGTTTGGATTTTCCATTTCCTTAGCATACTGATATCCAAACAGTCTTTCAGCCAGTGTCCTGTTGAATCTTTCCACGATAGCTTGGTATCTGTGAATGTCTCGTCTACCTCGCCTGAATTTCACAGTGTGCTTCTCCATTAACTGTGTAACTGATCCCATGAACTCTCTTCCTGGATCCACTTGCAATAGCTTCGGATAGGCAAGTTTTCTCTTATATATTTTATCAAATGCCTGTGCAACCAAGCTAATAACGTTTTATTAGTGAAACATTATACTTAATCTGAAAGTTGTAAATATTTAATGGATGGTTTAATGTATAACTCTAATTGTTTAATACAGTATGTAAACAATCATATTATCTCACTCTGCTGTTGATCGTCGGTGAATTGAGGGGGTAATATGGGCTAATTACCCGTGATGTGCTCTCAAGATATTGACAATCAATAGTACATCTCTCACTTTCACGTGAATTAAAAATACTCATTTGGCCGGGTGTTTTCTGTGTTTCTATGTATGTTTTAAATGTATGTTATAACACATGTCACTATAATAAACAATTTGCTTGCTTGCATGCTTGCTTGCATGCTTACTTGCTTACTTGCTTACTTAGTTACGGTAATAATTACTTGATGGCCATAACTGAAGTGTTAATGATACGATCAGACTGTTTATCGAACTTGCCTAAGATATTATGTTACTAAACAGTATGACCATGTTGTGACCTGCAAAAACGAAATAAAATGTATTTGTTCACGTATAAATGCATTGCTACAACGAATTCTTCTCAATATATTCGAACACTAATAACATTGAATCAATAAACAGTGTTGTTGTGGTCTACAAACTTGAAAATTGAAAGTAGCATTTCATATAATGGTCATCCACGCTCCTGAATTGACGTTTGTTTGTCATTGGAGTCAATATTAAACGCGCGATACTATCGTTTAGTGATAATGTAACAAAGATTAGTCTACAAATAAATATGCATAGGCACACATGTGAGATATAACGGTAAATATGTACCATAAATCTCGTTATTCGGGATGCACAGGTTATATTACGCTTGGATGTCAACCCTGTTTACATTGTTTTGTTATGTCAACAAACCGCGTATACGATGCATGTTTATTATTTAAAATACTCAGTTTTTGAGGCAAATATTTGAGGGGAAATGATACCATATAATAGGAAATTACATTCTGTATAAATTTGCGGTTTCACTGATGTAATGTCGCTTTAAACTCAAGTGTTACTGAGACGATCAGACTGGTTATCAAACTTTACCAACACACTATGCCAATAAACATTGATGAACAAGTATGAAGAAGATTGGATAATAATTCCCCCAGCTAGAAAGCGAATATAGCCCAAATCAGAAGATTTTAACAATCCAAGGCCCATAACTCAAGTGTTACTAAGACGACCATGCTGGTTACCTAACATATGCAAGATGTTATGACAATAATAAATGTGACCAAGTGTGAAGAAGATTGGACAATAGTTACTCTAGTTAGAGAACGGACAACTTTTATTACGGACGGGCGGAAAGACGGACGCAGACCATTGATACATGTATATCCCCCTAAATTTCCTGTGACCCAATGCTGTGCAAATCTGCAAATTCATTGGCCTTGCACTGATGTGTAATTTTATTTAAATATTTTAGTGCTTCAGTCATCGTTTCATTTCGCTTTCGCTGAAACAATGCTGCTTGACAATAGTCACTATAATACCTGCTAACTATATTGCCGACGTCCTGGTATTCCTTGCATGGCATCGCAAGAAACACCATTATTGTGTGACCATGGGTCTGCGGACTTGCATTGCATTGTGGTATTGTGTACCACTACATTGTATACTATGCATTATATCCTATATGTTGTACTACTTGTACATGTACATATCATCCATTGCTTAATTACATATTTACTTTGATATTTATGTATAACATTGTATATATATGTTCAATTTCTCTTCAATTGGGAGGATAATAAAAAATATCCATCCATCCATCCATCTTGAATAGTTTTCCTGGCTGCAGTGCCAAACAACTGGAAATGTTATTGTATTGAGAATGATCTTGTTTTATAGGTACAATGAGTACATGCATCACACTTCTAGGTCGTGCACTGCCAGGGGCGATATAGAAATGTTCGATTTTTGGGTCATGGAAACTGCAAGCTCCTAGAACCTCAATAATCCATCTATTACCACGAAGTTAATGGGTCCACCCACAGTGGAGCCCCAGAAAGAAAACCTATTGAAACATTAAACAAATATTTTTCGATTCTGTGTCAGGAGGCTTTGTAAGATTGTAGGACCTCATTGGTCAATATATTGCCGACCCGGCTTGATTGTTCGTTGGGTCTATGGTTCTGTTGTAGTTTGTGTTGGGAACTCGCTTGGCATGAGGTACTGGGGATGGTCGGGCTGTAATTAAAAGATACAATTTGCAGATTCTGGCACACACAACACAACACAACACAACACAACACACACACACTTTTAATCATTCATACAAAGATAAAACATTCTCATAGTACATATAATGTTGCATTAAATGTGACGGAACAGTTATCAACTGTAGACAAATGCATTTCTATGTAGGCCTATATCACGACTACGTAAAATAATATGAATGTACAATAATATGTAATGAAATAGTTCAATAGATTATCTCGTATATTCAAGATAACACGTGTACAAATATGTAATCATATAATTAATTTCATGAATTTGTAAAACGATACTGCAGCATTTATATTTGTAATAATACGGCTGAGCAAGTAAATGTACGTATATTTTGCCTGCTTAGAATACAGATAAATAAAATGGATATAACAATGATACGGGCACATAGTTAACAGGCTTTTCGTTGTCTTCAAGTCACCATTTTTCCGGTTTTGTTTCACTGTATTACGCTAATTGCGGATATACGATGCATGTCGTATTTAGACAATTGTTTATTAGAACTATTGAAACAGTAGCTTAATAGTACCTTGATAAAGTGGCTGACGGGAAGTCAATGCTATTCTAGACGCGATAACTCATGTTGAATGGTTTATGGCATGGATTGTGGAAATCATTAAAGAAAGCTGTTTTCTTCCATTTTGCCAACATCTCATAAATGCCATAGAAACCGTCACACGTGCTATTCAACACACAATCGTAAGTGAGCCCATATCATATGAATTATATTAGACATGTGTGTGTGTGTGTGTGTGTGTGTGTGTGTGTGTGTGTGCGTGTGCGTGTGCGTGTGCGCGTGCGCGTGCGCGTGCGCGTGTGCGTGCGCGCGTGTGCGTTTACATTTATTTATCTTCGCTACCGGTTGCCCATATGAGCGACGCCTCCTGAAGAGATTAGTTATTTTAGATTTTGGAGGATAGTGCATGATACAGACAGAGACCAATTCCAGAATGTCCTCTGGTTCTTTTAAGTGCATAGTGTAAATCACCGACACAAGACCTCGGTTTAACGTCCCATCTGAAAGACTGTTAATTGTATTAGGGTCAGACGGGGGATCGAACCTGCAATCCCTTGATTACCAGTCCAGCGTGTTACCACTGGACTACATAATAGTTCTCTATCATGCCTTGTTATATGAACACCCGATTGCAATACAATTAATATTTAAGTCGGCTATCATAAAATATAGTGCGACGTCGATGCTTATTAAAGAGAATAAAAGAATATTAGAGACTCTTACCTATACTTAAAAGATCCTATTCACAATTTAAATTTTACGAAAAGTTTAATTCTTATTTATTTAACCTGTTTCAGATTCTGGATTAGCGTAATGCATCCAGAATCTCGGGGTATATCAGCTAGTGCTGGATTCGAACACACACCTACCCAGATTGGGCAGCCAATGGGTGAATTTTGAAACACCCACCAATCCAGATTGGGCAGCCAATGGGTAAATTTGGAATCTTCATGGATCCAGAATGCCCGTGGCGTATATCTTCGTGACAGTTGGTCGACACTTTTATTATGTACCCACATATGCAACAGAACAATTATTATGTTATATTTCGGGTTTTACGCCTGCATCAGCACCATTTTGGGCTATATCGCCGGCGGGCAGTTTACCTAACAACACCTTTCCTGGGTAGGCTCCAGCGGTTAACCAGTACTTGGGTGCACCAACCTCCGTAAGAAACTGCCAACTTTTTCATATAAATGAGACACGGCCTGAGCGGGGCTCGAACCCGTGACCATCAGCGACCTTAACCACTCGACCACGGAGGCGGACTATGCAACAGAAAAAATATATTAATGTTTATACTGCTCGGACACTAATCTCCTGTAATCATATTACGCAGACGAGTAATATAGATGTTGCATAATAACTATCTATCTGAATGGCAGTAATTATCTGTGTAAAGATATGAAATATTTGATGTGCTTAATTGTAACGAACAAAAATTCTAATTTATAAATGTATAAACTCTTCGAAATTTAGTAAGGTTGAAAATGGATACTTATTACCTAGTTATGAAATTAAAGTCTCTATAAATAAATTCGTCCTCGCATGACACTTTCTCTCCAAGGTAACAGTATCAGCAGTAGTATGAGGACATGTCCTCAAGTAAATGAGAAGTAAACTCTCTTTGCCTATTTGTCCTCGCATGACGATGTCTGTAACCTAACACAGGTTGTATCTATAAAATGTCATATTAGTATAAGGGTATCCCAACTATGATGGGAAAAGTAGAAGTCGTGTACAACGAGCTTAGAAATGGTTGTCCTCATGTGACGGGTTTGGGTGTATTGTCCCAACGTCAACATTGCCAGGCCAAATACAACATTTTTAAACAAATACATTTCCTCTGAAACAATTAAACAGTGCAAATTAACTGATTAAACTGATAATCTGCTTGGATCTTGCAACACAATTAAATGAAGTATACAAACAACAGACAAGGTGTATAATGTTTTAATTTATTTTTCCATTTTTGGAATAACAGTTTTATGTTACAGTCGAACTTCTTTGCCTCGAACTCGAGCACCACTGTTGGCTCGAACATGTCGTCTGGTTCCGGCGATACTCTCTATATAATGCATAGTGTTCTACCCGCGATGACTCGAACACGGATGACTGGAACTCTCGAACCAGGTCACTGGTCCCATGAAATCAATTAGTACTTAAATTAACACCTTTGGGTCGAACACAATTGGCCGAGTGTCCAGGTCCGCGTGTCACACAAATGTTTTCACAGCTTTTGTTAATGGCAATGACATCCCTTTTGATTGGTACACTCGTGTAATTTACACATCGTGAGATTGGCAATTACTATTCTATTATGACTGGGTTTCAATCACGCCGGCTTTTTTATCTATAGTTTAAATTGGTATTAAACGTAATTATGTATAGAACAAACATATTGCACACTTATTGAGTTAAAGATGCCAAGATATGACTTAAGTAAACATAATACGGCAAAGCAGACGGATCTGTAGTCCAGTGGTAACACGCTGGACTGGTAATCCGGGGATCGCAGGTTCGATTCCCCGTCTGACCCTAATAAAATTAACAGTCTTTCAGATGGGACGTTAAACCGAGGTCTCGTGTTGGTGCTGTACATCATGCACGTAAAAGAACCAGAGGAGACTCTGGAATGGGTCTCTGTCTGTATCATTGCACTATCCTCCAAAAATCTAAAATGACTAATATCTTCAGAAGGCGTCGCTCATATGGGCAACCGGTAGCGACGATAAATAAACGTAAAACACACAAGCAGACGACAATCGGGGACTACTTCAAGAAATGAGGAAATACTATGTGTTAAATCACTGTACATGGCATGTATCTACTGGTAACTGACACATTCTATTCTTAGAATGCATAAAACTTCCTGAGTATTATGGAGATTAATCATTTAAACCACTACATGTATATAACAAAATAAATATAAGAACTTAAAAATGTTGTCTATTACCGGTATTATGAAATACATTCGTATAAACATGGATTCTTATCAAACCATGAGAGGACATATTGGATGTATTGCATAAACCAGTATATAACAGTAAGCTACCAAAACACAATTTAATTTATCAATATTATGGGTCAACCCACACAACTACCCTTGACTCGAACCTCCCATGACTCGAACCATTACTCACGGACCCGTCGAGTTCGAGGCAACAAAGTTCGACTGTATTTCCTTGAATTTGTAATGCTCTGTTCACAACCAGATATAGTCACATGACCATTTAAATCTCAATATATATACAACACATACAAAGTTATATAACATACAATGACAGTTTAACCATGTATGTCTACCTGCATTGTTAACTGAATTGTTGTGCCTGGTTGATTGGTTGACACTGTTGTGATTGACATCTGAACTAATACCAGTCACAGGTGTTCAAATCCATCATGCAGAGTATGACGTGCAGGCCTTCCTGACATGCAGGCCTTTCCGGGTACAACTGTCTCATTTACCACTATACCTTCTTCACTATACATATTACTACTCGCTGTACAACTGGTCAAAACAAATATACAATATAACTTCATAACCCAATTAAAACATTTAATTATGGACAACGATACCCACTTAAAACATTTAATTATGGACAGTTATAACCTCTGAAGACATTTCATATGGACAACTATAACCTCTTTAAAACAGAAGAGTTGTAAGACGTTATCATACAGGAGCAAGCCATAAAACACCGTGGATCCCATTCAATGGATAACCATTTTGCCATAAAAAACATTTCTCATATCTGAATCTTAAAAACATACAGTAAAACTGCATTTATGTTACTAAGGCATGTTGTTAAAATGCAATTAAAATAACCCTTCAACACAGTGTTGTGAGAGTTGAATTATCTGGAAAGAACTATTTTACATGCTCTGTGATAAAGTAAATTGGAATACCCTGCACATACACCAGGAAATGTTTGCAAAACCATAAATTTCAGCAAGATCAACTGCCATGTTTAAGTCACTTGGAAACCTGAAATATGTTTTTTAATACTAATACTAGTTTATCAAATCAAATTAAAACATACTTCAATAAATTAATATTGATTAAAACTTACTAAAATATTGATCAAGTGGGATTTGCTAAACAAGCCACTCCCCACTACAACCGATTCACTAGAAGGGAGAGGTAACTGTACATAAATGTATAAAGTTGCTTGGGTATTCAGAGAGGTTTTGACTATATATTGTGGAGGTTGTATATATTTGCCCGTCTTAATTCTATATAAGCTGCACAATGAAAACAATTTTTGAACTTACATTCATTATCTTCCTATCTTCCTGTAAGGGACGGTATAAACCCATTAAATTGACGTGCAACCTTCAACATTACTCGTTTTCAAAATGTTATACTATTGCACCGTATATATAAAATTTCACTGTACTAAATACTGTTTTAAATTATGGTCGTTAGTCAGAATTATCGAGTACTAGAGGCCACTCAATGTTGTTTCTCTATGACAACAGTTGTTTCCCATATATCTTGTGGTAATGATATATTATAACCAACTTCTCTTGTTATGCTATATAAAAGCACACATCCTATGACTGTGGCCTCTAAAATATATATACACTTAACGAAACTTCTAACGCCCCTTTGTTCAATATCTCTTTAATTACTCGCTATATTGTGTCGAAATTTTATACATTATAAATAAAAACCAATATCGTTTTGTCATGATAGTGATGATACTGCCCATTTTTATTTCCGCTTCACTTCTGCTATTAGATCATGTCTTTCTGTATTCATTTGTGTTATGAACCTGAAAACTTTACATCAATTTATCGTGCTGTCCGTGTGTCTGTCCATACACATGTTGTCCATCTAATATTAATCAGCCTTGGATAGTGGACTATAATTCTATGAAAATGCATCAGATTTATTTTTAATTTGGCAATAATAGAGCTTAATTAATTTATCATAATAGAGCTTACAAAAAATCAGATTGCTACGCTTGATTGACCGTTTGTCAAGGTAAATATATCGGTGTCCAACACACGTCGGTAGAAACCAAATTTGCCACAAAAGCACATTCTGGTCAATTATCACAAAATGATTGGTTTGTCTTGTAGGTTGCCAGACTTGTGAATGTCAGTTCCATCAAGCGGTTAGCCCGCAAATATCGCGCCACTGGACGTGTCGATGATTTACCTAGGCAACATTGGGGACAAGATACCACGCGTGCAGAAGATCGACACATTATCGTGTCCAACCTTAGGAATAGGCGAACGAAAGCAACACATTCAGCACATGCCACCATACGGTCGCATGGTCGTTCAATCAGTGACACTACTGTACATTCACGTTTACGTCATTATGGTCTGCGGACAAGAAGACCTGTAATAGGCATTAGGATAACTCCTCGCCACCGTCGCCGCTTGGGCAAGAGCGCATCTGCATTATACCAGAACAGACTGGTTAAATGTGTTATTCACTAATGAATCCCTGTTTAGGGTGGAAGGTAATGACGGCAGAGAACGTGTGTACAGGCGGGTTGGTGAGAGATACGCAGATACTTGTGTCATTGAGGCAGATAGGTTTGGTGGTGGTTCTGTGATGATATGGGCCGGAATATCTTATCACACAAAAACGCATGCGGTGGTTATTAACGGGATCCTCATGGCGTGGAAGTACTATGACGAAATCCTTGAACCAGTAGCCGTACCTCACTTGCAGGCGAACCGTGGCATGCAACTTATGCAGGATGGCACACCTAGTCACATCGCCCGTGTTACCCAGACATATTTAACAACAAACAGAGTGAACATTCTTCGCTAGCCAGCCTATTCACTGGACCTGAACCAGATTGAACATTTATGGGAAGTACTAGGTCGGACGATCCGGAGAAACATCAGAAACGTAAATGAACTTCAGCAAACACCTCTTGCAGAATGGAATTACATTCAACAGAACATCATTAGGCTGCATTGTTTCAATGCGGAGTCGGTGTTTGGCGGTCAGGGTGCACAGAGGCCATACATTGTACTAGCTGAATGTTATATACTTTATACCAGCTAGAAAGACAGACAGACACTGTGATTTATTATTGATTATTTACATGTATTTTGTTGATTATGTCATCATATATATCTCAAGGAAATTATACAAGATATGTTATATAAAATTGTTTAAACTACAGCTTTGGTATGTTGCCTTTCACCAGGTAAAATCGTGAATGTTGTCGTGTCACAGAACCAACCAATACCAAAAGGGTGATGTTAAATTTACACCCAAACTAGCATAATTCTTTCAATTACACAATAATCCTATATTACTCCAAAATTCACTCTGATAGGTTTTTAAACATTTTAATTATACAAAGATATATACACAAGAAGTTTCGTTAAGTATTTCCATATTGAGGAAATAAACTGTTTCCATTAAATTGAAAACCAGTTTACAATTACTCTGCAATTCATAGAGCTCGTTATCACAAATAAAACCTCATCCATACTAAAAATCTGAACATTTCTTAAAAGTTTATTAACCCTTTCAACACCACAGACTAAATAGGCTTACAAAAAGTGTAGATCCAGATGAGCCGGCTCGTGACGAGCCGTCTCATCAGGATCTGCACTTTTTGCCAGTAATATTACTATTTTAAGACAAAATTACCCATTTTGATAAATGAACTGGTCCAAATGTAATTTCTGATTAATTTATTGGTCTAAATATATCATGGACCAGTCCATGTGAGTTACTTGGTGTTGAATGGGTTAACGAAATGATCAATTCTCATTTTAAGATGATATAGTTAATCACAGGCAATTTTTATATTTCCAAAGTGTGCTTTCTTTCAATAAGCTACCTCTTAATAGCAGTTTGTTTGTTTTTGTGGTTTAAAGTCGCATTTACATCTTAGGTCGTATGACGCCTCTCCAGCTAGATTCGGCAGAAGAAAACTCTGGGGGCCACTCTGATAAAGGTTATAAGTTTCACTCTATTTTCTCTACAGTCATTGTTTTTATGGCATGAACTGTGTCTGTTGATTTAGCACCAAAGCTGCTAATGTTCCGTTTCTGTCATTAATTTATAGGTCAGTTTCATTTGTACAACCTCAGGTATAATTATCAGAGCATTTTCATTTGATAGTCCCCAATTTCCTCATAACTTATAGTGCTGTCTCATTTGATCATCCTCTGATTGCATCACCACTAATAGTGCTGTCTCATTTGATCATCCTCTGATTGCATCATAACTAATAGTGCTGTCTCATTTGATCATCCTCTGATTGCATCATAACTAATAGTGCTGTCTCATTTGATCATCCTCTGATTGCATCATAACTAATAGGGCTGTCTCATTTGATCATCCTCTGATTCCATTACAAATTTATAGTGCTGTCTCATTTGATTGTCCCTTGTCTGTTTCCTCTATATTATTCATCTTTGCCTGATCATTGCACTCGTCACGTACACGCACCAGGAGTCGTTGCAGCTCACGATTGGTAGGTGCTAGTTTCAATGCTTCCTTCAGGTCATCAATGGCCAATGAAAACATTCTGAAACAGACAGATATAAAGTGCTTGTTTATTATAGTGTCACTTCTGAATCCTATACGTGTATGCCATTATTTCACTAGCTGGCGGCTCAATAACTGGCCATATCAGAACGAACCCCAACAAGGTTTGATCCTTTGCCCTCCCACTCCATATGTGGACGCCTTAACCACTAGGCCACCGAGACAGATATAAACAAGTATGAACATGATCATTTAAGGCTGTTCCATTTAATGAATATCTCGTCACTCTGGCTATATCAAAGCATCTACCGTCAATTGACATACCTTCTTACACTTTACGCTTTCGATTAAATCCATTCATTCTGTATGCAATAGATATGTACTGTACATTATGAATGAATAAATATGTTTAAACCAATTGACATACCTACTTGACAAAGGATATATGCATGTAAGGATCAGGGTTCCCGCTAGCTATCGCCATTTTCGCAATTGGCGAAATAAGAAACGACTTGGCGAAGAAAAAAAATTATTTGGCGAAAAATTAAAATTTTAGTTACAATATATCCAAATTACAACCTCCCAAGTTCTGTCTTCATAATCCATGTTCACACATGCAAGCTAAGCCATAAAGTTTTGACAGGATGTTAATTAGACTACGTATCGATTGACCTCAAATATACGACTATATATACGACCGGTTGCCCATATGAGCGACGCCTCCTGAAGATATTAGTCATTTTAGATTTTTGGAGGATAGTGCAATGATACAGACAGAGACCCAATCCAGAGTCTCCTCTGGTTCTTTTACGTGCACGATGTACAGCACCAACACGAGACCTCGGTTTAACGTCCCATCTGAAAGACTGTTAATTTTATTAGGGTCAGACGGGGGATCGAACCTGCGATCCCTGGATTATCATTGCACTATCCTCCAAAATCTAAAATGACTAATCTCTTCAGGAGGCGTCGCTCATATGGGTAACCGGTAGCGATGATAAATAAACGTAAAAGACAATCACACACGCAAAATCACTTGTTTTCAGACAATTATCTCCGACGTATATCATAACTGAATCAAGAGTATTTGTATTTCCCAGGGGTAGAAAAAGTAAATATGAGGTTACATCGACACAAATGCCAATCAAATGTAAGAAAATATCAGAGTTATTTACAATATCGAACAGTCAAAGTATAGGGTGTACCGTCGACACCCAGTCAGTGAAAACTCCGCCGTTGACATACCCATCACCAAAAACACATGTATCAAACACCACCACACCAACCACAGGCCGTAAATTGAATTGAATGGAATGGTAGGGAATGGCTGCATTATGGTGCCAAAACGAAACTACAGTTTTTGGGAAATAACCACTACGAAACTTCTCATAACAGGTGCACGTCTAAAAATAGATGCGGACTATCCGTGTTTTCACAAAACTTAGTTTAATGCCAGTAAAATCGCTGCAGTAAGACGATTTTAATGTCTAAATTCATTATTATGGACATTTCCCCGGTTTTGGCCACAGATTGGTGAAGTCAACGCCTATTCCCGGAAAAAGGATTTTTCATAGTCACGGCTTTCCTGAATCCCAGTACTGCGGGAAACACTGTATGAGACCACTACGTCAATTCTGCCACATTGAAGACGGGTTATCAACCTGCACACTGCCCCATTTTCAGTTTGGGGAACACACCAGTAACTTTTGTTCCATAAGTTGGTAGTTAGATCCCATTCACAGTCTTGTGAATTTTTTTAATATTGTTTGCTCGGGATGGGGGGGGGGGGGAGGGGTAGCGGGATCGGGTGGAGGGCTAATTTTTATTTTCTCCAGTGGAAACCCTGTAGGAAATATGCAAGGCATTTAGAGAAACTCTTCACTATTGGAAGAAACTCCTCACATGGTTCTCTTCGTATATGCCATCAAGGAAACAACAATTTGTTCCAACATTTCACTACAGTAAACTTATCAACTTTTGGAATATCATTGTTAAATAGTTAATGCAGCATTTGCTAGATAGCAGATGTGGACATTTTGGGGGAACACAATCCTAGTGTTCAAAATCCGCAGAATTTCTGGTTTGAATTCATGAATTACTATGACTCTCATATGAACATCTCTATCAGCAGTTTGTTCTGGCTCCAGAAACTTACCTGTTATCTCTCTTAGCCCTAGCTCGGGCGTAAAATGCTTCAAAACATTTGGGTTTCAGTTCCAATGCTTTAGTGGCCAGCTCTATTGCAGTCTCACAGTCCTGTAAGATTTTAAATAATGACTATATAATTAGTTATGTTATTATGTTATATTTCGGGTTTTACGCCTGCATCAGCACCATTTTGGGCTATATCACCGGCGGGCAGTTTACCTAACAACACCTTTCCTGGGCAGGCTCCAGCGGTTAACCAGTACTTGGGTGCACCAACCTCCGTAAGAAACTGCCAACTTTTTCATATAAATGAGACACAGCCTGAGCGGGGCTCGAACCCGTGACCATCAGTGATGATAGGTTACAGTCGGCGACCTTAACCACTCGACCACGGAGGCGCACTTACTATATAATTAGACCTGGAGAATGTATGGTTAATTGGTTGGATCTGAGATTTGCACCAGTCTTAGCCAACGTAGAACGTTTGAGACTAGGAACAGTTTTATGACCTCAAGGGCAACATATTGGCTATATGGTTCTGTTGCAGGAGATTGGAGAGAAATACTTCCTCAGCATGTCTTACAATCTCCATACAGCACTAGAGCTAGGAGAGGAATACTTCCTCGGCATGTCTCACAATCTCCATACAGCAATAGAGCTAGGAGAGGAATACTTCCTCGGCATGTCTCACAATCTCCATACAGCACTAGAGCTAGGAGACTGGAGAGGAATACTTCCTCGGCATGTCTCACAATCTCCATACAGTACTAGAGGTCGGGTAATTAAGCTTCCTCCTATAGTCAGGTAATTAATCTTCCTCCTATAGTTGGGTAATTAATCTTCCTCCTATAGTTGGGTAATTAAGCTTCGTCCTATAGTCAGGTAATTAAGCTTCCTCCTATAGTCGGGTAATTAAGCTTCCTCCTATAGTTGGGTAATTAAGCTTACTCTTATAGTCGGGTAATTAAGCTTCCTCCTATAGTTTGGTAATTAAGCTTACTCTTATAGTCGGGTAATTAAGCTTCCTCTTATAGTCAGGTAATTAAGCTTACTCTTATAGTCGGGTAATTAAGCTTACTCTTATAGTCGGGTAATTAAGCTTCCACTTATAGTCGGGTAATTAAGCTTACTCTTATAGTCGGGTAATTAAGCTTCCACTTATAGTCGGGTAATTAAGCTTCCACCTATAGTCGGGTAATTAAGCTCCACCTATAGTCGGGTAATTAAGCTCCACCTATAATGGGTAATTAAGCTTCCTCTTATAGTCGGGTAATTAAGCTTCCTCCTATAGTCGGGTAATTAAGCTTCCTCCTATAGTCGGGTAATTAAGCTTCCTCTTATAGTTGGGTAATTAAGCTTCCTTCTATAGTCGGGTAATTAAGCTTCCTCCTCTAATTGGATAATTAAGCTTCCTCCTATAGTCGGGTAATTAAGCTTCCTCCTATAGTCGGGTAATTAAGCTTCCTCCTATTGTCGGGTAATTAAGCTTCCTCCTATAGTTGGGTAATTAAGCTTCCTCCTATAGTTGGGTAATTAATCTTCCTCCTATAGTTGGGTAATTAAGCTTCCTCCTATAGTTGGGTAATTAATCTTCCTCTTATAGTCAGGTAATTAAGCTTCCTCCTATAGTTGGGTAATTAAGCTTCCTCCTATATTTGGGTAATTAAGCTTCCTTCTATAATTGGGTAATTAAGCTTCCTCCTATATTTGGGTAATTAAGCTTCCTCCTATAGTTGGGTAATTAAGCTTCCTCCTATATTTGGGTAATTAAGCTTCCTACTATAATTGGATAATTAAGCTTCCTCCTATAATTGTATAATTAAGCTTCCTCCTATAGTTGGGTAATTAAGCTTCCTCCTATAATTGGATAATTAAGCTTCCTCCTATAGTTGGGTAATTAAGCTTCCTCCTATAGTCGAGTAATTAAGCTTCCTCCTATAGTTGGGTAATTAAGCTTCCTCCTATAGTCGAGTAATTAAGCTTCCTACTATAATTGGATAATTAAGCTTCCTCCTATAGTTGGGTAATTAAGCTTCCTCCTATAGTAGAGTAATTAAGCTTCCTTCTATAATTGGATAATTAAGCTTCCTTCTATAATTGGATAATTAAGCTTCCTACTATAATTGGATAATTAAGCTTCCTCCTATAGTTGGGTAATTAAGCTTCCTCCTATAGTTGGGTAATTAAGCTTCCTCCTATAATTGGATAATTAAGCTTCCTCCTATAGTTGGGTAATTAAGCTTCCTTCTATAATTGGATAATTAAGCTTCCTCCTATAATTGGATAATTAAGCTTCCTCCTATAGTTGGGTAATTAAGCTTCCTCCTATAATTGGATAATTAAGCTTCCTCCTATAATTGGATAATTAAGCTTCCTTCTATAATTGGATAATTAAGCTTCCTCCTATAGTTGGGTAATTAAGCTTCCTCCTATAGTTGGATAATTAAGCTTCCTCCTATAATTGGATAATTAAGCTTCCTCCTATAATTGGATAATTAAGCTTCCTCCTATAGTCGAGTAATTAAGCTTCCTACTATAATTGGATAATTAAGCTTCCTCCTATAGTTGGGTAATTAAGCTTCCTCCTATAGTCGAGTAATTAAGCTTCCTTCTATAATTGGATAATTAAGCTTCCTTCTATAATTGGATAATTAAGCTTCCTCCTATAGTCGAGTAATTAAGCTTCCTCCTATAATGGGATAATTAAGCTTCCTCCTATAATTGGATAATTAAGCTTCCTTCTATAATTGGATAATTAAGCTTCCTTCTATAATTGGATAATTAAGCTTCCTCCTATAGTCGAGTAATTAAGCTTCCTTCTATAATTGGATAATTAAGCTTCCTTCTATAATTGGATAATTAAGCTTCCTCCTATAATTGGATAATTAATCTTCCTTCTATAGTTGGGTAATTAAGCCTCCTTCTATAATTGGATAATTAATCTTCCTTCTATAGTTGGATAATTAATCTTCCTTCTATAATTGGATAATTAATCTTCCTTCTATAGTTGGGTAATTAAGCCTCCTTCTATAATTGGATAATTAATCTTCCTTCTATAGTTGGATAATTAATCTTCCTTCTATAGTTGGATAATTAATCTTCCTTCTATAATTGGATAATTAATCTTCCTTCTATAGTCGAGTAATTAAGCTTCCTTCTATAGTTGGATAATTAATCTTCCTTCTATAATTGGATAATTAAGCTTCCTCCTATAGTCGAGTAATTAAGCTTCCTTCTATAATTGGATAATTAAGCTTCCTTCTATAATTGGATAATTAAGCTTCCTCCTATAATTGGATAATTAATCTTCCTTCTATAGTTGGGTAATTAAGCCTCCTTCTATAATTGGATAATTAATCTTCCTTCTATAGTTGGATAATTAATCTTCCTTCTATAGTTGGGTAATTAAGCTTCCTTCTATAGTTGGATAATTAATCTTCCTTCCATAGTTGGGTAATTAAGCTTCCTTCTATAGTTGGATAATTAATCTTCCTTCCATAGTAGGGTAATTAAGCTTCCTTCTATAGTTGGATAATTAAGCTTCCTTCTATAGTAGGGTAATTAAGCTTCCTCTGATAGTAAGAGCTGACATTTTATGTTATTTCCTGCTGCTTTGATATGTAATTAATTTATGTCTACACCTTAAGATTAAGGATCACTTACATTTATTTTGAGCTCATATGTGGACAGATTAAGGATCACTTACATTTATTTTGAGCTCATATGTGGACAGATTAAGGATCACTTACATTTATTTTGCACTCATATGTGGACAGATTAAGGATCACTTACATTCATTTTGCGCTCATACACTAATAAATTAAAGATCACTTACATTTATTTTGAACTCATACACGGATAGATTAAGGAAAACTTACATTAATTTTGCACTTAAGCTAAGTAGATTAAGGAAAACTTACATTCATTTTGCACTTAAGCTAGCTAGATTAAGGAAAACTTACATTCATTTTGCGTTTAGACCTCGACAGATTGAGGAGCAGATTGATCTTCACCTCCTTGAATGTCTTGTAATCATCGCCGAAGTCTGTCTGCGGGAACTTCTTCAGGGCGTACTGGTAACGCTGGGCCGCCTCCTTTGTTCGATTTTTCTGAATAATAAAACATCAACATGATGGTCCTGTGATGGAGGGTTGACAAACAATTGACATGATGGTCCTGTGATGGAAGGTGACAAACAATTGATATGATGGTCCTGTGATGGAAGGTGACAAACAATTGACATGATGGTCCTGTGATGGAAGGTGACAAACAATTGACATGATGGTCCTGTGATGGAAGGTGACAAACAATTGACATGATGGTCCTGTGATGGAAGGTGACAAACAATTGACATGATGGTCCTGTGATGGAGGGTGACAAACAATTGACATGATGGTCCTGTGATGGAGGGTGACAAACAATTGACATGATGGTCCTGTGATGGAGGGT
>CM026386.1:32778770-32821066 GCA_014843695.1 Archivesica marissinica | reverse complement strand
TGACAAACAATTGACATGATGGTCCTGTGATGGAGGGTGACAAACAATTGACATGATGGTCCTGTGATGGAGGGTTGACAAACAATTGACATGATGGTCCTGTGATGGAGGGTGACAAACAATTGACATGATGGTCCTGTGATGGAGGGTGACAAACAATTGACATGATGGTCCTGTGATGGAGGGTGACAAACAATTGACATGATGGTCCTGTGATGGAGGGTTGACAAACAATTGACATGATGGTCCTGTGAAACGGTTGATGCATGACCGATTTTCATAACACAACACCTGGGTCGGAGGTTAAAACCTTTATTCAAATTCAATTCATATTATTGGTCGAACTTGTTCTTGGCTACACCAATCAGAAAGCGTGGGTCTGAGAACAGTTTAGAACCTCCAGGCCAGGGAACCATCCGACAGTTAGTTAGTCTCACTTTTAAATACAATTTTTGCTAAATCTACCGTATACAGAATAATAAATTTGCAATGTTCCACCTACCCTATACAGAACATACTTGCAATGTTCAACCCTATGCAGAACATACTTGCAATGTTCCACCTACTCTATACAGAACATACTTGCAATGTTCCACCTACCCTATACATAACATACTTGCAATGTTCCACCTACCCTATACATAACATACTTGCAATGTTCCACCCTATACATAACATACTTGCAATGTTCCACCTACCCTATACATAACATACTTGCAATGTTCCACCTATTGTATACATAACATACTTGCAATGTTCCACCTACCCTATACATAACATACTTGCAATGTTCCACCTACCCTATACATAACATACTTGCAATGTTCCACCTACCCTATACAGAACATACTTGCAATGTTCCACATACCCTATACATAACATACTTGCAATGTTCAACCCTATACATAACATACTTGCAATGTCCCACCAACCCTATACAGAACATACTTGCAATGTTCCACATACCCTATACAGAACATACTTTCAATGTTCCACCTACTGTATACAGAACATATTTGCAATGTTCAACCCTATACAGAACATACTTGCAATGTTCCACCTACCCTATACAGAACATACTTGCAATGTTCCACCCTATACAGAACATACTTCCAATGTTCCACCTACCCTATACATAAGAACATACTTGCAATGTTCCACCTACTCTATACAGAACATACTTGCAATGTGCCACCTACCCTATACAGAACATACTTGCAATGTTCCACCTACTCTATAGAAAACATACTTGCAATGTTCAACCTACCCTATACAGAACATACTTGCAATGTTCAACCTACCCTATACAGAACATACTTGCAATGTTCCACCTACCCTATACAGAACATACTTTCAATGTTCCACCTACCCTATACAGAACATACTTTCAATGTTCCACCTACTCTATACAGAACATACTTGCAATGTTCCACCTACCCTATACAGAACATACTTGCAATGTTCCACCTACCCTATACAAAACATACTTGCAATGTTCAACCTACCCTATACAGAACATACTTGCAATGTTCAACCCTATGCAGAACATACTTGCAATGTCCCACCTACCCTATACAGAACATACTTGCAATGTTCCACCTACCCTATACAGAACATACTTTCAATGTTCCACCTACTGTATACATAACATACTTGCAATGTTCCACCTACCCTATACAGAACATACTTGCAATGTTCCACCTACTGTATACATAACATACTTGCAATGTTCCACCTACTGTATACATAACATACTTGCAATGTTCCACCTACCCTATACATAACATACTTGCAATGTTCCACCTACCCTATACAGAACATACTTGCAATGTTCCACATACTCTATACAGAACATACTTGCAATGTTCAACCTACTGTATACATAACATACTTGCAATGTTCCACCTACCCTATACAGAACATACTTGCAATGTTCCACATACTCTATACAGAACATACTTGCAATGTTCAACCTACTGTATACATAACATACTTGCAATGTTCCACCTACCCTATACAGAACATACTTGCAATGTTCCACATACTCTATACAGAACATACTTGCAATGTTCAACCTACTGTATACATAACATACTTGCAATGTTCCACCTACCCTATACAGAACATACTTGCAATGTTCCACATACTCTATACAGAACATACTTGCAATGTTCAACCTACTGTATACATAACATACTTGCAATGTTCCACCTACCCTATACAGAACATACTTGCAATGTTCCACTACTCTATACAGAACATACTTGCAATGTTCAACCTACTGTATACATAACATACTTGCAATGTTCCACCTACCCTATACAGAACATACTTGCAATGTTCCACCTACCCTATACAGAACATACTTGCAATGTTCCACCTACCCTATACAGAACATACTTGCAATGTTTCACCTACCCTATACAAAACATACTTGCAATGTTCCACCTACCCTATACAGAACATACTTGCAATGACAGAACATACTTGCAATGTTCCACCTACTGTATACATAACATACTTGCAATGTTCCACCTACTGTATACATAACATACTTGCAATGTTCCACCTACTGCATACATAACATACTTGCAATGTTCCACCTACTGTATACATAACATACTTGCAATGTTCCACCTACTGTATACATAACATACTTGCAATGTTCCACCTACTATACAGAACATACTTCAATGTTCAACCCTATACAGAACATACTTGCAATGTTCCACCTACTGTATACATAACATACTTGCAATGTTCCACCTACTGTATACATAACATACTTGCAATGTTCCACCTACCCTATACAGAACATACTTGCAATGTTCAACCTACCCTATACAGAACATACCTTCAATGTTCCACCTACTCTATACAGAACATACTTGCAATGTTCCACCTACCCTATACAGAACATACTTGCAATGACAGAACATACTTGCAATGTTCCACCTACTGTATACATAACATACTTGCAATGTTCCACCTACTGTATACATAACATACTTGCAATGTTCCACCTACTGCATACATAACATACTTGCAATGTTCCACCTACTGTATACATAACATACTTGCAATGTTCCACCTACTGTATACATAACATACTTGCAATGTTCCACCTACCCTATACAGAACATACTTCCAATGTTCAACCCTATACAGAACATACTTGCAATGTTCCACCTACCATATTCAGAATATATTTGCAGCAATGTTCAACCTACCCTATACTATGTTCAACCTACTCAATACAATTACCCTATACAATGTTCAACCTACCCTATACAATGTTCAACCTACCCTATACAATGTTCAACCTACCCTATACAATGTTCAACCTACCCTATACAATGTTCAACCTACCCTATATAATGTTCAACCTACCCTATACAATGTTCAACCTACCCTAGACAATGTTCAACCTACCCTATACAATTACCCTATACAATGTTCAACCTACCCTTTACAATGTTCAACCTACCCTATACTATGTTCAACCTACCCTATACAATTACCCTATACAATGTTCAACCTACCCTATACAATGTTCAACCTACGCTATATAATGTTCAACCTACGCTATACAATGTTCAACCTACGCTATACAATGTTCAACCTACCCTATACAATGTTCAACCTACCCTATACTATGTTCAACCTACTCTATACAATTACCCTATACAATGTTCAACCTACCCTATACTATGTTCAACCTACCCTATACAATTACCCTATACAATGTTCAACCTACCCTATACAATGTTCAACCTACCCTATACAATGTTCAACCTACCCTATACAATGTTCAACCTACCCTATACAATTACCCTATACAATGTTCAACCTACCATATACTATGTTCAACCTACCCTATACAATTACCCAATACAATGTTCAACCTACCCTATACTATGTTCAACCTACCCTATACAATTACCCTATACAATGTTCAACCTACCCTATACAATGTTCAACCTACCCTATACAATGTTCAACCTACCCTATACAATGTTCAACCTACCCTATACAATGTTCCACCTACCCTATACAATGTTCAACCTACGCTATACAATGTTCAACCTACCCTATACAATGTTCCACCTACCCTTTACAATGTTCAACCTACCCTATACAATGTTCCACCTACCCTATACAATGTTCAACCTACCCTATACAATGTTCCACCTACCCTATACAATGTTCAACCTACGCTATACAATGTTCCACCTACCCTATACAATGTTCAACCTACGCTATACAATGTTCAACCTACCCTATACAATGTTCCACCTACCCTATACAATGTTCCACCTACCCTATACAATGTTCAACCTACCCTATACAATGTTCCACCTACCCTATACAATGTTCAACCTACGCTATACAATGTTCCACCTACCCTACACAATGTTCAACCTACCCTATACAATGTTCAACCTACCCTATACAATGTTCCACCTACCCTATACAGAACATTTCCGTCTTCCATCAGTTTGTTTAGCAACAGCAACATGACGTTTGCCTTTCCCGCAGCAACTGCCCACGTCATCTGACCTAACTTTGCACCTTTACGCAGAAAACACACCACAACAGCCGTGTTTCGGCGATCAATGGCTCGGTCTAATGCTCGCATGCCATTGAGGTCAGCATGTTCGATCTGTGCACCCTGATCAACCAAGTACTGTACCTGATGACGATAGAAACAAATATAATAATTCTTAAATTCAATAAATCACCTAAAATATTGTTGAGGATCATACTAGCAAGACAAAAGAGAATGTGTCTAAATATGGTGTTAATTTCATAAAGTTTAAATTCAGTAATTTACAACTATCAGGTTCAGGATTATAGAAACACGACAACCGGACCACCTCCACCTGGGTCGGAGGTTATAAAACTATTCTCAGATCTCAAGGAATTTGATTGGTTGAGTCTGAGTTTTACACTTGACAGAACCAATCAGAAGATTGAGAATGAGTTTGAGATTGGAGGAAAGTTTTATAACCTTGGGACATGATCTGCCGATGGTCTATACAGTGTGAATCTATATCAGACATAACAACTTGAATAAATACGACAGTGTTTGTATGTGGTAAAGGATTTGATTCAACCAATACATAATTGTATAGGCAGGTTTTGAACCAAGCATATTACCTATATCAGAGTGTTATGGTATTTAACTGTGGCAAGTGTGTTGTACATAGTAACTAGGTGAGACAAAATTATTAGTACAGAACTTGTCTCGTACATACCACTTGGGCATCGCCATGGAAGGCAGCCAGCTGTAATGGACTGCGACCACATCTGTCCGCATGGTGTAGGTGTGAACCCCGATCTAGTAGGGACTGGATAATGTGTAGGTGACCCTTTAAGCAGCCCCAACATAGTGCTGTTAGACCCTCCTTATCTGTCTTGTGGATTGAAGCTTCTGTGAACAGTAAACATTAGTTCAAACTTACATAACATAAAACAGCTTTAGCAAATCAGATGCATTGAGAAATTAGATTGTGTTATAAATACAAACAAATAAAAACATTTTTTCCACTTTCCAGAATAGCAAGTAAGGTCACTTTATAACATTCCTGTGATGTATACTGGTAGAAACTGGTCACTTTACAACATTCCTGTGATGTATACTGGTAGAAACTGGTCACTTTACAACATTCCTGTGATGTATACTGGTAGAAACTGGTCACTTTACAACATTCCTGTGATGTATACTGGTAGAAACTGGTCACTTTACAACATTCCTGTGATGTATATGGTGTGGTTTTTTTGTGTGTTTAGGGATGGCAACGAATACCCGAATATTCGCCCGAACAGCCGAATATCCGAATACTATTACAGTATTCGAATATTTGGGAGACAAAAAAAATATATTTGCAAAATTGAAATAAACTGTCATAAATCAGATACGTCATTGTTGTTTTCTATTCAATATATCATAAAACCTTACAAAGTTACAATACAAAAGAAATCGCCCGAGGAGGTGTGAATAAATCATGTTGTGATCGCAACCACGGCAGGTGTTAATTGACACTTGCCATGAAATTGGATAATTACAGTAGGTTCTATATTACTGATTTGATATGATTTTAAAATTGTTTTGCCGAGAAAATACCTTTGAAATATTACTGAAAGTTTGCAGCCCATATGTATTTAAAAATTTTAATTACCCAAAAGTACTATTTAAAGTATAATTTTTTTGAATGAACAACGTCAGATCGCCGAGGAAACACTGGAAGCCTACGTGGAGGACGTACCATTGAAACTGTCTTCACGTGACACTAGTGGTGACTGTGAGCCTACGCCTAAGCGTAGGAAATTGAACTTTCTAGTGTTTGAGACAAACGAAAAGGAACAGTCTGATGAGTTAGAGAGCTATCTGCTCGAGAAAATGGATCCCCATGTGAAACCCCTTGAGTGGTGGCGGAAAAATGAACTGAAATTCCCAACTGTCGCTCATGTCGCCCGTGGACTACTTGTCAGTGCCAGCAACGTCAGTCCGATGCATCTTCTCCGCAACTGGTCTACTTATCAACAAGCTAAGGAACAGATTATCCACTTCTCTTCTTGACAACATTATTTTTTTAAACAAGAACAACGTTCAAAAAGGTTGTGACATTGAGTTTTAATGTGCACGCATGGCACGGATCGTACGGTACTACCCGTTGACATTTATGGACATATATATTGAATGTGTGAAATTTAGTACACATTGAAATGTTTCCAAGTAATTGAATTGAATAAAGTTTAGCATGTTCTTATATATGACCCGCCATATCAAAATCAGTCGTAAGTCGGGATTATCGTAATGCAGATAATTACATTATAAGTCAACAAAATGGTATTTTAACAATTTTCAGATTATTGTATAATGGCATTTTATAATCATTTATCTTTATAATAAATGTGATAGAAGCACGTATTTGTGTAATTTAAGGCATTAAAAACACATTTTAATTAGCTTGGTGTTAATTGCCATTGTTATTAATCGCAGTGAAACAAAAGATCTAAGCCGGGTAGGTGGTGTTTTCCGATGGCCTTCAATGATACTGTCCTGCGGTTTGGCTCCATGTATTTGGTACCGAAATAAACTAGGGATGACGTATTTTCAGCTGATGCTATTTTTGAATTAAGATCTTATATGCTTCCAACTAATCAACGGCTTTAAAGCATTCGAATATTTTCAAAAATCTCTTCGGTTGCGACGTAAACGTGATTCCCACTCATCCATTGGCCGATAAACACCACATGATCTGCAAGTGCGCACCTGTTCCTATGTTCATAGACGATTGGATAGAAACAAAACGATTTTCGGTGTGATTTCATGACGATTATTCATTATATAGCTTAATATTTAGATTTATTTCGATGCAAATCAGTCATATATAGGTAAATGGTAAACCTAGACAAGTGTAGAACCTTTATCTGCTGATTTGTTGTGTGAAATTTTAACACACCGTTATCTGCACCTGTGTTCGGTGTAGCCCAGTATTTCGGACGTATATGTATTTAATATAAATTCTAAAATAATACTTCACCTGAATCCAAAAGTTCATTCATTCTTTTATAACTGTGACTGAATTCAGCTTTTATGTTTCATAATATTACAAAAGTATTTTTTACTTTTCACTGTGAACCAGCTTTTCACCCCTTTTCTAATTCAGAGCTGCACAATATACAATGTTACTAAAAAAATTACTTCCCACGAAAAGCCATAAATTACCCCCTAATCCTTTCCTAAAACAACACAATTAATAAGGGGAATTGTGCTAAAGTAAACATTTTAATTGATCAATGAAACACTGCTACTGTGTACTATGATCCAATTAACAATTGTATATAACACAAGGTGTCCACTTATGCCATAGGCACTGTCAGATCAGACTAATCAAAGGAGTCAATATACAGGGGCCATAAAACTAGAATATCTACAAAGACATGGAGATTGCTACATGTACTCTGAAAAGTCAGAATAATCCTTTCAGGATATATTGGTTTAAGTAAATAAAATTTAAGTCAATAAAAAATATTTTAAAATATTTTTTTTTTTATTAATTATTATTATTGTATTTATACTAGAACAGCTGAACCACTATGGACGTAGGGCATAAAACAGAAAGAAGATTAATTGTGAAAATTTATGTTGAGATATTTTGAGTTTTTCACAGAATTATAACGAATATTTGAATATCTTCCCGACCGAATATTCGAATCCCTAAATCGCTATTCGTTGCCATCCCTAATATATATACAATAGAAACTGGTATATATAACTGTAGGTTTATAAATACATGTATCAATCAATTCTAGAAGATAATTATATCATCAATTAATTGATTTACTAATCATGCCACTGATGTGGTATATATATACCTCATTGAAAATCAGTTTATCAGCTTAACTTGTTCAATGTTAACCTGGGGTTGTTGAAGTGGTGCAGTTGTAGAGTGCTCAGATACACTATTGCTATGTCACTGTAGTAGCGCGAGTTTGAAACCATGGGGAGTTGATACTAAGGGAGAATGTAGAGACATAAAATTGGTATTAACCTCGGGACAATAGCATCTCCAGGACTCCAATATGGCCCTTGTATGCTGCAATCATCAACGGAGTTCTGCCATGTTTGTCCGTCTGTTCGATGGATGACCCCAGAGTAAGCAGGAGGTCTACAATCTCCCATTTTCCCGCTTCCACTGCACATAATAAGGGGCTGAATGACTTGAGGTTGGTAGTTTCCGGGTTGGCTCCTCGATCCAGTAACCACAGAACGATTTCCTTACGGCCATTTAAACAGGCTGCTGTGAGAGCTGCAAGTGAAACAATTCTACTGTGAAATCATTAATATTCTGTTTAAGCTAAACAAGGGAGAAGCTTAAGGCATACAAGGGAGAAACTTAAGGCATATAATGGATAAGTTTACGTTAGTGTACAAGCGAGAAGTTTGTTGACTCAGCCAAGTGTTCTATAGTCTATATATAGACTACTTTTCCCGAATCATCCTTTAGTTTTATTTTTGGGTTTAAAGTCACACAAACAGCTTAGGTCATATGGAGACTCTCCAGCTATTATTGGTGGAGGAAGCTTAGGTCATATGGAGACTCTCCAGCTATTATTGGTGGAGGAAGCTTAGGTCATATGGAAACTCTCCAGCTATTATTGGTGGAGGAAGCTTAGGTCATATGGAGACTCTCCAGCTATTATTGGTGGAGCAAGACCCCAGGTGCATGTCCTAGCATTGTTTCAGGCACAGACAGGCACCCATGTAGAACCACCAACCTTCCGCAAGCCAGCTAGATAACTTCCTCACATGAAATCCTTTGAAATCTCAAGTGGGATTCGAACCTACAGTGGTGAGGGGAAAATGATTTGAAGTCAATGACCGTAACAATTCGGCCACAGGAGGACCCCCCCTTTAGTTTGAAGACTGGTTCTACAGTGCCTAATGAACAGTACCAAAGTAAAACACAATCTTTCAGAAGAATTAGAACAAGTGCGTACGTGTTTCTCCCAGGAGTGTGTCCACTGTATTGAGACCGAACCCTTCACATAGGTTCCTGTTGCAATGTAGAAGGTATTCGCAGGTCTGTAAAACACAAACAGTGAGCATGTACTTTAACTTCCTGATTAATCATTGCAGGTCTCTTATATTGAGGCTTAAAATCACACAAACAAATTACGTCCAGACTGTCCCACATTTACTGGTTGGGTATGAAGCCATGTTTCTCTCTGGACAGTATTTCAGACACACCGGTTACCAAGGTATGACTGACCTTTTGTACAAATTAATAGTATGGAATAAAAATGTTTTAACATTTATTAATAATTTAATTTGTTTCATATCATAAAGGCAACAGATTTTGTGTGGAAGGCATGGGCACATTACATATGCTGTATTGCATACACAGGGTTAAAATACGGTCAAATGCTGGCTGTTTAGCAGAGAAGCTGTTAGAAACTGTACTAAAACGATTGGTTTGAAATTAAATTGGATGATTAATACAGGTTAGTGTATTTAGTATAATTCTCAAACATGTGATTCAGGACAATCTGTCTTGATAACTTTCACTAACATATCATAACTACTTACGTCCTTATGCCCCATAGCAGCGGCTACAATGAGCGACTGCTGCATTGCCTCCACCTTGGTCACCTGACCCTCGTATGCTGTCCAATCACACTGCAGCAAATAGACGAGTGAGTCAAGGTGACCATTCACCGCAGCATGGATACACGCACACTGGCCGCTGTTGTCTACATGACAGATCTAAAAATGAGTATAACGACAAAATTAACCAGTGTTTGATTCCTTAATATACATGTTACCGAAACGTAGAAATTATGTAGACTGTCAGAATCAACGCATTATGTACAAGTTACAAATGAACTAGGGTCAATGTGGCTAAAATACAGCTATCAAATCTACAAAAACGTCGATGTGTATTTCTAAATTGTGGCCAATTAACCTATTGGAGTTGAATGCTCGAGAAATGAATCTGCTTCAGATTTAGTTGCTATTAGTAATGATTCACAAATGTAAATACACATAGTTCCACATCTACAGTAATACTGGCGGTACATGATATAGAAACATACAGTAATACTGGCGGTACATGATATAGAAACATAGAGTAATACTGGCGGTACATGATATAGAAACATACAGTAATACTGGCGGTACATGATATAGAAACATAGAGTAATACAGGCAGTACATGATATAGAAACATACAGTAATACTGGCAGTACATGATATAGAAACATAGAGTAATACTGGCGGTACATGATATAGAAACATACAGTAATACTGGCAGTACATGATATAGAAACATAGAGTAATACTGGCGGTACATGATATAGAAACATACAGTAATACTGGCGATACATGATATAGAAACATACAGTAATACTGGCGGTACATGATATAGAAACATACAGTAATACTGGCGATACATGATATAGAAACATAGAGTAATACTGGCGGTACATGGTATAGAAACATACAGTAATATTGGCGGTACATGATATAGAAACATAGAGTAATACTGGCGGTACATGATATAGAAACATACAGTAATACTGGCAGTACATGATATAGAAACATACAGTAATACTGGCGGTACATGATATAGAAACATACAGTAATACCGGCAGTACATGATATAGAAACATACAGTAATACCGGCAGTACATGATATAGAAACATACAGTAATACTGGCGGTACATGATATAGAAACATACAGTAATACTGGCGGTACATGATATAGAAACATAGAGTAATACCGGCAGTACATGATATAGAAACATAGAGTAATACGGCAGTACATGATATAAAACATACAGTAATACTGGCGGTACATGATATAGAAACATACAGTAATACTGGCGGTACATGATATAGAAACATACAGTAATACTGGCGGTACATGATATAGAAACATACAGTAATACTGGCGGTACATGATATAGAAACATACAGTAATACTGGCAGTACATGATATAGAAACATACAGTAATACTGGCGGTACATGATATAGAAACATAGAGTAATACTGGCGGTACATGATATAGAAACATACAGTAATACTGGCGGTACATGATATAGAAACATACAGTAATACTGGCGGTACATGATATAGAAACATACAGTAATACCGGCAGTACATGATATAGAAACATACAGTAATACTGGCAGTACATGATATAGAAACATACAGTAATACTGGCGGTACATGATATAGAAACATAGAGTAATACCGGCAGTACATGATATAGAAACATACAGTAATACTGGCGGTACATGATATAGAAACATACAGTAATACTGGCGGTACATGATATAGAAACATACAGTAATACTGGCGGTACATGATATAGAAACATACAGTAATACTGGCGGTACATGATATAGAAACATACAGTAATACTGGCAGTACATGATATAGAAACATAGAGTAATACTGGCGGTACATGATATAGAAACATAGAGTAATACTGGCGGTACATGATATAGAAACATAGAGTAATACCGGCGGTACATGATATAGAAACATACAGTAATACTGGCGGTACATGATATAGAAACATACAGTAATACTGGCAGTACATGATATAGAAACATACAGTAATACTGGCAGTACATGATATAGAAACATACAGTAATACTGGCGGTACATGATATAGAAACATACAGTAATACTGGCGGTACATGATATAGAAACATAGAGTAATACCGGCAGTACATGATATAGAAACATAGAGTAATACCGGCAGTACATGATATAGAAACATACAGTAATACTGGCGGTACATGATATAGAAACATACAGTAATACTGGCGGTACATGATATAGAAACATACAGTAATACTGGCGGTACATGATATAGAAACATACAGTAATACTGGCAGTACATGATATAGAAACATACAGTAATACTGGCGTACATGATATAGAAACATAGAGTAATACGGCGGTACATGATATAGAAACATACAGTAATACTGGCGGTACATGATATAGAAACATACAGTAATACTGGCGGTACATGATATAGAAACATACAGTAATACTGGCGGTACATGATATAGAAACATACAGTAATACTGGCGGTACATGATATAGAAACATACAGTAATACTGGCGGTACATGATATAGAAACATACAGTAATACTGGCGGTACATGATATAGAAACATACAGTAATACTGGCAGTACATGATATAGAAACATACAGTAATACTGGCGGTACATGATATAGAAACATACAGTAATACTGGCGGTACATGATATAGAAACATACAGTAATACTGGCGGTACATGATATAGAAACATACAGTAATACTGGCGGTACATGATATAGAAACATACAGTAATACTGGCGGTACATGATATAGAAACATACAGTAATACTGGCGGTACATGATATAGAAACATACAGTAATACCGGCAGTACATGATATAGAAACATAGAGTAATACTGGCGGTACATGATATAGAAACATACAGTAATACTGGCGGTACATGATATAGAAACATACAGTAATACTGGCGGTACATGATATAGAAACATAGAGTAATACTGGCGGTACATGATATAGAAACATAGAGTAATACTGGCGGTACATGATATAGAAACATACAGTAATACTGGCGGTACATGATATAGAAACATACAGTAATACTGGCAGTACATGATATAGAAACATACAGTAATACTGGCAGTACATGATATAGAAACATACAGTAATACTGGCAGTACATGATATAGAAACATACAGTAATACTGGCAGTACATGATATATGATATAGAAACATACAGTAATACCGGCAGTACATGATATAGAAACATACAGTAATACTGGCGGTACATGATATAGAAACATACAGTAATACTGGCGGTACATGATATAGAAACATAGAGTAATACCGGCAGTACATGATATAGAAACATAGAGTAATACCGGCAGTACATGATATAGAAACATACAGTAATACTGGCGGTACATGATATAGAAACATACAGTAATACTGGCGGTACATGATATAGAAACATACAGTAATACTGGCGGTACATGATATAGAAACATACAGTAATACTAGCAGTACATGATATAGAAACATACAGTAATACTGGCGGTACATGATATAGAAACATAGAGTAATACCGGCGGTACATGATATAGAAACATACAGTAATACTGGCGGTATATGATATAGAAACATACAGTAATACTGGCGGTACATGATATAGAAACATAGAGTAATACTGGCGGTACATGATATAGAAACATAGAGTAATACTGGCGGTACATGATATAGAAACATAGAGTAATACTGGCGGTACATGATATAGAAACATACAGTAATACCGGCGATATAGAAACATAGAGTAATACTGGCGGTACATGATATAGAAACATAGAGTAATACTGGCGGTACATGATATAGAAACATAGAGTAATACTGGCGGTACATGATATAGAAACATACAGTAATACCGGCGATATAGAAACATAGAGTAATACTGGCGGTACATGATATAGAAACATAGAGTAATACTGGCGGTACATGATATAGAAACATAGAGTAATACTGGCGGTACATGATATAGAAACATACAGTAATACCGGCGATATAGAAACATAGAGTAATACTGGCGGTACATGATATAGAAACATAGAGTAATACTGGCGGTACATGATATAGAAACATAGAGTAATACTGGCGGTACATGATATAGAAACATACAGTAATACCGGCGATATAGAAACATAGAGTAATACTGGCGGTACATGATATAGAAACATACAGTAATACTGGCGGTACATGATATAGAAACATACAGTAATACTGGCAGTACATGATATAGAAACATACAGTAATACTGGCAGTACATGATATAGAAACATACAGTAATACTGGCAGTACATGATATAGAAACATACAGTAATACTGGCAGTACATGATATAGAAACATAGAGTAATACTGGCGGTACATGATATAGAAACATACAGTAATACTGGCAGTACATGATATAGAAACATAGAGTAATACTGGCTGTACATGATATAGAAACATACAGTAATACTAGCTGTACATGATATAAAGTACATGAACATGATATATTGCATAACGGATATTATTCGTGGGTGTTTTAATTTTGCTTTCTACATAGTTATAAATTATCTGCGAATTTTATACACAACAGAATTATGGTACAGACTATTTGGGATTTTATGGCTTTCGGTCATATCTTACTTTTAAAATGAAACCAATGCAAATTTAAAACATACTACAAGGTGAACACTAATATTTGGAAATCAATGAATTAAGATACAGTGTATTTTAACCATAATACTAGTATACAGGTAATATCAAACTGAAGTACCTTAGCATGCCTTAGATACAGCATCTTGAGAATATCTGGGTGTCCATTAGCAGCTGCATAACACAGCGCCGACATTCCAGTGTCCGATACAGCATCCACACAGGCATTGAACTCCAGCAGTAGCGACACCATATCCGTCAGACCCTCTTTGGCAGCGAGACACAGTATGGGGGAGTTATCTTCATAGCCTGTTCTCGTGTTAGGATTAGCACCAGAGAGAAGAGTCAGGCGACTTACCTGCAGAAAATAAACAATGTCTTGTATCTATAGTTTTGTGTTGTTTAAATGGATTTTACATCATCAATTATAAAAATAATTGCAATGTTGTTGTTTGGTTCCCAGGGCGACTTGTAGAACCCAGGTAGAACCATCATCCTTCATACAACACCTTACCCTAAAACCCTGTCGGCAAACAAAGATGCACATAACGGTGCTTTCATAGTATAATTGGGCCTGATTTATTAAAACAAAAATTGTTTTGTTTAATTTTAAAAACATATTTTTAGGCCCAAAACACTGTTACGTCTGCCCGTGTGTGGTGCACACCAATATTATTGCTATAATGGCAATCAAATCAATTAATGAATATCCGCAATGATTATCTAGCATATCTTAATTAATATCTGGCCTGGTTAATCTACCAATGATTACCGAGAGAACTTGCATAACATAGGCTGTAGCAATGATTACTGAGAGAACTTGCATAACATAGGCTGTAGCAATGAACACCGAGAGAACTTGCATGTAGCAATGATTACCGAGAGAACTTGCATAACATAGGTTGTAGCAATGAACACCGAGAGAACTTGCATAACATAGGTTGTAGCAATGATTACCGAGAGAACTTGCATAACATAGGTTGTAGCAATGATTACCGAGAGAACTTGCATAACATAGGCTGTAGCAATGAACACCGAGAGAACTTGCATAACATAGGCTGTAGCAATGATTACTGAGAGAACTTGCATAACATAGGCTGTAGCAATGAACACCGAGAGAACTTGCATAACATAGGCTGTAGCAATGAACACCGAGAGAACTTGCATAACATAGGTTGTAGCAATTGCATTTCATTCTGTCAATAAATGCCATGACTGTGTAATGTCATGAATTGCAGAGTGCATATTTTATGGTGTGGACAAAATCAAACACAACACATGTCTTCTATATAATTACATTATAATTCAACTTGCAGTTAAAACAATATGGAATACAACAGACGTGACGTCTAAATAATAACAACGTTGCGTCATTTAGCGGAAAAATGCTGACAAGTTTTATATTAACCGAATACACCACTGGATATGAATGACTAGACACAATTTCCTATTCCTATATAAAAACCAAAAATAGGAAAAAACAGTGGTGTATACAAATATAAATGTGCACTGTAATACAATCAATTGATATTGAACAAAAGTTTCAAATTTAAACCGTTCGGATACAACGTCCTAAGCCTGTGGATCCAGACTGTTTCCTTGCATAGGCATAAATGTCATTTTTTATAATGTCAATAGGCATAAATGAGGAAGTCTTGAGAAGATTGGTAATATTAAAATTTGATGCTACATAGGAAGAAAACGCTGGGTCCATGAAATTTCTGATATAAAATCAATGACTGTTCATTCTTTTAGAAATGTGTTGTTTAGTTTGTCCCACGTATTGTGCGCTGCACCACTTACAAGTAATAAGGTATATTACATTTTTAGTTTTGCAGTTTGCATTATGTCGCAGTGTATTTCTCCCCCAGTAACACTGCTGGTAAAATCTGAACCAGATAATTATGATGTTATTACAATGTGAACACCAGGAGAACTTGCATAACATAGGTTGTAGCAATTGCATTTCATTCTGTCAATAAATGCCATGACTGTGTAATGTCATGAATTGCAGAGTGCATACATTTTATGGTGTGTATTTTATTTTGACATTTTATGGGGCATACAAAAACAGATTCTCTTCACAGCTTGCAGATTTCATTATAGGTTTTATTTCTGTGACATGATTTATCAGTGAATTTATGTTATACCATATTGCCATAGTGAAGATAAATGCTTATTTCACAAACAAACACCAAACACCAAACACATACACCTGACAAACTGAAGCCCTGCCCTTGCCCCAGTAAAATTTGTATCCACCACAAACCAGAAATTCTAGATATAAACTGATGTGCTTGTCAACATGCCCACAAACAATTCTTAATTTAAAACAGGGAGAGGTTGCTTTCTCAAGTTAAAACATTGACAAAGCATATATTTATATACAAATAAGTTAAAACATTGACAAAGCATATATTTATATACAAATAAGGGAGATATGAAATATTAGATTCTGAAAATATTTGGCAAAAACCCTAATCTTAAAGTAATTTAACGGAGAGGTGTGGCGTCCGTGGTCCAATGGTAGAGCGTCGGATTTGGAATCGAACGGTCCGGGTTCGATACTCAGTCAGGCCACGTATGTAGTGTCATTGAGCAAGGAACCTCACACACATTGCTTAGTACTGGTTAACCGCTATGGTCGGCTAAGCATGCCCAGGAAAACATGTCTAGGTCCCCGCAAGGGGTTTGACATTAATGGTACATACATACATACATACATGTATGTTAAGTTGGATGAATTCTTTATAAAATATCACTTGTATTCCTACCTCGGGGACCTTCATGGCAACTAAGCAGTTCAGTTTGTTTGTTAACTTCAAACCACTTACACTATCACAGCTGTAGGTTCGAATCCCATTGGGTGTGCTCAGCGGTGCAACTGTGGTGTTCCTCCACTAGTAACGGCTGGAGATACGCCATATGAGCTACCTGCGTGGAGAGGCTATAAACCCCCCCAAACAGAAACAACTCTATTCCTACCTTGACATTAGGAGAGTACAGGTTGCGTAATGAGACTAGAGAAGTGCTGAGGTTGTCCGCACTGAGAGCTACCCAGAATGCCTGCATGTCACGTGACGAGTAACCTCGCTGCTTGCTCATGTTCTTGTATATATGAGCCTTGAGGATGTGGTGGCCAAGCTCGATCGTCTTGTCCGAGGAAAGTGGAGCTACCACACGAGATAGGTGGAATGCAAGCAGGGCATGCCCATGTCTGTTAACAAAAAATCAATACAGGCATTTAAAACTGAATTATACACTGCAGAAAATAGTTCCAATATATATATAGAGAAACTCGTATATACGAGTGTGCAGAGTCTATGGTCATCTAGAATACAGATTAGTACTCTCCAGTATACTCGGATGGATATACAGGCTCCATACACACCCAATTTTCTGCAGTAGTTACAAAAATAGTACCATCCATTCTCGCCTATAAGGTGATCACGCCTACAAGACGACAATCCCCCCCCCAACTTTGGTCATGAAATCTGTGGGTTTTGGCATATAAGATGGGTTGATAAAATGGACACTAAACACGAGTATATATTGCATGTTTGGCCAGTGCAAGTTGAGGGAATTTTCAGTGTCAGGGGGCTTTCTTTTCTAAAACGTAATTATGGAATACCATTTTAACACATTTTTATAACAAAAAACAATCTGTTTTTCAATTTTTTGTTTGTTTTTCAATTTTTGCTTCTTTTTATTTTAGTAATCTCATAAGCCATAAGGCCATAAACTGGTGGCAAAAACATGGTCTTATAGGCGAGTATGGACGGTATATTACAGGCAAATGTCTGCTCGTGAATCGAATGTCTGCTCGTGAATCGAATGTCTGCTCGTGAATCCAATGTCTGCTCGAGAATCCAATGTCTGCTCGTGAATCGAATGTCTGCTCGTGAATCCAATGTCTGCTCGTGAATCGAATGTCTGCTCGTGAATCCAATGTCTGCTCGTGAATCGAATGTCTGCTCGTGAATCCAATATCTGCTCGTGAATCGAATGTCTGCTCGTGAATCCAATGTCTGCTCGTGAATCCAATGTCTGCTCGTGAATCCAATGTCTGCTCGAGAATCCAATGTCTGCTCGAGAATCCAATGTCTGCTCGTGAATCCAATGTCTGCTCGTGAATCCAATGTCTGCTCGAGAATCCAATGTCTGCTTGTGAATCCAATGTCTGCTCGAGAATCCAATGTCTGCTTGTGAATCCAATGTCTGCTTGAGAATCCAATGTCTGCTCGTGAATCCAATGTCTGCTCGAGAATCCAATGTCTGCTCGAGAATCCAATGTCTGCTCGTGAATCCAATGTCTGCTCGTGAATCGAATGTCTGCTCGTGAATCCAATGTCTGCTCGTGAATCCAATGTCTGCTTGAGAATCCAATGTCTGCTCGAGAATCCAATGTCTGCAATGTCATCCAATGTCTGCTCATGAATCCAATGTCTGCTCGAGAATCCAATGTCTGCTCGAGAATCCAATGTCATCCAATGTCTGCTTGTGAATCCAATGTCTGCTCGAGAATCCAATGTCTGCTCGAGAATCCAAGTCTGCTCGAGAATCCAATGTCTGCTCGAGAATCCAATGTCTGCTCGAGAATCCAATGTCTGCTCGAGAATCCAATGTCTGCTCGTGAATCCAATGTCTGCTCGAGAATCCAATGTCTGCTCGAGAATCCAATGTCATCCAATGTCTGCTCGAGAATCCAATGTCTGCTCGAGAATCCAATGTCTGCTCGTGAATCCAATGTCTGCTCGAGAATCCAATGTCTGCTCGAGAATCCAATGATTTTGATATTGGACTGTACTAGGATTCATTGTAAATAATATATATTACCAAGAAGTTATAAGAAGATAGAGATAATGTACTGGCATGCAAGCAATTGTCACATTCTCCATACAAGGGATTTCATACAATTCATTTATAAGATATTTACAGACACGAGTAGCAGAAACTTGTCTTAATGAAAATGACGACAATTCCCAAAAGAGGCCAGACCTAGGAAGGCATGATGGGTAATTTAATATCTTCAATATATTCAACTGAATAGATAACATATCTAGTTACACCATGTTGAGTACTTCATTATACAATAACATTCATTATTACTAATTTACAAAGTACAACAGGCCGGCGACTACTGTCCAATAATGTTAAAATAATGTAGCAAATAGCCTACAAGGTACCCTCCACTAATTGAGTTTACGTCACATCATATACAATGAAATACATTTTCAAAAGTTAACCAGATCCAGATGTATAAATGGCAACAACTTTTACTATAAAATGTATTTTATTTTAAGGAATAACAGCAACCGGTGTTACTGGGGTATACAATACATTTGTGCTGTTTAATGTGTGCGGGTGTCGTAGGCTGCCACATACATGTTAAGCAATACAAATGCATTGTATATCTCAAAAAAGGAAACAGAGATTGATTTTATTCCTTATATTTACAATGTATTTTGTGAACATTTCAACACTGTAAATGACCATAAGTGGTACAAAAGTAACGACAAACTGTATTTCCGTCATTTCATTTCAATTAATGCAACAGCAACGTTACTATTGCTCGGCATGGTATTATAGACAATGGTATAGAAACAACAACTTTAGCCAATCACCAACATCTCCTGGGCAACAGCACTGACCGTAATGTACACGCAGTAGACCAGATGATGCTCAGCATTACGGGCGTAAAAACGTTGTAACTATTTAAAATTACAATGTAACTATTTAAAATTACAATGTAACTATTTAAAATTACAATGTACAGCGCAATATTAGTGCTATATCTGTACGATTACTGCATGCAGTGTGAATACTTGTGAAGAATTGGCTATTATAACACGATTACAGGATATACATGTTGCAAGGTCGAGTGTACACTTATACCGGTACTCTCGGTAATACTGGTGGCCACATTGTACACTTATACCGGTACATTTACTCTCGGTAATACTGGTGGCCACATTGTACACTTATACCGGTACTCTCGGTAATACTGGTGGCCACATTGTACACTTATACCGGTACATTTACTCTCGGTAATACTGGTGGCCACATTGTACACTTATACCGGTACATTTACTCTCAGTAATACTGGTGGCCACATGTAGTAATTCACAAATCCATCACCTCGCAAACATACATAATTTAGCTTATACCAATTTATGTTAGCTCAATTGTGAAACAAGTTCTTACAACTTAATATATTATATTATATTAATCACTCTTGAGACCACATTCCTGATGTAATCCATCACCACAAGGGAGAGAGACGAGGCAATGTGGAATTTAAATGCCTCGCCTAAGGGCACAATCGTAACGGCTCCAGCGGGGCGTGAACTTTGGGCCTTTAGCACCTGAAGTGGATAACAGTTAATGGAACCTTCCAAGAATAATGAACATAATATAGAGGATATTAGTATTTAGCAACAAACCTTAGATCACAGAGAAATTTTGTACTATTATCTGCGTCTTCTCGTCGTATAAGCCACTCTCGGAATGCAGGATGGAAGAATACAAAGCTACCATCCCTTCTGTTATACAGAAGTCCAGACATTAGCCCCAAACGTTGCTGAAAATCCTCCCACGTCACAAATCTCTCCGTAAATCCAGAATTCAAGGCCTGAAATAGCTCCTCAGCTGTTAATGGATACAGGGATGCTAAACAGATGCCTAGAATGGGGGAAATCTTTTCAAAAGACCTCACACTTGGAAATTTAATGTTAAATTGCAGAAGGAACACTTCAGATAAAGTCACCGGTAGAATTTTGTAATTTGAACTCTTTAGCACTACATGTCCATGTTCTATCAAATCTAAGATCTGTTTGCAAAATAAGAATGATCCGTGACTAAGACCTTGCACATATGATGCAAACTTCACTTGCGTAGTTGCATCCAATGTTTTCATGGTCATATTGCGTTTAATTTGTACGCATGATTGTACTCTATGAATTACGTATTCCTGCAGATCTCGTACCAACATGTCATTGCCTTCTACTTTGTCAATGTAAATCCTCGGAAAAGGTAGTAAGTTGGTAATCTCGATCATATTCGTATGCACACTTAGCACTAACTTTAGCCATCTTGGAATCTTATCAATATGGCACACTATGAATGAAGCAATTGTGTCCCCATAATCAGGTTTATGAAATTCAGCTTCGTTTAACCCATCAACCACCAACAAACACGTATCCGCTTCGATTTTCCCACTCTGTTTCAGTTGCTCCAATGGCTCCAGAATCCCTTTCACAAAACTGTTTGAAGGGTCTTTCACACACTCTTTAAGACTTAATAAATTCTGAAGTTGTGGATCTTGTAAAAGTAGTTCTCGATATGCATATAACTGCGAGGATTGCGCAAGGTATGCCGCCACACTGTGAACAAACTCCGGTACCATGCACGTCACGTTAATGTCTGCTTGGCAATAATGGTACGCCACTACCTGTGATCCGAGCATGCGTAAGGCGTCGTAGTTCAGACTGTTATTAGATCCACTCAGGTTCTGTTCTTTGTTCAGCGTGGATGTTGGACTATAGTTGAGTCCACCATTGAGTAGCCTATCACCCTGTCTATTAGGTGGAGCTGAAAAGAACAACACATAATTAATGTTATGTTATATTTCGGGTTTTACGCCTGCATCAGCACCATTTCGGGCTATATCGCCGGCGGGCAGTTTACTTAACAACACCTTTCCTGGGCAGGCTCCAGCGGTTAACCAGTACTTTGGTACACCAACCTCCGTAAGAAACTGCCAACTTTTTCATATAAATGAGACACGGTCTGAGCGGGGCTCAAACCCGTGACCATCAGTGATGATAGGTTACAGTGGTATACAAGTCAGCGACCTTAACCACTCGACCACGGAGGCGGACCATAATTAATGTAAAACATAAAGCCAACCACATAACGTAACTTTTAAAGCTGAATTCCACATACATCTTTTTAAAGTATATTACTACCAGAAGCTGAAAGAAGTCTCGGAGGATATTTGTTTGTTTCAGTGTAATGGTATGATCAAATTATATTTCACCGAATCACATTGAAAGCATTATTATTACGAGTGATAATAATAGCTTTCTATGTTCATGAGTGAACTATTATTCGATCATTCACTTTAAATTTTTATTTTGAGCTGAAGAATGTTTTTATGGTAGAAAATGATGCAACTGTGTGCGAGAACATTTAGATGACCATAAATGATGTCATAAAAGGCGTCATAAATCACTGACCGCCTGAGTTCCAAAACGTTGACAACATGTAGAGGCAAGGTACCACACATGCAATGCAGTGAGAAATCAAATGTGTAATTCCAGTGTTCAACCAGTGGAATAGCACACTTAATATCAGATACAGTTCTACATTTCATTGGAAAGCATAAAATAAATTGATTATTTGATATAACAGTCAAATATCAGAACATTAAAGTTTTCCATAGAAATGATGTGGATTTGTTTTAAACAAGGAAATAAGGACATTAAAATGCAATAATTATATGATTAACGTACGAACGTTGCTGACCCATTGAGGTCCCTACGTTACCCTCCATGTCTTAAAGAATTGTAAGTTTGAATGAGATAGATTTCAATGAAAGAAAGTGTATTAGATTGTGCTTGATCTTGAACTCCTCTCCAGCTCTATATGGTAGAGGTAGACCGTGAGTGCTCCTCCAACAGTACTTCATGAATGGCTGGGCACTGGGTAGAATCACAGACCTTTTGACAGCCAGTTGGATTCTTCTTCCCATTTTATTATTATACCGTAAAGTAGTGTAAAATGTTTGATTGAAAATGTAGGTGATTTGGAGCAGTTATACCACGGTTGCTTACCTTGTACGAGACCCGTTTTACCATCACCAAAGCAGCTATGAGCCACCAACTGTTCAATAATAGCAGTTTTTCCGCTACCGCTTCCGCCGGCAACTATCACTCCCGACGGCTGATCAGAGGCTGTGTGTTCAGCATTCAAAGACTAAAATATATGTGTGTTTTATATTAATAACAATAATTAACGTTCACTCAGATTTGTATTTGACATTTTGTATACGCAAGCAACAAACAAACGAACATATAAATTTGTGAAAGTAAAGTGTAAAGTATTGAAAGGGCCAGCCATTTTTGACTTATAAGACACCTCTTATGGACATCAGTACTTCCCGAATCCTATCCTTGAAAGCCAGGCGCAAAGCTGATAGGCAATCGATAACCATTATTTAACTAGCTAGCGGCTCACCAACCGACCATAACGGAATGAACCCCTGATGAGGTTCGAACCTTCGTCCTCCTGTTGTGTAAGCGTCGGCCTTATCCACTAGGCCACATCTTTGTATTGTATAGTTTTACAAGCAAGTAACAAATAATGATCCAATGGATGTGTATTAACAAGACTGCTATTGCAAAATTGAAATACATACCAGGTCAATATCTCGGAATATCCATTCTCGACCAATGAACATGGCTGTACCTTCAGTGTGGGCTATCTCAAAGTTGAAAGGTTTCAGATGAAGCTGAGGAGGTCGAATAGGACTAATACATACTGCAAATATACATGTATATATATACTTGTGACTATATGTACTGCAAATATACATGTATATATATACTTGTGACTATATGTACTGCAAATATACATGTATATATATACTTGTGACTATATGTACTGCAAATATACATGTATATATATACTTGTGACTATATGTACTGCAAATATACATGTATATATATACTTGTGACTATATAAACTGCAAATATACAACGTGTGACTATATAAACTGCAAATATACAACGTGTGACTATATGTACTGCAAATATACAACGTGTGACTATATGTACTGCAAATATACAACGTGTGACTATATGTACTGCAAATATACAACGTGTGACTATATGTACTGCAAATATACAACGTGTGACTATATGTACTGCAAATATACAACTTGTGACTATATGTACTGCAAATATACAACTTGTGACTATATGTACTGCAAATATACAACTTGTGACTATATGTACTGCAAATATACAACGTGTGACTATATGTACTGCAAATATACAACTTGTGACTATATGTACTGCAAATATACAACTTGTGACTATATGTACTGCAAATATACAACGTGTGACTATATGTACTGCAAATATACAACGTGTGACTATATGTACTGCAAATATACAACGTGTGACTATATGTACTGCAAATATACAACGTGTGACTATATGTACTGCAAATATACAACGTGTGACTATATGTACTGCAAATATACAACGTGTGACTATATGTACTGCAAATATACAACGTGTGACTATATGTACTGCAAATATACAACGTGTGACTATATGTACTGCAAATATACAACGTGTGACTATATGTACTGCAAATATACAACGTGTGACTATATGTACTGCAAATATACAAATATAATATACATGTGTATATATATATATACTTGTGACTATATGTACTGCATGTGTATATATATATATATACTTGTGACTATATGTACTGCATGTGTATATATATATATACTTGTGACTATATGTACTGCATGTGTATATATATATATACTTGTGACTATATGTACTGCATGTGTATATATATATATACTTGTGACTATATGTACTGCATGTGTATATACATGTATATACTTGTGACTATATGTACTGCATGTGTATATACATATATATACTTGTGACTATATGTACTGCATGTATATATACATATATATACTTGTGACTATATGTACTGCATGTGTATATACATATATATACTTGTGACTATATGTACTGCATGTGTATATACATGTATATACTTGTGACTATATGTACTGCATGTGTATATACATATATATACGTGTGACTATATGTACTGCATGTGTATATACATATATATACGTGTGACTATATGTACTGCATGTGTATATACATATATATACGTGTGACTATATGTACTGCATGTGTATATACATATATATACGTGTGACTATATGTACTGCATGTGTATATACATATATATACTTGTGACTATATGTACTGCATGTGTATATATATATATATACTTGTGACTATATGTACTGCATGTGTATATACATATATATACGTGTGACTATATGTACTGCATGTGTATATACATATATATACGTGTGACTATATGTACTGCATGTGTATATATATATATATACGTGTGACTATATGTACTGCATGTGTATATATATATATACTTGTGACTATATGTACTGCATGTGTATATATATATACTTGTGACTATATGTACTGCATGTGTATATACATATATATACGTGTGACTATATGTACTGCATGTGTATATATATATATATACTTGTGACTATATGTACTGCATGTGTATATATATATATATACTTGTGACTATATGTACTGCATGTGTATATACATATATATACGTGTGACTATATGTACTGCATGTGTATATATATATATATACTTGTGACTATATGTACTGCATGTGTATATATATATATACTTGTGACTATATGTACTGCATATGTATATACATATATATACGTGTGACTATATGTACTGCATGTGTATATATATATATATACTTGTGACTATATGTACTGCATGTGTATATATATATACTTGTGACTATATGTACTGCATGTGTATATATATATATACTTGTGACTATATGTACTGCATGTGTATATATATATATACTTGTGACTATATGTACTGCATGTGTATATATATATATACTTGTGACTATATGTACTGCATGTGTATATACACGTATAAATGTATACCTGATATAGTATATATATACTTGTGACTATATGTACTGCATGTGTATATACACGTATATATATACTTGTGACTATATGTACTGCATGTGTATATACACGTATACTTGTGACTATACTTGTGACTATACTTGTGACTATATGTACTGCATGTGTATATATATACATGTGACTATATGTACTGCATGTGTATATATATACTTGTGACTATATGTACTGCATGTGTATATATATATATATACGTGTGACTATATGTACTGCATGTGTATATATATATATATACGTGTGACTATATGTACTGCATGTGTATATATACTTGTGACTATATGTACTGCATGTGTATATATACTTGTGACTATATGTACTGCATGTGTATATATACGTGTGACTATATGTACTGCATGTGTATATATACTTGTGACTATATGTACTGCATGTGTATATATACTTGTGACTATATGTACTGCATGTGTATATATATATATATACTTGTGACTATATGTACTGCATGTGTATATATATATATATCGTGTGACTATATGTACTGCATGTGTATATATATATATATATACTTGTGACTATATGTACTGCATGTGTATATATATATATATACGTGTGACTATATGTACTGCATGTGTATATATATATATACTTGTGACTATATGTACTGCATGTGTATATATATATATATACTTGTGACTATATGTACTGCATGTGTATATATATATATATACGTGTGACTATATGTACTGCATGTGTATATATATATATATACTTGTGACTATATGTACTGCATGTGTATATATATATATATACGTGTGACTATATGTACTGCATGTGTATATATACTTGTGACTATATGTACTGCATGTGTATATATATATATATACGTGTGACTATATGTACTGCATGTGTATATATATATATATACGTGTGACTATATGTACTGCATGTGTATATATATATATATACGTGTGACTATATGTACTGCATGTGTATATATATATATATACGTGTGACTATATGTACTGCATGTGTATATATATATATATACGTGTGACTATATGTACTGCATGTGTATATATATATATACGTGTGACTATATGTACTGCATGTGTATATATATATATACGTGTGACTATATGTACTGCATGTGTATATATATATATATACGTGTGACTATATGTACTGCATGTGTATTATATATATATACGTGTGACTATATGTACTGCATGTGTATATATATATATATACTTGTGACTATATGTACTGCATGTGTATATATATATATATACTTGTGACTATATGTACTGCATGTGTATATATATATATATACGTGTGACTATATGTACTGCATGTGTATATATATATATATACGTGACTATATGTACTGCATGTGTATATATATATATATACGTGTGACTATATGTACTGCATGTGTATATATATATATATACGTGTGACTATATGTACTGCATGTGTATATATATATATATACGTGTGACTATATGTACTGCATGTGTATATATATATATATACGTGTGACTATATGTACTGCATGTGTATATAATTTTAATTTATTAGGCGAGTCGGAGAAAACATACAAGGCGAGGCTCTGCCTTTCTCCGACTCGCCTAATAAATTGAAATTTATAAGACAGTAACCTAATATTCTATTTATCCTACATTCTGAGTGTGCACCCGACACAAAAACAAACAAACTAGCCATGACAGCTTACAAACTCGCTACGCACTTGGTAATATGTTGCGCAGTGATATTTGTATTTATATCCACGGTTAGCCCTATGACGTCACCAAAGCTTTATTAGGCACTGACTAATAAAGCAAAATTTATTAGGCAGGCCGTTTTTGTACGTTATTTCGCATGAAGGTAGGATAAATGATGTGGTACTGCATGAGAATGATGTGTCATTGCACGAGAATGATGTGTCATTGCAAATGATGTGACACTGCACGAGAATGATGTGTCATTGCGAATGATGTGACAATGCACGAGAATGATGTGTCATTGCGAATGATGTGACACTGCACGAGAATGATGTGGTACTGCAGGAGAATGATGTGACACTGCACGAGAATGATGTGACACTGCACGAGAATGATGTGGCAATGCAGGTGAATGATGTGGTACTGCACGAGAATGATGTGTCATTGCACGAGAATGATGTGTCATTGCACAAGAATGATGTGGCACTGCACGAGAATGATGTGGCACTGCCCAAGAATGAGGTGACATTGCACGAGAATGTTGTGGCACTGCACGAGAATGATGTGGCACTGCAGGACTATGATGTGGCACTGCAGGAGAATGATGTGGTACTACAGGAGAATGATGTGGCACTGCAGGAGAGTGATGTGGCAGTGCAGGAGAATGATGTGACAATGCACGAGAATGATGTGGCACTGCACGAGAGTGATGTGACACTGCAGGAGAATGATGTGACAATGCACGAGAATGCTGTGACAATGCACGAGAATGATGTGGCACTGCAGGAGAATGATGTGTCATTGTGAATGATGTGACACTGCACGAGAATGATGTGACACTGCACGAGAATGATGTGACACTGCAGGAGAATGATGTGACAATGCACGAGAATGCTGTGACAATGCACGAGAATGATGTGGCACTGCAGGAGAATGATGTGTCATTGCGAATGATGTGACACTGCACGAGAATTATGTGGTACTGCAGGAGAATGATGTGGCACTGCACGAGAATGATGTGACACTGCACGAGAATGATGTGTCATTGCACGAGAATGATGTGGCACTGCACGAGAATGATGTGGCACTGCAGGAGAATGAAGTGACACTGCAGGAGAATGATGTGGCACTGCAGGAGAGTGATGTGGCACTGCAGGAGAGTGATGTGGCAATGCAGGTGAATGAAGTGACACTGCAGGAGAATGATGTGTCATTGCACGAGAATGATGTGGCACTGCACGAGAATGATGTGGCACTGCAGGAGAATGAAGTGACACTGCAGGAGAATGATGTGTCATTGCACGAGAATGATGTGGCACTGCACGAGAATGATGTGGCACTGCAGGAGAATGAAGTGACACTGCAGGAGAATGATATGGCAATGCAGGTGAATGATGTGGCACTGCAGGAGTATGATGTGGCACTGCAGGAGAGTGATGTGGCACTGCACGAGAATGATGTGGAGAGTGATATGACACTGCACGAGAATGATGTGGCAATGCAGGTGAATGATGTGGCAATGCAGGAGAATGATGTGGCACTGCACGAGAATGATGTTACACTGCACGAGAATGATGTGTCATTGCACGAGAATGATGTGTCATTGCACGAGAATGATGTGTCATTGCGAATGATGTGACACTGCACAAGAATGATGTGGTACTGCAGGAGAATGATGTGGCACTGCACGAGAATGATGTGGCACTGCACGAGAATGATGTGTCATTGCACGAGAATGATGTGTCATTGCACGAGAATGATGTGGCACTGCACGAGAATGATGTGGCACTGCAGGAGAATGAAGTGACACTGCAGGAGAATGATGTGACACTGCAGGAGAATGATGTGGCACTGCAGGAGAGTGATGTGGCACTGCAGGAGAGTGATGTGGCAATGCAGGTGAATGATGTGGCACTGCAGGAGTATGATGTGGCACTGCAGGAGAATGATGTGGCACTGCAGGAGAGTGATGTGGCACTGCACGAGAATGAGGTGGCACTGCACAAGAATGATGTGGCACTGCACGAGAATGATGTGGCACTGCAAGAGAATGATGTGTCATTGCACGAGAGTTGTGTGGCACTGCAGGAAAATGATGTGGCACTGCAGGAAAATGATGTGGCACTGCATGAGAGTGATGTGACACTGCACGAGAATGATGTGGCACTGCAGGAGAATGATGTGGCATTGCAGGAAAATGATGTTGCACTGCACGAGAGTGATGTGACACTGCAGGAAAATGATGTGGCACTGCAGGAGAATGATGTGGCACTGCAGGAAAATGATGTGGCACTGCACGAGAGTGATGTGACACTGCACGAGAATGATGTGGCACTGCAGGAGAAAGATGCGTCATTGCATGAGAATGATGTGGCACTGCAGGAAAATGATGTTGCACTGCACGAGAGTGATGTGACACTGTACGAGAATGATGTGGCAGTGCAGGAGAATGATGTGGCACTGCACGAGAATGATGTGACACTGCAGGAGAATGTGACATTGCAGGAGAATGTGGCAATGCAGGAGAATGTGGCACTGCACAAGAATGATGTGGCACTGCAGGACTATGATGTGGCACTGCAGGACAATGATGTGGGCACTGCAGGAGAATGATGTGGCACTGCAGGACAATGATGTGATACTGCACGAGAATGATGTGGCACTGCAGGAGAATGATGTGGTACTGCAGGAGAATGATGTGGCACTACACGAGAATGATGTGGTACTGCAGGAGAATGATGTGGCACTGCAGGAGAGTGATGTGGCAGTGCAGGAGAATGATGTGACAATGCACGAGAATGATGTGGCAATGCACGAGAATGATGTGGCACTGCAGGAGAATGATGTGGCACTGCAGGAGAATTATGTGGCACTGCACGAGAATGGTGTGACAATGCAGGAGAATGATGTGACACTGCAGGAGAATGATGTGATAATGCACGAGAATGATGTGGCACTGCAGGAGAATGTGGCACTGCACGAGAATTATGTGGCACTGCACGAGAGTGATGTGGCAATCCAGGAAAATGATGTGGCACTGCAGGAGAATGATGTGACACTGCACGAGAATGATGTAGCACTGCAGGAGAATGATCTGGCACTGCAGGAGAATAATGTGGCACTGCAGGAGAATGATGTGGCACTGCAGGACAATGATGTGGCACTGCAGGAGAATGATGTGGCACTGCAGGAAAATGATGTGGTACTGCAGGAAAATGATGTGGCACTGCAGGAGAATGATGTGGCACTGCAGGAAAATGATGTGTCACTGCACAAGAATGATGTAGCACTGCAGGAGAATGATGTAGCACTGCAGGAGAATGATGTGGCACTGCAGGAGAATGATGTGACAATGCAGGAGAATGATGTGGCATTGCAGGAGAATGATGTGGCACTGCAGGAGAATGATGTGGCATTGCAGGAAAATGATGTTGCACTGCACGAGAGTGATGTGACACTGCAGGAAAATGATGTGGCACTGCAGGAGAATGATGTGGCACTGCAGGAAAATGATGTGGCACTGCACGAGAGTGATGTGACACTGCACGAGAATGATGTGGCACTGCAGGAGAAAGATGCGTCATTGCATGAGAATGATGTGGCACTGCAGGAAAATGATGTTGCACTGCACGAGAGTGATGTGACACTGTACGAGAATGATGTGGCAGTGCAGGAGAATGATGTGGCACTGCACGAGAATGATGTGACACTGCAGGAGAATGTGACATTGCAGGAGAATGTGGCAATGCAGGAGAATGTGGCACTGCACAAGAATGATGTGGCACTGCAGGACTATGATGTGGCACTGCAGGACAATGATGTGGGCACTGCAGGAGAATGATGTGGCACTGCAGGACAATGATGTGATACTGCACGAGAATGATGTGGCACTGCAGGAGAATGATGTGGTACTGCAGGAGAATGATGTGGCACTACACGAGAATGATGTGGTACTGCAGGAGAATGATGTGGCACTGCAGGAGAGTGATGTGGCAGTGCAGGAGAATGATGTGACAATGCACGAGAATGATGTGGCAATGCACGAGAATGATGTGGCACTGCAGGAGAATGATGTGGCACTGCAGGAGAATTATGTGGCACTGCACGAGAATGGTGTGACAATGCAGGAGAATGATGTGACACTGCAGGAGAATGATGTGATAATGCACGAGAATGATGTGGCACTGCAGGAGAATGTGGCACTGCACGAGAATTATGTGGCACTGCACGAGAGTGATGTGGCAATCCAGGAAAATGATGTGGCACTGCAGGAGAATGATGTGACACTGCACGAGAATGATGTAGCACTGCAGGAGAATGATCTGGCACTGCAGGAGAATAATGTGGCACTGCAGGAGAATGATGTGGCACTGCAGGACAATGATGTGGCACTGCAGGAGAATGATGTGGCACTGCAGGAAAATGATGTGGTACTGCAGGAAAATGATGTGGCACTGCAGGAAAATGATGTGTCACTGCACAAGAATGATGTAGCACTGCAGGAGAATGATGTAGCACTGCAGGAGAATGATGTGGCACTGCAGGAGAATGATGTGACAATGCAGGAGAATGATGTGGCATTGCAGGAGAATGATGTGGCACTGCAGGAGAATGATGTGGCACTGCAGGAAAATGATGTGGCACTGCACGAGAATGATGTGGCACTACAGGAGAATGATGTGGCACTGCACGAGAATGATGTGGCATTGCAGGAAAATGATGTGGCACTGCACGAGAATGATGTGGCACTACAGGAGAATGATGTGGCACTGTACGAGAATGATGTGGCACTGCACGAGAATGATGTAGCACTGCACGAGAATGATGTGACACTGCACGAGAATGATGTAGCACTGCACGAGAATGATATGGCACTGCACGAGAATGATGTGACACTGCACGAGAATGATGTAGCACTGCACGAGAATGATATGGCACTGCACGAGAATGATGTGACACTGCACGAGAATGATGTAGCACTACACGAGAATGATATGGCACTGCACGAGAATGATATGGCACTGCACGAGAATGATGTGACACTGCACGAGAATGATATGGCACTGCACGAGAATGATATGGCACTGCAGGAGAATGATGTGGCACTGCACGAGAATGATATGGCACTGCACGAGAATGATGTGACACTGCACGAGAATGAATTGGCACACTTACATTTGGGATCCTCAGTGTAGCCGATCGTGGCACGTGCAGATCGACGGAATTTTGATTTCCTTCCAAACAGATTCAGATCCTCAATAGCACCAGGTGTGGAAGCTACAATATAAATAATTACTGATCATGTTATGTCCACTACCTCTGCATCACAAGGGGGGGGGGGCATTTCATTCTCACATTGCACATTTAAAATATAGAATAAAGAAGGAAAACTCAAGTTGAGCTTTCAGTTTTATTGGCGTGGATATATATAGGTCATTTTGAAGGAATTTGGATACTGTCAAGGTGGACTATGTTTAGAGTTGGTGTCACAGGTTGCACCATACTTACTTGTAATGGAATGGGGTCTATATAAATGATGTTTAACACATATTTCACTACTTACTGGTAATGGAATGGGGTATATATATAAATGATGTTTAACACAGATTTCACTATACTTACTTGTAATGGAATGGGGTCTATAGAAATGATGTTTAACACAGATTTCACTACTTACTGGTAATGGAATGGGGTCTATATAAATGATGTTTAACACAGATTTCACTATACTTACTGGTAATGGAATGGGGTCTATAGAAATGATGTTTAACACAGATTTCACTATACTTACTGGTAATGGAATGGGGTCTATATAAATGATGTTTAACACAGATTTCACTACTTACTTGTAATGGAATGGGGTCTATATAAATGATGTTTAACACATATTTCACTACTTACTGGTAATGGAATGGGGTATATATATAAATGATGTTTAACACAGATTTCACTATACTTACTTGTAATGGAATGGGGTCTATATAAATGATGTTTAACACAGATTTCACTACTTACTGGTAATGGAATGGGGTCTATATAAATGATGTTTAACACAGATTTCACTATACTTACTGGTAATGGAATGGGGTCTATATAAATGATGTTTAACACAGATTTCACTATACTTACTTGTAATGGAATGGGGTCTATATAAATGATGTTTAACACAGATTTCACTACTTACTTGTAATGGAATGGGGTCTATAGAGATGATGTTTAACACAGATTTCACTATACTTACTGGTAATGGAATGGGGTCTATAGAGATGATGTTTAACACAGATTTCACTATACTTACTGGTAATGGAATGGGGTCTATATAAATGATGTTTAACACAGATTTCAGTATACTTACTGGTAATGGAATGGGGTCTATATAAATGATGTTTAACACATATTTCACTACTTACTGGTAATGGAATGGGGTCTATAGAAATGATGTTTAACACAGATTTCACTATACTTACTGGTAATGGAATGGGGTCTATATAAATGATGTTTAACACAGATTTCACTATACTTACTGGTAATGGAATGGGGTCTATATAAATGATGTTTAACACAGATTTCACTATACTTACTGGTAATGGAATGGGGTCTATATAAATGATGTTTAACACAGATTTCACTATACTTACTTGTAATGGAATGGGGTCTATATAAATGATGTTTAACACAGATTTCACTACTTACTGGTAATGGAATGGGGTCTATATAAATGATGTTTAACACATATTTCACTACTTACTGGTAATGGAATGGGGTCTATATAAATGATGTTTAACACAGATTTCACTATACTTACTGGTAATGGAATGGGGTCTATATAAATGATGTTTAACACAGATTTCACTATACTTACTGGTAATGGAATGGGGTCTATATAAATGATGTTTAACACAGATTTCACTATACTTACTTGTAATGGAATGGGGTCTATAGAGATGATGTTTAACACAGATTTCACTATACTTACTGGTAATGGAATGGGGTCTATATAAATGATGTTTAACACAGATTTCACTATACTTACTGGTAATGGAATGGGGTCTATATAAATGATGTTTAACACATATTTCACTACTTACTGGTAATTGAATGGGGTATATATAAATGATGTTTAACACAGATTTCACTATACTTACTGGTAATGGAATGGGGTCTATATAAATGATGTTTAACACAGATTTCACTATACTTACTGGTAATGGAATGGGGTCTATATAAATGATGTTTAACACAGATTTCACTATACTTACTGGTAATGGAATGGGGTCTATGTGCTGTGGCATGAGGACTAATACTACTTGTGCTTATTAAGGACCCCAAGCTGTCCGTGCTGGGGTCACGGCTGTGGAACGGGGCTCCATATGTCGGGTGTAGATTGCTATGGCCCCTGCTGTCACTGTCTGAGGAAACTAAACAATATATAAATTTGCAGCTGAAACACGATTACAACTACTTTGTTACTTCACGAAAAATAACCAAATGAACCCACAAATATCTCAAAAATATTCTTAATATTATATGTAAATTAATTAGGAGTGAAATTTCTGCATCATTAAAATCGGACGACTGAGAAAGATATAAACTATGACCATCAATTGTACAGATCCAAACATGTCATTTTGTCAATTGCAAAGGACATTGTTGATAATAAATCTTAGTGTAATTGATATTTGGAATAAAGTACTATACTTACTAACTTAATTGGCTAAAGTCTTGTTTTTTCCCCAATTAAACACTGATATAAATACACTTACGGTAGTACATATGGTAAATTACATTTTTAAAAGTATTTAAGCAAACAATGTACAAGAAACAATGTAACTGGCTGCCCAACAATGTGGAATAATAACTTTGTTATTCTATACACTTCAATGCAGTTTCCAGTATTTTGATTGTATAACCTTGCCGTAAATATATTGTGATAGCTCCAGGCTAGCCAGGTTAAATACAGCTTAAAATACATACCGTGCACATGCCTCACGATTCTTAAAATAAAACCGGAAGCTGTGCATAAGGTTGGACTATGCACAATGCAGCTGTACAAGTCGTCGAAATATATATGGAGGTAATTGTCCTATATTTTCCCCAATTTAAATATGTTGAATTTCTTAACTTACAGTAAGACTCACAGCGAAATACAATATGAAAATCTATTGGACATTAACGGGATTCCCAAACTGCCAGTGTCAAGGTAAAAATCACCCATACTAAATTGAGACAGTCTATGGGGTAAAAATGATAAAATGAAATCGATGAAAATCCCAATACAAAAACAATTATACCCTGCAGCTCGTGGGAATATCACACCTGGCCGGCACTATGTACTCATATACCCTGCTGCTCGTGGGAATATCACACCTGGCCGGCACTATGTACTCATATACCCTGCGGTTCGTGGGAATATCACACCTGGCCTGCACTATGTACTCATATACCCTGCTGCTCATGGGAATATCACACCTGGCCTGCACTATGTACTCATATACCCTGTGGCTCATGGGAATATCACACCTGGCCGGCACTATGTACTCATATACCCTGCGGCTCATGGGAATATCACACCTGGCCGGCACTATGTACTCATATACCCTGCTGCTCATGGGAATATCACACCTGGCCGGCACTATGTACTCATATACCCTGCTGCTCATGGGAATATCACACCTGGCCGGCACTATGTACTCATATACCCTGCTGCTCATGGGAATATCACACCTGGCCGGCACTATGTACTCATATACCCTGCTGCTCATGGGAATATCACACCTGGCCGGCACTATGTACTCATATACCCTGCGGCTCGTGGGAATATCACACCTGGCCAGCACTATGTACTCATATACCCTGCTGCTCATGGGAATATCACACTTGGCCGGCACTATGTACTCATATACCCTGCTGCTCATGGGAATATCACACCTGGCCGGCACTATGTACTCATATACCCTGCTGCTCATGGGAATATCACACCTGGCCGGCACTATGTACTCATATACCCTGCGGCTCGTGGGAATATCACACCTGGCCAGCACTATGTACTCATATACCCTGCTGCTCATGGGAATATCACACTTGGCCGGCACTATGTACTCATATACCCTGCTGCTCATGGGAATATCACACCTGGCCGGCACTATGTACTCATATACCCTGCGGCTCATGGGAATATCACACCTGGCCGGCACTATGTACTCATATACCCTGCTGCTCATGGGAATATCACACCTGGCCGGCACTATGTACTCATATACCCTGCGGCTCATGGGAATATCACACCTGGCCGGCACTAGTACTCATATACCCTGTTGCTCATGGGAATATCACACCTGGCCGGCACTATGTACTCATACAAACAAAATAACATAATATATTAGAATGTGTTAATAATTTCTACTTGTAAGTGTTGACAGTGGACTGGTATCAGAGATCCCTCTATCCGGAGTACCATCTTCTAGTAAAGACACTATGGTGTTTGCATCTTTATGTAGTGGATAGGCTGCTCTGTGAACATGTGACAACTGTTCAGTCATCTGATTGGCTGACCTGTCACCTAGCAACAAACCCAGCCTCATAACCAGGTCACCATGGGCAACATCTGGAGGAGGGGGTGGTGGACTGACTTTACCTAAAACAAATTTATTGCAAATTCAACATGCATGAAACTCCTACTATGTTGTGTATACAAATTCAACATGCATGAAACTCCTACTATGTTGTGTATACAAATTCAACATGCATGAAACTCCTACTATGTTGTGTATACAAATTTATTTCAGTTTGATTGTTTCCTACAACATTACACTAATCACTTTCGATACCTCCTTCCTCCCTGATCCACAGACATGGGGAAGGGAGAAAAGACCAAATTGTCTTAAAAGTAGGGATGGCAACGAACATTCGACTATTCGAATATTCGCTCGAACGTCCGAATATCCGAATACTATTCCAGTATTCGAATATTCGGGAAAAAATATATAATATTTGCAAAAATGATATAAACTGTCATAAATCCGATCATAAAACCTTCCAATACAAAAGAAATTGCCCCAGGATGTTTGAATAAACAATGTTGTGGTCGCATCCAATTTAATAGAATTAAACCGAATATACGAATACCTTGCTGACCGAATATTCGGATAGTGAAATCGCTATTCGTTGCCATCCCTACTTAAAAGACTTAAGTTTTTTATCCAATGACATCAACATCATGGACCTGGCAGACATCAACATCATGAACCTGGCAGACATCAACATCATGGACCTGGCAGACATCAACATCATGAACCTGGCAGACATCAACATCATGGACCTGGCAGACATCAACATCATGGACCTGGCAGACATCAACATCATGGACCTGGCAGACATCAACATCATGGACCTGGCAGACATCATGGACCTGGCAGACATCATGGACCTGGCAGACATCAACATCATGGACCTGGCAGACGTCAACATCATGGACCTGGCAGACATCATGGACCTGGCAGACATCATGGACCTGGCAGACATCAACATCATGGACCTGGCAGACATCAACATCATGGACCTGGCAGACGTCAACATCATGGACCTGGCAGACATCAACATCATGGACCTGGCAGACATCATGGACCTGGCAGACATCATGGACCTGGCAGACATCATGGACCTGGCAGACATCAACATCATGGACCTGGCAGACGTCAACATCATGGACCTGGCAGACATCATGGACCTGGCAGACATCAACATCATGGACCTGGCAGACATCAACATCATGGACCTGGCAGACATCATGGACCTGGCAGACATCATGGACCTGGCAGACATCAACATCATGGACCTGGCAGACATCATGGACCTGGCAGACATCATGGACCTGGCAGAGGTCAAGCCCACAATCATTCGGAGACAGTTTATCCTTTTCACAAAGGAGGTTCCTCTTACTATGAACATATACCGGTACCGGTCCACCCAGTATGTTTGCCCAGGGTAAATCTGCTCAAACATTACCCAATAGTATGTTTGCCCAGGGAAAATCTGCTCTAACATTACCCAATAGTATGTTTGCCCAGGGTAAATATGCTCAAACATTACCCAATAGTATGTTTGCCCAGGGTAAATCTGCTCTAACATTACCCAATAGTATGTTTGCCCAGGGTAAATATGCTCAAACATTACCCAATAGTATGTTTGTCCATACCATCCACTGGTGACGAGAGTAAATCTGCTCAAACATTACCCAATAGTATGTTTGCCCATACCGTCCACCGGTGATGAGGGTAAATCTGCTCTAACATTACCCAATAGTATGTTTGCCCATACCATCCACTGGTGACGAGGGTAAATCTGCTCTAACATTACCCAATAGTATGTTTGCCCAGGGTAAATCTGCTCTAACATTACCCAATAGTATGTTTGCCCATACCGTCCACCGGTGATGAGGGTAAATCTGCTCTAACATTACCCAATAGTATGTTTGCCCATACCATCCACTGGTGACGAGGGTAAATCTGCTCTAACATTACCCAATAGTATGTTTGCCCAGGGTAAATCTGCTCTAACATTACCCAATAGTATGTTTGCCCATACCATCCACCGGTGACGAGGGTAAATCTGCTCTAACATTACCCAATAGTATGTTTGCCCATACCATCCACCGGTGACGAGAGTAAATCTGCTCTAACATTACCGAATAGTATGTTTGCCCATACCGTCCATCGGTGGTGAGGGTAAATCTGCTCTAACATTACCCAATAGTATGTTTGCCCAGGGTAAATCTGCTCTAACATTACCCAATAGTATGTTTGCCCATACCGTCCATCGGTGGTGAGGGTAAATCTGCTCTAACATTACCCAATAGTATGTTTGCCCAGGGTAAATCTGCTCTAACATTACCCAATAGTATGTTTGCCCATACCATCCACCGGTGACGAGAGTAAATCTGCTCAAACATTACCCAATAGTATGTTTGCCCATACCGTCCATCGGTGGTGAGGGTAAATCTGCTCAAACATTACCCAATAGTATGTTTGCCCAGGGTAAATTTGCTCTAACATTACCCAATAGTATGTTTGCCCATACCATCCACCGGTGACGAGAGTAAATCTGCTCTAACATTACCCAATAGTATGTTTGCCCATACCATCCACCGGTGACGAGGGTAAATCTGCTCTAACATTACCCAATAGTATGTTTGCCCATACCATCCACCGGTGACGAGGGTAAATCTGCTCTAACATTACCCAATAGTATGTTTGCCCATACCGTCCATCGGTGATGAGGGTAAATCTGCTCTAACATTACCCAATAGTATGTTTGCCCATACCATCCACCGGTGACGAGGGTAAATCTGCTCTAACATTACCCAATAGTATGTTTGCCCAGGGTAAATCTGCTCTAACATTACCCAATAGTATGTTTGCCCATACCATCCACCGGTGACGAGAGTAAATCTGCTCTAACATTACCCAATAGTATGTTTGCCCATACCGTCCATCGGTGATGAGGGTAAATCTGCTCAAACATTACCCAATAGTATGTTTGCCCAGGGTAAATCTGCTCTAACATTACCCAATAGTATGTTTGCCCAGGGTAAATCTGCTCTAACATTACTCAATAGTATGTTTGCCCAGGGTAAATCTGCTCTAACATTACCCAATAGTATGTTTGCCCATACCGTCCATCGGTGATGAGGGTAAATCTGCTCTAACATTACCCAATAGTATGTTTGCCCAGGGTAAATCTGCTCTAACATTACCCAATAGTATGTTTGCCCATACCATCCACCGGTGACGAGAGTAAATCTGCTCTAACATTACCCAATAGTATGTTTGCCCATACCATCCACCGGTGACGAGAGTAAATCTGCTCTAACATTACCCAATAGTATGTTTGCCCATACCATCCACCGGTGACGAGAGTAAATCTGCTCTAACATTACCCAATAGTATGTTTGCCCATACCGTCCACCGGTGACGAGAGTAAATCTGCTCTTTAATATCTTTGAGTATTTGGAATCTTTATATAAAATTCCATCTAGTAAAGTGGATATCTGGATTGGGTCCTGCCATGTAATGTTGTGGCAAGCTTGTAACTGTTACACCTACCAACTTTTCCAGCACCATTTTTATCGGTCAGGTCATCTAGACCGTGACTGTGACCACCTGCACCGCCACTGACTGTACTACTGAAATCAGGAGAACCAAGAGCCGAATCGCTACTGAAATGAAAATAGATTATTATCGTCATTATCACTGTTGCCAAACAAGGCCTAGGGAAACATGTCATTATGTGTGTGAATGATCATTCAGCTACAAAATTGTAACAGAGAGTAATAGTTTATATTTTAAATTATATATAGAACTTCGTACAATGACATGAACAAAGGACATGAAACAAGGTGCAACTATAACTTGATACTCTGCACACAGTTATTACATCGTACACTATTATTACTATAACTTGATACTCTGCACACAGTTACTACATCGTACACTATTATTACTATAACTTGATACTCTGCACACAGTTACTACAGCTTACACTATTATTACGAAGGGCATGCCAAGCCATATTCATTTGTAGGCCTGACTAATAAATTGAGCACTGAATGTACGATGGGGCTGGAGGGGTGTGGGGACATGTTCCACCAGGACAATTTTTTTAATGCTACATGATTCAGAGATATACTTATTATAGAGATGACATGCAATTGACAAAAAGGATATAATAATATATATGATCGTGTGGTGATATTTATGATCGGTCATAAAGATTCTATACCATACAGACATGCCAATACCTCCATCACTCTTTATTTTGCCTACCGGTATGCCTGATAGATGCTACACGCACGACTACTGCCTGATAGATGCTACACGCACGACTACTGCCTGATAGATGCTACACGCACGACTACTGCCTGATAGATGCTACACGCACGACTACTGCCTGATAGATGCTACACGCACGACTACTGCCTGATAGATGCTACACGCACGACTACTGCCTGATA
>CM026386.1:32741497-32777770 GCA_014843695.1 Archivesica marissinica | reverse complement strand
TGATAGATGCTACACGCACGACTACTGCCTGATAGATGCTACACGCACGACTACTGCCTGATAGATGCTACACGCACGACTACTGTCTGATAGATGCTACACGCACGACTACTGCCTGATAGATGCTACACGCACGACTACTGCCTGATAGATGCTACACGCACGACTACACTTTATTTTGCCTACCGGTATGCCTGATAGATGCTACACGCACGACTACACTTTATTTTGCCTACCGGTATGCCTGATAGATGCTACACGCACGACTACACTTGACACTGACATGTACTACTACTACACCCGGCATACCACAACTTGCCTACCGCTACTTACTATTACTGAAACTTAATTTGCAACCATCATTAAATTTTACAATGAATAGTTATGCAACTCATTTTTCAAACAGCAAGAATTTAATAAATAGAGCATTTTCATTGGCCAAGAAACTGGTCCATACTTTAATATACACTGTTAGACCGGATCATGTTACTGCAATAGACAATGGCCATTGTATTGGCCATGTCATTGATATATATTATTACATGGATCAATCATGCTTTATTGAATTTGTCATGTATATCAAATTTCCTCCGCCTGTAGCTATGCCGAGGTGGCCAGTAGCTATGCTGAGGTGGCCTGTAGCTATGCTGAGGTGGCCAGTAGCTATGCTGAGGTGGCCTGTAGCTATGCTGAGGTGGCCTGTAGCTATGCTGAGGTGATATGTAGCTATGCTGAGGTGACATGTAGCTATGCTGAGGTGACATGTAGCTATGCTGAGGTGACATGTAGCTATGCTGAGGTGGCATGTAGCTATGCCGAGGTGGCCAGTAGCTATGCTGAGGTGGCCTGTAGCTATGCTGAGGTGACATGTAGCTATGCTGAGGTGGCATGTAGCTATGCCGAGGTGGCATGTAGCTATGCTGAGGTGACATTGAAGATTTTTGCAGTTGTACAAATTGCCTCATTATACCCAGGAAATAATTGAATGACAAGCTTACATGTTGTCCGGGAGTAATTTGATAGTCGGCAACAATCACGATACATAATGCATAATAGAACATGACAATTTTGCAACTTTAGTGTTGAATCAGGCTATTTTGAGTGTCACGTATATCATAATAATGACTTAAATGGCTTAAATCAACAGTTAATTAAAAAAAATTATAATTATATTCAGTTGTGAGATTACAAGTAAAGATGTGAGATTACAATTGCATATGTATATTTTTTAGTTCATTTGGCATGCAACGATTTAAGCTATAACCAACTTTGGAAATGTAGTTTCCAGTTTAGTTTCTTGGTGATGCTAGAAGTTTGACCACAATTCCATGTGTTAAGTATGTGATTATTATGAATGAAATTAATAGTGAATAGTTATCAGCCTTAGATTATAGATAGTACTGAACACTTTCTTGAGACTTTTTAAGATTCGAATTTGCAATGGAAAAATCAGGTGGTGTCTTATTTCGTATAACAATACCTATAATATGGATCGCTATGTTGCTGTTGATGCTGCTGTCTGCCATATTGGCCACCTTGTTGCTTCAGTTGCTGTGGACTGTAGCTCTTCATTGATGGAGGTAGATTTTGTTGTGGATAGGATGATGCAGCAAGATTGGGCTTCACAGACACCATAGGGGGTGCAGGATGCTGCTGCATTCTTGAACCTGAAACCAAAATTAAGACATACTTTACTCATGCGAAACAAATAAAACAAATTCATATGATACTTCCATGCCTGGAGGTAATAAAACTTTGCTCCACTCTCAAACTCAGTATCAAACTCAGTATCAAACTCAGTATCAAGCTTCTGCTGGTTCAGACTGAGTGTAAGTAAGTCTCATAATCATCCAATCCAATAACTAAGCTGAAATTTGAGAAAAGTTTTATAATTTTGGGGCCATAATGTAGTCGAGATAATGGCAACAGAATTTGTCCAAAGCTATTTATGATTGAAAAAATCGGAAAAAACTCTGCCAGTAATAAACTTTCACTCATTCTTATGATAATGTTTTTCTTGCCAAATAAACAAAGTATGCATTCTCTGTTTTGCTGACTATACACAATATTTTTCCCACTCACAGAAGCCTAAATGATTGATAAAACAATGATTACTCCACCACATGGATTGTACATATAGGCTAATTATCAAAGTTTGGCCTTTACTTTTCAAAAAGAAAAGTTTTTACGATTTTAAAAGATAATTTTTAGAACTTCCATGTGTAGGAGTAGCTTTCTGGAATTATAATTCATTCACCTGGTGGTAATGCTTGTTCATATTGGTTAGCAGACAAGCAGATACAGTAACATCTGCAAGCGACAAGGCAACACAAATAGAGCAATGGGTTGCACCATTTGACTCAAGACACAGAGTTGATCATGTGTGTTTTATGTTTATTTATCGTCGCTACCGGTTGCCCATATCAGCGACGCCTCCTGAAAAGATTAGTCATTTAGATTTTTGGAGGATAGTGCAATGATACAGAAAGAGACTCATTCCAGAGTCTCCTCTTGTTCATTTACTTGCACAGTATAAGCACCGACACAAGACCACAGTTTAAAGTCACATCTGAAAGACTGTTAATTTTATTAGGGTCAGACGGGAGATCGAACCTGTGATCCCTGGATTACCAGTCCAGAGTGTTAACCACTGGACTACAGATCATCAAACATTCTTTCTATTTTCTATACCACAGCCCTTTTGTATTCTTTTGACATTATCAAACCCTTTCATGTACATGGTCACATGGCTGTGTATTATTTTGACCTTATCTAACCCTTTCATGTACATGGTCACATGGGCAGTCAAGCAAACAAATACCCATAAATAAAAGTAAGAATAGCATTGAAGATATCACCAATAATCTCTATAGAGGTGGCTTAGATATCATTATACCCACTGTTTTTCCATTATTATATGGATGGAGTTTTAGCAGCATATAAGATTATGTCTCTGTGCAGGGACAGTGATGCTAGAGCATTGAGGCCCATGGCTATAGCAGATCTCAAGAACATGATATATATACCAACACAGATAGTTCATACAAATTTATATTAGCTGAATTTTGATACTATATACTATACAGTCAAACCTGTGTTAAGCAGCCAGTCAATGGAATCACGTAAAGTGACTGCTTAACACAGGTGGCTGCTTAATAGATATCAAAATGTATTATAAAACAACATATTGGGAGCTGGAAACAGGCTGCTTAATAGAAGTGACCACTAACACAGGTTTGACTGTACATGTAGCTAAATCACACTTGAGACCTCATATTCCCCATGATATCTATAAAATTAACAATTATCAATAAAATTATATTGAATTTATGTATGAAAAAAGACATACACTCAACTTAATTGGTATTTGAAACAATGCAGCTCAAAATAAATACCATAAAATAGCACAGTACTAACCATTCTTATCATATTCATGCATGTTCTCTTAAACTTTTAAACTTTACAGTGTGTGTTTTACGTTTATTTATCGTCACTACCGGTTGCCCATATGAGCGACGCCTCCTGAAGAGATTAGTCATTTTAGATTTTGGAGGATAGTGCAATGATACAGACAGAGACCCATTCCAGAGTCTCCTCTGGTTCTTTTACATGCACAGTGTAAAGCACCGACACAAGACCTCGGTTTAATGTCCCATCTGAAAGACTGTTAATATTATTAGGGTCAGCCGGGGGATCGAAAAAACTTTAAACTTTACAGAAAATGTGAACACTATATAATATGCTGTTAACCATTATCATTCTGACTAGTGTTTTTTTGCCACAGGTGTTAAAATCCCCATAATAAAGCAATAAAACCTTATTGTTGGAGCACTGCAATCAACTATGACACTTCCTGTGTTACATGTTTTATATCATTCATAATACATAATATTTTATTATTGTATGAGCAAGGACAGATACCATTATGTTTTATAAAGTGTGCCTCCAGTGCAAGAAACTGTTCCATGCATAGAATATGACCGACCCCCTTAGTGTAGATTATCTGATTGAGGGTAGGTCACTAATGACCCCCTGTGTGTAAACTATATGAGTGAGGGGGAAAAGTGCCCCCCCCCTCACTCATATAGTTTACACACAGGGGGTCATTATTCTATGGCATGGAATGGTGACCCCCTCACTTGTATAGTTTACATACAGTGGGTCATTATTCTATGGCATGGAAAAGTGACCCCCCCCCTCACTCATATAGTTTACTTAATTATAGGGGGGACATGATTCTATAGCATGGAAAAGTGACCTACCCTCAATCAGATAATCTACATTTTGGGGGTCACATTCTACATGTATGCATGGAACAGTTTCTTGCACTAAATACATAGTTATAAAATATAATGTTGTCTGTCCTTGCTCATACAATATTAAAATATTACTTATTATGAATGATATAAAACATGTAACCAGTGTATTGGGAACACAGGAAGTGTCACTGTTGGTTGCAGTTCCCTAAACATAAGATTTTATTGCTTTTCACACCTGTGGCAAACAAGATAAGGCTTAATATGATCCACAATAGTCAGAATTACAATTGTTAACAACATATTACATAATTGTGCACATTTTCTGGAAAGTTTAAGAGAATATGAATAAACATGATAAGAATAGTGTGCTATAATAAGTGAATAACATATTAATTAAAATTGTTAAAGAAATATACATCAATTTGTTAAAGAAATATACATCAATTTCTGCTGAAGAAGCATCCATAGTGTGGGTGTGTGGTGTGTGGTGTGTGTGGTGTGTGGTGTTGCCCATATGAGCGACGCCTCCTGAAGTCATTTTAGATTCCAGGGGTTCATTATTCCATGGCATCGAAAAGTGACCCTCTCTCTCTCATATAGTCTACACATAGAGGGGTCATTATCAATGTTCAGTGTATACATAGGGGGTAGGGGGTCATTGTTCTTATTTGTTTTATGTTTGTCTGTGTAAATATTATGCATTATGTGAACCTCCTAGTTATACAGCATCCACCACCTTATTATCATCTTTAGAAATTAATAAGAGACAAATTATCTGCATATTTTTTTTCAGATTCAATATATTTATGTTATTCTGTACGTCGTTGATATATGTTGTTAGGCCTTAAACAGTGCTAATTAACATTTAATTATAATAAATTCAATATTTTCCCACTATATATTGCTATTCGCAAGGGGGGTCATTTTTCCGCAAGGGGGTCAATATTCTATATGACACCGGGCCTTTCACACCTGAAGCTAACACCCTACCACTGCACCATCAGGACTTCCACTAATATATACAGATATGAAAATGACATCATCCCATAATTGTGTCTCTACTGACCCAAATAACTTTATTCAAAAATGTCAAGTAGATAAACAGTTTATCATTTACGCCTACTTGGTGTGTTTTTGAAACATGCCTTATTGTTATAGCATACTGGGGTTTCAACGTAACTGATATGTTGAACAGTATGTTAACACTATTGATAATATATATATTTTAACCACAGATGATTTTGTAAATTTGTGTGGGTAACACAGACACAACTCCACTGCACAATGCCCTAACTGGACTACTCCACTGCACAATGCCCTAACTGGACTACTCCACTAGCACAATGCCCTAACTGGACAACTCCACTGCACAATGCCCTAACTGGAAAACTCCACTGTACAATGCCATAACTGGACTACTCCACTGCACAATGCCCTAACTGGACTACTCCACTGCACAATGCCCTAACTGGACTACTCCACTGCACAATGCCCTAACTGGACTACTCCACTGCACATTGCCCTAGCTGGACAACTCCACTGCACAATGACCTAACTGGACAACTCCACTGCACAATGCCCTAACTGGACTACTCCACTAGCACAATGCCCTAACTGGACTACTCCACTAGCACAATGCCCTAACTGGTCTAACATGATTTTCCCAAAATGATTTTGCAATATTGTTTTTTACTGGTATTCACACATCAAATTTAATTTGCTCATAAATTGTACAGTATAATTTTATAGCACTGACTAAAATGTTCTCACAAACCACAGCACAGATTGCTAACATTTCCTCACAAACTCTGTATGCATACTATGTTACAGGAATGAACAACTGACATGATTGTGTCATTGTCATGCCACCAATCATCATTTCCCATCTCCCATTTATATAATATATTTAATATCATTTTAGAAGAAATAAAATTATTTCATCAGAAAAATGAAGTGAATGATATTTTTGCATGCATTGTATTATAAATGTATGTTCATGAATGATGAATAACATAAATCCATGTTTTGCTTAACTGCCTGTTACAATGACCTTTAACCCACTGAGTAAACAAAATCACATTTGCAAACAACATAAGATCCAGATCAGCTGTACTGTAAAGTCGCGTCTGATCAGGATCTATGTTGTTTGCTATTCAGCCAAGTGTTTTAGCTCCACTACACGCATAGCAAACAGCATAGAGCCTGATCAGATGGCACATTATATGCAGCTAGCATGCAAAGGGTTAATCTATTACATAGCCACAACTTACATAATTTATTTGTTGAACAATAAAATATTTTTTATGAAGTAATAAAAAAGAGATAATACCTTCCTTTATAATCCAAGTTGCATGTGTTTTGTAGGAATGTTATTATTGTTGCTGGCCTAATATCATACAGTTTAAAACAGGAAATAAATCATAGAACCAGACAAGTGTTAAAACATGTAACCAGTCAGTGTGGGATGGGTCAGTGGAAATGTATTGAATTATAGTATGTGGCTGTACTGATATTATTATGGTAATTTGGATAGAAAATGTGGAAATCTGTTTCAGTGGCATGTAGTTCTTCAGGAAGTTTCAGTGGCATGTAGTTCTTCAGGAAATCTGTTTCAGTGGCATGCATGTAGTTCTTCAGGAAATCTGTTTCAGTGGCATGTAGTTCTTCAGGAAATCTGTTTCAGTGGCATGTAGTTCTTCAGGAAATCTGTTTCAGTGGCATGCATGTAGTTCTTCAGGAAATCTGTTTCAGTGGCATGTAGTTCTTCAGGAAATCTGTTTCAGTGGCATGTAGTTCTTCAGGAAATCTGTTTCAGTGGCATGTAGTTCTTCAGGAAATCTGTTTCAGTGGCATGTAGTTCTTCAGGAAATCTGTTTCAGTGGCATGTAGTTCTTCAGGAAATCTGTTTCAGTGGCATGTAGTTCTTCAGGAAATCCTCATGAGAACATTAATATCAATTCCATTATTTTTCAAAATGCGAAACATGTGAAATATTAACTGAGACATCTTAGTAAACATGGTGTGGTGTGGTGTGGTGTGGTGTGGTGTGTGTGTGTGTGTGTGTGTGTGTGTGTGAGTGAGTGAGTGAGTGAGTGAGTGAGTGAGTGAGTGAGTGAACTCCAGCACAGTACTAGAATATGCACCTCTTATTTCATAATATTAACCAGTATTAACCCAGTCAACACCAAGTAACTCACATAGACTGGTCCATGATATTCATAAACCAATAAATGAATCAGAAAATCACATTTGGACAAGTTCATTTATCAAAATGGGTAATTATGACTAAAAATAGTCATATCACTGGCAAAAAGTGCAGATCCTGATGAGACGGCTCGTCACGAGATCACTGGATCTACACTTTTTGTAAGCCTATTTAGAGGTCTGTGGTGTTGAAAGGGTTAATCTCCAAAATATCGCCAGCGATCTTCCATGTGAGTCATGTTAGGCACAATCTAAACTCACCATTGTAGTGTAAAATCTCGCCCATAGGCAGATGTGTAACTAGTGATTTTGAATTTGAATGGCTGTCTAATAAATTGAGGATCTAAGATGTGATGTTGTTCGAGGGTCTGGGGGCATGCATATTCAGTATGGACCTCCTGCTAACAGCTGCTCTCATACCTTCTGTTTCATACAATGATTGAGCTAGCAAAAGATTGACTGACATACTCAAACATTATATGTGATCACTTGTACATAATTATATTTAATGGAGCCTTTATAACCCCATACTGTATAATCGTGTTAGAAAACTTAGTCGCCCAAATGCATGTATGCGGTGGCGACTTTAAATAAATTTAACAACAAACCATACTGTGCCAATACCACCATTTATCTTATTTATACCTCGCTCCATTCAACGCTGGTTCACTTCATGCAACCATGGTTCACTTCATTCAACCCTGGTTTGCTTCATTCAACGCTGGTTCACTTCATTCAACCCTGGTTCGCTTCATTCAACGCTGGTTCACTTCATTCAACCCTGGTTCACTTCATGCAACCCCGGTTCACTCCATTCAACCCCTGTTCACTCATGCAACCCCGGTTCACTTCATGCAACCCCGGTTCACTCCATTCAACCCCTGTTCACTCCATGCAACCCTGGTTCACTCCATGCAACCCTGGTTCACTTCATGCAACCCCTGTTCACTCCATGCAACCCTGGTTCACTCCATGCAACACCTGTTCACTCCATGCAACATTGGTTCACTTCATGCAATCCCGGTTCACTTCATGCAACCCTGGTTCACTTCATGCAATCCCGGTTCACTCTATTCAACCCCTGTTCACTCCATTCAACCCCAGTTCACTTTATGCAACCACGGTTCACTCCATGCAACCCCTGTTCACTCCATTCAACCCCAGTTCACTTCATGCAACCCCGGTTCACTTCATGCAACCCTGGTTCACTCCATTCTACCCTGGTTCACTTCATGCAACCCTGGTACACTCCATTCAACCCTGGTTCACTTCATGCAACCCTGGTTCACTTCATTTAACCCTGGTTCACTCCATTCAACCCTGGTTCACTCCATTCAACCCTGGTACACTCCATTCAACCCTGGTTCACTCCATTCAACCCTGGTACTCCATTCAACCCTGGTACACTCCATTCAACCCTGGTTCACTCCATTCAACCCTGGTACACTTCATTCAACCCTGGTACACTTCATTCAACCCTGGTACACTGCATTCAACCCTGGTTCACTCCATTCAACCCTGGTACACTCTATGCAACCCTGGTACACTCCATTCAACCCTGGTACACTCCATTCAACCCTGGTACACTCCATTCAACCCTGGTACACTCTATGCAACCCTGGTACACTCCATTCAACCCTGGTACACTCTATGCAACCCCAGTTCATAACGTGCAACTCGGACTCACTCAATGCAACCATGCAGCCCCCGGCTCAATCCATGCAACCGAATACAATTAATCGTGCTTTGTGTGGAAAGATTATATAATGGAATACGAGAACAAATAGAAATGATGCAAGACGTAGTTATTTCAATGTAGTTCATGTTTCAACGTACATGTATCAACTCTTCACCACTTAAATACAATATGTTAGAAAGTTTGTTTGGGTTTTATGCCTGCATCAGCACAATTTTCGGCTATATCGCTGGAGGGCAGTTTACCTAACAACACCTTTCCTGGGCAGGTTCCAGTGGTTAACCAGTACTTGGTGCACCAACCTCCGTAAGAAACATTTTCATATAAATGAGACACGGCCTGAGTCGGGCTCTAACCCAATGATCATCAGTGTTGGAAAGTAGCTAATTAATTATGTTATTAATACATGCCACACACGTTCCTACATTGTTTTTTGGCTGTATGTGACCGTGTGTGGACTGTGTGTGGACCAACCGTGTGTGGACCGTGTGTGGACCGTGTGTTGTTGATGGATTTTGATGAAGCTTTGTAGATACATAGAGGGTTGATCCCAGAGAAAGTGATATTATTTTGCGAAAAATCGGTCACAGCCTGCTGCCAGAAATGTCAACTATATTCCATTGTAAAATCAATCATTTGTTCTTGTGCCAAATACCAGTGTATGGGTTTGCATCTCTCCAAGTGCTATATTCTAGATGTAATATTAAATAACATTTTGTGTATCTTGTTGGCATGCATTGGGTTGGGTGTATGTTCAACAAAAACTCATGGAATCTCCAAAACATTTACCAAGTTAATCACATGGTTTATTATGCACATGGTTTATTGCACACATGGTTTATTACACACATGGTTTATCATGCACATGGTTTATTGCACACATGTTTTGTTGCACACATGGTTTATCACACACATGGTTTATTGCACACATGCTTTATTATGCACATGGTTTATCACACACATGGTTTATTGCACACATGCTTTATCACACACATGGTTTATCGCACACATGGTTTATCGCACACATGGTTTATCATGCACATGGTTTATCATGCACATGGTTTATCATACATATGGTTTATCATGCACATGGTTTATCGCACACATGGTTTATTACACACATGGTTTATCATGCACATGGTTTATCACACATGGTTATTATGCACATGGTTTATCACACATGGTTTATTACTCACATGGTTTATCGTGCACATGGTTTATTATGTACATGGTTTATTATGCACATGGATTATCACACACATGGTTTATCACACACATGGTTTATTACGCACATGGTTTATTGCACACATGGTTTATTATGACATGGTTTATCGTGCACATGGTTTATTATGCACATGGTTTATTATACACATGGTTTATTACGCACATGGTTTATTATACACATGGTTTATTACGCACATGGTGTATTATGCACATGGTTTATTAGGCACATGGTTTATTACGCACATGGTTTATTATACACATGGTTTATTACGCACATGGTTTATTACACACATGGTTTATCATGTACATGGTTTATCGCACACATGGTTTATCACACACATGGTTTATCACACACATGGTTTATCACACACATGGTTTATCACACTCATGGTTTATCACACTCGTTTCAGTCTGACAATGGTCTATATTGGTTATTTCAATTCCACCACTGTCAGTAATAACCTTTACATACGTAACATCATGTCCTATACATACATGACATCATGCCCTATACATACGTAACATCATGCCCTATACATACATAACATCATGCCCTATACATACATAACATCATGTCCTATACATACATGACATCATGCCCTATACATACATGACATCATGTCCTATACATACATGACATCATGTCCTATACATACATGACATCATGCCCTATACATACATGACATCATGCCCTATACATACATGACATCATGCCCTATACATACATGACATCATGCCCTATACATACATGACATCATGCCCTATACATACATAACATCATGCCCTATACATACATAACATCATGCCCTATACATACATGACATCATGCCCTATACATACATGACATCATGCCCTATACATACATGACATCATGCCCTATACATACGTAATATCATATACTATACATACATAACATCATGCCCTATACATACATGACATCATGCCCTATACATACATGACATCATGCCCTATACATACGTAATATCATATACTATACATACATAACTTCATGTCCTATACATACATGACATCATGCCCTATACATACGTAACATCATGCCCTATACATACGTAACATCATGTCCTGTACATACGTAACACCATGTCCTGTACATAACTAACAACATGTCCTGTACATAAGTAACAACATGTCCTGTACATAAGTAACAACATGTCCTGTCCTGTACATAAGCAACAACATGTCCTGTACATAAGTAACAACATATCCTGTACATAAGTAACAACATGTCCTGTCCTGTACATAAGTAACAACATATCTTGTACATAAGTAACAACATGTCCTGTCCTGTACATAAGTAACAACATGTCCTGTACATAAGCAACAACATGTCCTGTACATAAGTAACAACATGTCCTGTACATAAGTAACAACATGTCCTGTACATAAGTAACAACATGTCCTGTACATAACTAACAACATGTCCTGTACATAAGTAACAACATGTCCTGTACATAAGTAACAACATGTCCTGTCCTGTACATAAGCAACAACATGTCCTGTACATAAGTAACAACATATCCTGTACATAAGTAACAACATGTCCTGTCCTGTACATAAGCAACAACATGTCCTGTCCTGTACATAAGCAACAACATGTCCTGTACATAAGTAACAACATATCCTGTACATAAGTAACAACATGTCCTGTCCTGTACATAAGTAACAACATATCTTGTACATAAGTAACAACATGTCCTGTCCTGTACATAAGTAACAACATGTCCTGTACATAAGCAACAACATGTCCTGTACATAAGTAACAACATGTCCTGTACATAAGCAACAACATGTCCTGTACATAAGTAACAACATGTCCTGTACATAAGCAACAACATGTCCTGTACATAAGTAACAACATGTCCTGTACATAAGTAACAACATGTCCTGTACATAAGTAACAACATGTCCTGTACATAAGTAACAACATGTCCTGTACATAAGTAACAACATGTCCTGTACATAAGTAACAACATGTCCTGTACATAAGCAACAACATGTCCTGTACATAAGTAACAACATGTCCTGTACATAAGTAACAACATGTCCTGTACATAAGCAACAACATGTCCTGTACATAAGCAACAACATGTCCTGTACATAAGTAACAACATGTCCTGTACATAAGTAACAACATGTCCTGTACATAAGTAGCAACATATCCTGTACATAAGTAACAACATGTCCTGTACATAAGCAACAACATGTCCTGTACATAAGCAACAACATGTCCTGTACATAAGTAACAACATGTCCTGTCCTGTACATAAGCAACAACATGTTCTGTACATAAGTAACAACATATCCTGTACATAAGTAATGTGTCCTGTACATAAGTAACAACATATATTAAAGGAACACATCTCAAACACTTGTTATCAAACTCACCTTTTTTGGCTTGCTATTAATTAATACTAAACCCACATTGGAATATATTCACATAGAAATGAATTCATCCCCCAAGGTTTGAATTTAAAACATACACATGCATTGAACTTAAACTTTCAAATATCTGTGTACACATCATTTGGAATGGATGCCTTGGTTTTCTATCCTAGAATATAATCATTCCAGAACTCATACATTAGCAGATTCCGACTGTTTCTCCCACATCTGTATTGAGAACATGTTCTCAAAAACAAAATCAAGCACAGACAATATAGGTAATCAAGTATTCCAGGAGATGAATGAAGAAAACAAAACATAACCAAATGCCATCTAATTAGGGTAATTTGTTTACAGAATGGAGTAATTGATTCATAGCTTCATGTGAAAGACATCACACTGATCATTCATAAACTAATCTGACAGCTTGTGTTGTATCAACTAGCTTTATTGAAGCATCTGCTACAGGTTCATACATGTACCCACTTTACCACTACACTTTCACAACTGGCTTATGATTGATAGCTTTCTTTAATAATATTAACAATAACCATTTTGGGAGATGTTGCTATACATGTAAATGATGGGCAAACTTCAATAATCGTGGTGCAAGTGGTTCCTCTACAGGGAGTGTTCTCTAATTTGAATACTATAGTTTTGCAGTATGTAGAACATGACATTGAATAACATACATCTTGCAGTATGTAGAACGTGCCATTGAATACCACACATCTTGCAGTATATAGAACATGCCATTGAATACCATACATCTTGCAGTATGTAGAATGTGCCATTGAATACCACACATATTGCAGTATGTAGAACATGCCATTGAATATCACACATATTGCAGTATGTAGAACGTGCCATTGAATACCACACATATTGCAGTATGTAGAACATGGCATTGAATACCACACATATTGCAGTATGTAGAACATATTACAGTATGTAGAACGTGCCATTGAATACCACGCATTGCAGTATGTAGAACATGCCATTGAATACCACACATATGAGTATGTAGAATGTGTCATTGAATACCACACATCTTGCAGTATGTAGAACGTGTCATTGAATACCACACATCTTGCAGTATGTAGAACGTGCCATTGAATACCACACATCTTGCAGTATGTAGAACGTGCCATTGAATACCACACATATTGCAGTATGTAGAACGTGCCATTGAATACCACACATATTGCAGTATGTAGAACGTGCCATTGAATACCACACATATTGCAGTATGTAGAAAGTGCCATTGAATACCACACATAGTGCAGTATGTAGAACGTGTCATTGTTTATCACACATATTGCAGTATGTAACACATGACATTGAATACCACACATATTGCAGTATGTAGAACATGACATTGAATACCACACATATTGCAGTATGTAGAACATGTCATTGAATACCACACATCTTGCAGTATGTAGAATGTGCCATTGAATACCACACATATTGCAGTATGTAGAACGTGCCATTGAATACCACACATATTGCAGTATGTAGAACATGCCATTGAATATCACACATATTGCAGTATGTAGAACATGCCATTGAATACCATACATCTTGCAGTATGTAGAATGTGCCATTGAATACCACACATATTGCAGTATGTAGAACATGCCATTGAATACCACACATATTGCAGTATGTAGAACATGCCATTGAATACCACATATATTGCAGTATGTAGAACATATTACAGTATGTAGAACGTGCCATTGAATACCACACATTGCAGTATGTAGAACATGCCATTGAATACCACACATATGAGTATGTAGAATGTGTCATTGAATACCACACATCTTGCAGTATGTAGAACGTGTCATTGAATACCACACATCTTGCAGTATGTAGAACGTGCCATTGAATACCACACATCTTGCAGTATGTAGAACGTGCCATTGAATACCACACATATTGCAGTATGTAGAACGTGCCATTGAATACCACACACATTGCAGTATGTAGAACGTGCCATTGAATACCACACATATTGCAGTATGTAGAACGTGCCATTGAATACCACACATAGTGCAGTATGTAGAACATGCCATTGAATAGCACACATATTGCAGTATGTAGAATGTGCCATTGAATATCACATATATTGCAGTATGTAGAACATGCCATTGAATACCACACATATTGCAGTATGTAGAACGTGTCATTGAATACCACACATATTGCAGTATGTAGAACGTGCCATTGAATACCACACATATTGCAGTATGTAGAACGTATTGCAGTATGTAGAACGTGTCATTGTTTATCACACACATATTGCAGTATGTAAAACATGACATTGAATACCACACATATTGCATTATGTAGAACATATTGCAGTATGTAGAACATGCCATTGTTTATCACACATATTGCAGTATGTAACACATGACATTGAATACCACACATATTGCAGTATGTAGAACATGACATTGAATACCACACATATTGCAGTATGTAGAACATATTGCAGTATGTAGAACATGACATTGAATATCATACAGCTTGCAGTATGTAGAACATGACATTGAATACCACACATATTGCAGTATGTAGAACATAGTGCAGTATGTAGAACATGACATTGAATACACATATATTGCAGTATGTAGAACGTGCCATTGAATACCACACATATTGCAGTATGTAGAACATGACATTGAATACATATTGCAGTATGTAGAACATGACCTTGAATAACATACAGCTTGCAGTATGTAGAACATGATTTATACATGAGTATAATGATGTATTAGACAAGATTAGAAAATGTAAGTCACTGATTACCGAAAAGAACCATGGCATTATTCAAATACAAATCATTGCCTACTCAATCTTGTGAGTGCTAGAGTGAAAAGACAAAAAATATCCACAATCCTAGGGTGTTGTAATTTAATCTACAAAATCATTATAATCCCCCCCCCCCCCCCTACAGTTAAGTGTGATATCAAATTGGTAATATTGCATTCTTCAACAATATGTTCTTGGTGCAATATGTATTATCTGTTTCTTCTTCCTTCAGGTTTTCAGGGAAGCTTAAAGCTATTAATCATTTCAGATGTTTAAATGGAGAGCAAGCAAATCAATGGAATGTGGGTTAAAAATCCATCTTTTATTTTACTGAATGATGTTTCTGTGAAATATTGAAAACTCTGGAAAGATGGGGTATGTGAGTCATTCTTTTAGAATTTGAAAAAGGTGTACAGATGTTAAGCAATTAAGGAGTTAGTTCCTTATGCATGTGCATTATTATGTATACCAACAAGAAAACATAATCACTTTACTGTCACTGTTTGTAATATGTTTGAAAGTTACACACATTGAATTCTGATGTTGAAAATAAATTAGAAATGTTTGATCATTTTTGTTCATAGAATGCGTGTACAATATCTGTGAATAATGACATAATTATAGTCTGAAATGGTTCTATAAGCAACTAGTCCGCCACGCTGCATGTCATCCAGATATGGATCGTCATCAACAGTTAATGGATTGGTCCTAGGCCCATGGCAGACCTTCCAAGACAGACAGACAGACAGACAGACAGACAGACAGACAGACAGACAGACAGACAGACAGACAGACAGACAGACAGACAGACAGACAGACAGACAGACAGACAGTCAGACAGACAGACAGACAGACAGACAGACAGACAGACAGACAGACAGACAGACAGACAGACAGACAGACAGACAGACAGACAGACAGACAGACAGACAGACAGACAGACAGCAGACAGAGGACAGACAGACAGACAGACAGACAGACAGACAGACAGACAGACAGACAGACAGACAGACAAGTCACTTTTCATTCATGGTAAATCGCAAATTTAAATTACCTTCCATTCCTGCAAATCTCAAACTTTTTTACTGTTAATACTTTCCATTTGTGGTAAATCTCCTCTGTCAGAATTGTAAAACACTTAACCAATTTCCTTCCTAACAAGACCATTTAATATCACAATGATTTGAATTTTGCTAGCTTTATGCACATGCTGCAATTGTTTGAAGTGTGAACTAATGATGTGCTTAGTGAAGCAGTTAGCATCAAGTTTTGTATTGATTTCTACAACATGTCTCCCAGCAGATATAGTTGTCTCTCCAATACCCTACAGTGTCTAGCTCTATTATATCAATGTGAGTTTTCTCTACTCAGTTGGTGAAACATTGGCCTACCCTCTATAATATAACACTGCCAGGGTTTCCAATGATCAGTCTCAATTTATTAGTATACTAAACCCAAATGTCTTTTATTTTGGGATACATTTCTTGATCATCGCCACCTGGCTAATGGCGCCACCTGGCTTATAGCGCCACCTGGCTAATGGCGCCACCTGGCTAATAGCGCCACCTGGCTAATGGCGCCACCTGGCTAATGGTGCCACCTGGCTAATGGCGCCACCTGGCTAATGGCGCCACCTGGCTAATGGCGCCATCTGGCTAATGGCGCCACCTGGCTAATGGCGCCACCTGGCTAATGGCGCCACCTGGCTAATAGCGCCACCTGGCTAATAGCGCCACCTGGCTAATAGCGCCACCTGGCTAATAGCGCCACCTGGCTAATAGCGCCACCTGGCTAATAGCGCCACCTGGCTAATAGAGCCACCTGGCTAATGGCGCCACCTGGCTAATGGCGCTACCTGGCTAATAGCGCCACCTGGCTAATAGCGCCACCTGGCTCCAGAAGTATATTGGTCATTTTATTTCTTGGAGAATACTGACACAGAAGATGCTCCAATTGCAGAAGCATTCCTGGTTCTTTGACATGCCCAGTGTATAACACTGATACAGGAGACCTGGATTTATAGTCACATCTGTTAATAATTCATTATAATGGTTAGAGGGGGGATCAGTTTAAACTTTATTTATTTTACAATGATTTTTTGCATAGCAAGTTTTAACAACTTATATTAATCACTCTCGTTGGTGCAGATGAAAGTGTAAATGTGGTCATTCGTTTGGGAGGAAACTGTGGAGTACCTGGAGAAAACCCACATGTCAGATCTGGCGACCACCGTACCATCTCACATACTTCCCGGTCCAAGGTTCGAACCAGGGTTGTATTGGTGAGAATCAAGCACTCTAACCACTGTGCTAAATCGGACAGCGGGGGATCAAACCTGCGATCCCTGGAATTGTAGTCCGATGTCTTAACCACTGACCCATCTATAACCACTGACCCATCTATAAGGCAAATGTCGCCCTATGTAACGTGATTAATCTATTCAAATAATTGCCACATGCATTCAATTGTTTCTATCCATTTACCGCGTTCCATTTCATCAACATTACATAGTACATGGTTGCACAGAGTGAGCCCGCTGGAGACAAGATTGGTGTGGAAGACGTGATAGCGTGTTCACTTCAATTGTGAAAGGCCCGATGATTGCGCCCAGCTGAAGCCGTTACGAATATGCCCTTCAATGAGGCAAGGTACTTAAATTCCACATTTTCTCTTCTCTCTCCCTCATGGCAATGGACTTCATCAGGAATGAGATCTCGTAAGCGATTAAACTAATGTTGTTAGAACTTGTTTTTGCAATCGAGCTCAAATAAATTTGCATAAACTAAACTGCATAGAGTGAGTCTGGCAGAAACAAAACATGTATGACACATACCACTGATGATAAGTACTAATTTTAAACCTGATTTCACAAACACAACAACTGAAACACATGAATCCATGAGAGCAAGCTCTATTGACATGACTTATATACACTACTGGTGTTAGTATCATTTTCAGAATTTGTGTTTCCATTAATACCAGTTCAACTACTATATCTACCATACTTTAATATTCTATTTTTCCCCGTTCATACACACAAGCTTCTCTGAAAATGCATCATGCTATTAATAAACCATATATTTACTTTCTCACATTTCTTTTTTCTTTTTCTTTTTTTATTTATTGGTTAGACTTAGAAAATGTAAGTCACTGACTTATTAGACTATATGGCGACTCTCCAGCTATTATTGGTGGAGGAAGACCCCGGGTGCGTTTCCGAGCAGTATTTCAGACGACATCCAGGTAGAACCACCAACCTTCTGCAAATCAGATGGATAGCTTCCTCTCATGAATAAATTTAACACCCCAGCAAGATTCGAACCTGTAGAGGTGAGGGGAACACATGTACATGTATGTACATATTGGTATATAAATGTTATAAGCATCAGTTGATGTCTTAACTTGTTCCTACCTAGAACCTACATTGTATACTTGTTGTATGTGGTAACCGGTTAATGCAAAAATGTTTTGTTGAGAAAATTGTATATTCAATTTAAGTAAAAGAAAAACACTTCCAAGTCCAATGTCACAGCTATATAGCGTTCAGTTAAAGATGAAAACATAATTAAATCCTGTCAACCAGCATTACTCCAGTATCAGTCACCTGCTGTATCGATTCATCAATTAAACATTAACAAAGAAGTTTATTCACAACTTATTTTCCCTAGTGACCACATGGTGAACAACTGTGATTTAATCACTTATTATTACATTTATTGATTCCCCTAATACTGTTCACATATTCAATCCCCAACCAATATCAGCTAGGGAGTGTTGTTAGAATCAAATGCTTGGCAGTATCACACAACCCTTTGTTAACATGTCATCTAGCTACAATAACTGAAGCTTTGTGCTTGGTGTCAGATGTTCCACGCAACAAAGTTATTGACTGAGAAAAGTTGATACAACAAAACACGAAAATTGATTGGAAATCTGCAACACACACCATCAGTTATTGCACTGCTCAGTATGTAGTGTCCTTGAGCAAGGCACCTCACACACTTAGGTCGACTAAGCCTGCCCAGGAAACATGTCTCGGTCCCTGCAAGCATCAGGTTGCATAGGATGTTCAAGGGTGATCCTGAAAGGTATCTACCCAGTCTCCAAGCTTTATAAGTAACAACGCTGAAGGGGAGGTTTTTCTGTTAAAACCATTGTGTTGTATACACAATGTAAGATGTCACATGGCGCCCGCACATATGGTTCGCCGGCGGCGAGGGTAAATAAGCTCAATAATCACTTGTCACATGACCTACCTGCTACTGGTACAGCCTTCTGTGGTACTTGATAATGTGACAATTTATCCGGCGTGTCCATCCGTGTCTGCATGAATGTTGTAAAGTGACCATTCGTCTTCACCTTGGGCCTATGACCCATGTCCGCACTGTGACGTACGCTACCCATACTGAGTTGCCGCTGAAGCACATCTACAATACAACGACACATGAAAGCCAACAGTGAAGTAACCACTGCCAGGAGTATGTTGTACAGTGAAACCAGTGTTACTGATAACCCACACATATAGACCACTCATCTCTCAAACCATTACCAGTGCATTTTGAATAGTTCTTACAAATTTATTTTAGCCTGATGCAAAAGATGGTTTTACAACATTAAATGAATTGCTCTGGAATCCATGACCATGAGGTAGAGAGAAGAGACAATGGGGATGTATGTTTCTTGTCTAAGGAAACCACCACGATATCCATTACACCAAATAATGACCACTTGTCAAAACAAGACTACATTTTGTCATTCTCATGGGTGATCTTTATAGACAGCTTGGACTGTATACAAACATGGGTATATGAAATTTCCATAATTGTTCTTGAAGAATACTAATTCATGTCTAACATGAAGCAAGAAAAGACACAAAGCCTTAGTGAACCACAAGAGTTGGAGCAAATGTAGGTTATTATTTATGCTGTGTGTACCATGAGCAGGGTACACGTGCACCATGAGTAGGGTACACGTGCACCATGAGCAGGGTACAAGTGCACCATGAGCAGGGTACAAGTGTACACCATGAGCAGGATACAAGTGCACCATGAGCAGGATACAAGTGTGCAACATGAGCAGGATACAAGTGCACCATGAGCAGGATACAAGTGTGCACCATGAGCAGGATACAAGTGCACCATGAGCAGGGTACAAGTGTACACCATGAGCAGGATACAAGTGTACACCATGTGCAGGGTACAAGTGTGCACCATGTGCAGGGTACAAGTGTGCACCATGGGCAGGGTACAAGTGTGCACCATGTGCAGTGTACAAGTGTGCACCATGTGCAGGGTACAAGTGTGCACCATGAGCAGGGTACAAGTGTGCACCATGAGCAGGGTACAAGTGTGCACCATGAGCAGGGTACAAGTGTGCACCATGAGCAGGATACAAGTGTGCAACATGAGCAGGTTACAAATGTACACCATGAGCAGGGTACAAGTGTGCACCAAGAGCAGGGTACAAGTGTGTACCATGAGCAGGGTACAAGTGTGCACCATGAGCAGGGCACAAGTGTGCACCATGAGCAGGATACACGTGTGCACCATGAGCAGGGTACAAGTGTGCACCATGAGCAGGGTACAAATGTGCACCATGAGCAGGACACAAGTGTGCAACATGAGCAGGGTACAAATGTGCACCATGAGCAGGGTACAAGTGTGCACCATGAGCAGGATACAAGTGTGCACCATGAGCAGGACACAAGTGTGCACCATGAGCAGGACACAAGTGTGCACCATGAGCAGGGTACAAGTGTGCACCATGAGCAGGGTACAAGTGTGCACCATGAGCAGGACACAAGTGTGCACCATGCACAGTGTACAAGTGTGCACCATGTGCAGGGTACAAGTGTGCACCATGAGCAGGGTACAAGTGTGCACCATGTGCAGGATACAAGTGTGCACCATGAGCAGGACACAAGTGTGCATCATGATAAGGGTACAAGTGCACCATGAGCAGTGTACAAGTGCACCATGAGCAGGACACAAGTGTGCATCATGATCAGGGTACACGTGTGCACCATGAGCAGGGTACCAGTGTGCACCATGAGCAGGGTATAAATGTGCACCATGAGCAGGGTACAAGTGTGCACCATGAGCAGGACAAAAGAGTGCACCATGAGCAGGGTACAAGTGTGTACAATGAGCAGGGCACAAGTGTGCACCATGAGCAGGGTACAAGTGTGCACCATGAGCAGGATACAAGTGTGCAACATGAGCAGGTTACAAGTGTACACCATGAGCAGGGTACAAGTGTGCACCAAGAGCAGGGTACAAGTGTGTACCATGAGCAGGGTACCAGTGTGCACCATGAGCAGGGTATAAATGTGCACCATGAGCAGGGTACAAGTGTGCACCACGAGCAGGGTAGAAGTGTGCACCACGAGCAGGGTACAAGTGTGCACCATGAGCAGGGTATAAATGTGCACCATGAGCAGGGTACAAGTGTGCACCACGAGCAGGACACAAGTGTGCACCATGAGCAGGGTACAAGTGTGCACAATGAGCAGGGCACAAGTGTGCACCATGAGCAGGGCACAAGTGTGCACCATGAGCAGGGTACAAGTGTGCACAATGAGCAGGATACAAGTGTGCAACATGAGCAGGGTACAAGTGTGCAACATGAGCAGGGTACAAGTGTGCACCATGAGCAGGGTACAAGTGTGCAACATGAGCAGGGTACAAGTGTGCACCATGAGCAGGGTACAAGTGTGCACCATGAGCAGGTTACAAGTGTACACCATGAGCAGGATACAAGTGTGCAACATGAGCAGGATACAAGTGTGCACCATGAGCAGGGTACAAGTGTGCACCATGAGCAGGGTACAAGTGTGCACCATGAGCAGGGTACAAGTGTGCACCATGAGCAGGTTACAAGTGTACACCATGAGCAGGATACAAGTGTGCAACATGAGCAGGATACAAGTGTGCACCATGAGCAGGGTACAAGTGTGCACAATGAGCAGGGTACAAGTGTGCACCATGAGCAGGGTACCAGTGTGCACCATGAGCAGGGTACAAGTGTGCACCATGAGCAGGGTACTAGTGTGCACCATGAGCAGGGTACAAGTGTGCACCATGAGCAGGGTACAAGTGTGCACCATGAGCAGGATATAAGTGTGCACCATGAGCAGGGTACACGTGTGCACCATGAGCAGGGTACAAGTGTGCACCATGAGCAGGGCAATAGTGTGCACCATGAGCAGGGTACAAGTGTGCACCATGAGCAGGGTACAAGTGTGCACCATGAGCAGGGTACAAGTGTGCACCACGAGCAGGGTACAAGTGTGCACCATGAGTAGGGTACGCATGTGTACCATGAACAGGGCAATAGTGTGCACCATGAGCAGGGTACGAGTGTGCACCATGAGCAGGGTACAAGTGTGCACCATGAGCAGGGTACAAGTGTGCACCATGAGTAGGGTACGCATGTGTACCATGAACAGGGCAATAGTGTGCAACATGAGCAGGGCAATAGTGTGCACCATGAGCAGGGTACAAGTGTGCACCATGAGCAGGGCAATAGTGTGCACCATGAGCAGGGTACAAGTGTGCACCATGAGCAGGGTACAAGTGTGCACCATGAGCAGGGTACAAGTGTGCACCATGAGCAGGGTACCAGTGTGCACCATGAGCAGGTAGTTATAGTTTATACAAATTTATTTGAGCTCGATTGCGAAACAAATTCTTATAACTTATATTAATCACTCTCAAGACCTCAATCCTGATGGAATCCATCTCCACGAGGGAGAGAGAAGAAGCAACGTGCAATTTAAATGCCTTGCCTATGGACACAATCGTAACGGCTCCATCGGGGCTCGAACTCCAGGCCTTTCGCACATGAAGCGAACACGCTACCATTGCGCTATCACGACTTCCACTATGAGCAGATTACAAGTGTGCACCATGAGCAGGGTACAAGTGTGCACCATGAGCAGGGTACAAGTGTGCACCATGAGTAGGGTACATGTGTGCACCATGAACAGAGAAATAGTGTGCACCATGAGTAGGGTACATGTGTGCACCATGAGCAGGATACAAGTGTGCACCATGAGTAGGGTACAAGTGTGCACCATGAGCAGGGCACAAGTGTGCACCATGAGCAGGGTACAAGTGTGCACCATGAGCAGTGAACAAGTGTGCACCATGAGCAGGGTACAAGTGTGCACCATGAGTAGGGTACAAGTGTGCACCATGAGCAGGGTACAAGTGTGCACCACGAGCAGGGTAGAAGTGTGCACCACGAGCAGGGTACAAGTGTGCACCATGAGCAGGGTACAAGTGTGCTCCATGAGTAGGGTACGCATGTGTACCATGAACAGGGCAATAGTGTGCACCATGAGCATGGTACAAGTGTGCACCATGAGCAGTGTACAAGTGTGCACCATGAGCAGGGCACATGCGTGCACCATGAGCAGGTTATAAATGTGCACCATGAGCAGGGTACAAGTGTGCACCATGTGCAGGGTACAAGTGTGAACCATGTGCAGGGTACAAGTGTGCACCATGAGCTGGGTACAAGTGTGCACCATGAGCAGGTTACAAGTGTGCACCATGAGCAGGGTACAAGTGTGCACCATGAGCAGGGTACAAGTGTGCACCATGAGCAGGATACAAGTGTGCACCATGAGCAGGGTACAAGTGTGCACCATGTGCAGGGTATGCATTTGCACCATGTGCAGGGTACAAGTTTGCACCATGTGCAGGGTACAAGTGTGCACCATGAGCAGGGTACAAGTGTGCACCATGTGCAGGGTACAAGTGTGCACCATGAGCAGGGTACATGTGTGCACCATGAGCAGGTTACAAGTGTGCACCATGTGCAGGGTATGCATTTGCACCATGTGCAGGGTAAAAGTTTGCACCATTGAGCAGGGCACAGGTGTGCACCATGAGCATGGTACAAGTGTGCACCATGAGTAGGGTAGGCATGTGTACCATGAGCAGGGCAATAGTGTGCACCATGAGCAGGGTACAAGTGTGCACCATGAGCAGGGTACAAGTGTGCACCATGTGCAGGGTACAAGTTTGCACCATGTACAGGGTATGCATTTGCACCATGTGCAGGGTACAATTTTGCACCATTGAGCAGGGTACAAGTGTGCACCATGAGCAGGGTACAAGTGTGCACCATGAACAGGTTACAAGTGTGCACCATGAGCAGGGTACAAGTGTGCACCATGAGCAGGGTACAAGTGTGCACCATGAGCAGGATACAAATGTGCAACATGAGCAGGGTACAAGTGTGCACCATGAGCAGGATACAAGTGTGCACCATGAGTAGGGTACGCATGTGTACCATGAACAGGGCAATAGTGTGCACCATGAGCATGGTACAAGTGTGCACCATGAGCAGTGTACAAGTGTGCACCATGAGCAGGGTATAAATGTGCACCATGAGCAGGGTACAAGTGTGCACCATGTGCAGGGTACAAGTGTGCACCATGAGCAGGGTACAAGTGTGCACCATGAGTAGGGTACTGTGTACCATGACAGGGAATAGTGTGCACCATGAGCAGGTACAAGTGTGCACCATGAGCAGGTACAAGTGTGCACCATGAGCAGGGTATAAATGTGCACCATGAGCAGGGTACAAGTGTGCACCATGTGCAGGGTACAAGTGTGAACCATGTGCAGGGTACAAGTGTGCACCATGAGCTGGGTACAAGTGTGCACCATGTGCAGGGTACAAGTGTGCACCATGAGCAGGGTACATGTGTGCACCATGAGCAGGTTACAAGTGTGCACCATGAGCAGGGTACAAGTGTGCACCATGAGCAGGGTACAAGTGTGCACCATGAGCAGGATACAAGTGTGCACCATGAGCAGGGTACAAGTGTGCACCATGTGCAGGGTATGCATTTGCACCATGTGCAGGGTACAAGTTTGCACCATGTGCAGGGTACAAGTGTGCACCATGAGCAGGGTACAAGTGTGCACCATGTGCAGGGTACAAGTGTGCACCATGAGCAGGGTACAAGTGTGCACCATGAGCAGGGTACAAGTGTGCACCATGAGCAGGGTACAAGTGTGCACCATGAGCAGGGTACAAGTGTGCACCATGAGCAGGGTACAAGTGTGCACCATGTGCAGGGTACAAGTGTGCACCATGTGCAGGGTACATGTGTGCACCATGAGCAGGGTACAAGTGTGCACCATGAGCAGGGTACAAGTGTGCACCATGAGCAGGGTACAAGTGTGCACCATGAGCAGGGTACAAGTGTGCACCATGAGCAGGGTACAAGTGTGCACCATGTGCAGGGTATGCATGTGCACCATGTGCAGGGTACAAGTTTGCACCATGTGCAGGGTACAAGTGTGCACCATGAGCAGGGTACAAGTGTGCACCATGTGCAGGGTACAAGTGTGCACCATGAGCAGGGTACATGTGTGCACCATGAGCAGGGTACAAGTGTGCACCATGAGCAGGGTACAAGTGTGCACCATGAGCAGGGTACAAGTGTGCACCATGAGCAGGGTACACGTGTGCACCATGAGCAGGGTACAAGTGTGCACCATGAGCAGGGTACAAGTGTGCACCATGAGCAGGGTACAAGTGTGCACCATGAGCAGGGTATAACAAGTGTGCACCATGAGCAGGGTACAAGTGTGCACCATGTGCAGGGTACAAGTGTGCACCATGAGCAGGGTACAAGTGTGCACCATGAGCAGGGTACAAGTGTGCACCATGAGCAGGGTACAAGTGTGCACCATGAGCAGGGTACAAGTGTGCACCATGAGCAGGGTACAAGTGTGCACCATGAGCAGGGTACAAGTGTGCACCATGAGCAGGGTACAAGTGTGCACCATGAGCAGGAACAAGTGTGCACCATGAGCAGGGTACAAGTGTGCACCATGTGCAGGGTACAAGTGTGCACCATGTGCAGGGTACAAGTGTGCACCATGAGCAGGGTACAAGTGTGCACCATGAGCAGGGTACAAGTGTGCACCATGAGCAGGGTACAAGTGTGCACCATGAGCAGGGTACATTGCATGCAGGAAAGTGTGCACCATGAGCAGGGTACAAGTGTGCACCATGAGCAGGGTACAAGTGTGCACCATGAGCAGGGTACAAGTGTGCACCATGAGCAGGGTATAAATGTGCACCATGTGCAGGGTACAAGTGTGCACCATGTGCAGGGTACAAGTGTGCACCATGAGCAGGGTACAAGTGTGCACCATGAGCAGGGTACAAGTGTGCACCATGAGCAGGTCAAGTGTGCACCATGAGCAGGGTACAAGTGTGCACCATGAGCAGGGTACAAGTGTGCACCATGAACAGGTTACAAGTGTGCACCATGAGCAGGGTACAAGTGTGCACCATGTGCAGGGTATGCATGTGCACCATGTGCAGGGTACAAGTTTGCACCATTGAGCAGGGTACAAGTGTGCACCATGAGCAGGATACAAGTGTGCACCATGAGCAGGGTACAAGTGTGCACCATGAGCAGGGTACACGTGTGCACCATGAGCAGGGTACAAGTGTGCACCATGAGCAGGGTACAAGTGTGCATCATGAGCAGGGTACAAGTGTGCACCATGAGCAGGATACAAGTGTGCACCATGAGCAGGGTACAAGTGTGCACCATGAGCAGGGTACACGTGTGTACCATGAGCAGGGTACAAGTGTGCATGCACCATGAGCAGGGTACAAGTGTGCACCATGAACAGGGCAATAGTCTAGTTGTTGAAGATCATTGTATATTTCTTGTAGTGACAGAAAGTTTGGTAAACATGAGGTAAGATTTGAATTATGACCTTACCATTGCGACACATTGGACATTCTTCCTTGCTACTGAACATACACGACCAACATCGCTCATGCCCGCAAGTGTCAATCAGCTTTCTCTTCTTGCCTTTGTCAAATGGCAGGTGACATGTTGGGCATAACTCCTGTTGGGACAGTGTCTGCTGGCTATGGGCTGATCCCAATGTTCCGACACCCATGCCCTGACCTTCCATGCCCAAGTTCTGTATGGCATCTAAATCTGAAATATATCGTTATCATGACGTACATTAACAATTCAGCAAAATGCACCAAACTCAACTCGTTACAATAAATATTAATTTCTTTACTGTGAAAAGTTGATAGAACAGAACATGGAATTCAATTGAAATAACTTATGTGTTTTATTGTATCAACTTAATTCTCACAGTGAGGACATTTTGTTGTAGCGGGTTGCGTAATGTCCATCAGTCACATGCATATATTTGGCTCATTTTATCATGTGCAAAACAAAAAGCTACACCAGGGTAAATGAAAAATACTTTATTCATTTTAATGAGATAATTATTAAACAAACATATAACGTTTATAGACAGTCACCTCTGTTGACAGACGAGGCATGTCGTATAAGGTATGCACCTGCAAAATTCCTTTTTACTTCATCTTAAGCGATCAAAAGATATACGCCAATCACGTGTTTATTTTAGAATATCCGTAAACAATTATTATTTTCACACTTATAGTCCAGCAAGTGGATTATTGGCCCCCCCCCCGGATATGGTCCCAGATTAAGATAATTACTGTTTATTGAAAATTGAAAGGAATAATTGGCGATTATTTGCGTCTGTTGACACATACACATACACATACAGTCACACTTACAGACTGTTCATTTTTTTCCAGCCAAATATTTGTCTGCACTGGTTTTCTGCATCGCTGGGTGGGAATTGACTGTCGTTGTGTGTTGTTGGGAGGTGTTGTTCATAAGAGGTGAAATTACATAAAAATACAACGGGTGGAAATAAAAGTGACGTTATAAAGAGGGTGTTGCTCTTGGGAGGTGATGTTTGGGGAGGTGGGACTGAATTTGGTGTGGAACATGTTGTAAATTCCATTGATCGAAAAGCCATGGTCTACCACCCTTATCTCGTTGAACTTGCATCCAAAACATTGCACAGCAATCAAACAGTTGCTGTCGCCGGCTATGTTGGATACGGGACACGTAAAAAACGCGGTCACGACAACATTTTCCGGGACCGATGTAAAATTGGCAATAAAAAATCGGGGGTAAAACTAGACAGGTTGGGTAACAGGAAACAAACCTCTATTTTTTTACACCTTATCAGAGACTATTTACTAAGGTGTATGGATGCAGCTTAATGTAATAAGGCTCAAAAATATACTACTGGCAAACAGAATCTTATTATTTCCTTCAAATTTATGGTTGTTGTTACCATGGTAATGTGATAAAAAGTATCTTACACTCGTGATTTCATACCATATTTTATGAAACTCGTTTTGGAATTTTACTATTAAGCTCACCAAAAGGCTTAATAGCAAAATTCTAAAATTCGTTTAATAAAATAGTGTGTGAAATCAAACCTCAGGTAAGATCCTATATATCTTATATAAGTAAGTCCAAGTAGCGCAGTGGTTAGCACACTCTCTTCTCCCCAATACAACCCCGGTTCGATCCTCGGACTAAGAAGTATGTGAGATGGTACAGTGGTCGCCAGATTGGACAGGTGGGTTTTCTCTCCGGGTACTCCGGTTTCCTCCCACACGAAGGACCACATATACACTTACATCCGCGCCAACGAGAGTGATTAATATAAGTTGTTTTTTTAAGCTGATTGTTATTACATAAACTAGCTATAAATGTATCCGATTCAATATTAGCCATCTATATTACACAAGTATATATAAGAAATTGAATTGTGTGACATGTAGCAGGCTCCTCGTATTTACAAACAAACATGCATGAATGTTTGTGAATATTTTTCAGCTCAACCAATCAGACAGTTTTAGATTGAGGTCGAGATTTGAGAAATGTTTTATGTCTATTAATTATAATGTGGGATACCGGTATGTCATAATGGCAGGGATGGGAAATCATCTGGGGCTGCTTTCACAAACTGTCACAGTATACGGTTGTAACGGTCAATACGATTGGTTGGTTCTTACACATCCATTAGCAACTACTGTTACTTCTGATTTACAACATGTCTGAATTTAGGATAATTCTGTGTAACTAACTATGATAATTCTGTGTAACTGAGCTCTCGGCTATCTGTACTGTGATATATATACATACACCTTTATTTTGAATATGTTTATATTTTGTTGCCCCCCGATTAATCGGGGCCGCCTCTACCAAAGTATATTAGTCATTTTGATTTCTGGAGGATAGTGTCGCTCCGATTCCAGAAGCACCTCTGGTTCTTTTACATGTCCGGTGTATTCCACCGATATATGAAACATCTAAAACCGTGTTAAATTATTATGGTCAGACGGGAGAATCTAACACACGATCCCGGGACTGTACTAGTGACCAATCTATTAATATATACACATTTTTGCCAGTAATAATAATTAAATCTTGACAATATGGCTGGTCATAAACATCATAGAATACATGAATGGAGTAACATCTGTGCAATAGATAGAGATAGATTTCTTTATTTATAGAGGGTGACCTAATTAGTTTTGAACTAATCCTCCTTAGGGCCCTCAAAAGAATACAGTATTTAGCTTCACACTACATATTCACTACATTCATAATTACCATATTTATGAAAGTCGATATCATATGTCCTATCAGGAGACAGAATGGGCACAGTGCACTGTCAGCTACACGGCTATTTAAACAATATTATAATATGCTTACAAGAAGCATTAGGTCTGCATTCGGTCTTATTTCATGCTCACTGCTCGGCTATAAATAGCCATCTAATCTTACACACATGCATACGGTTTGTTTGTTTTACGTTTATTTATCGTCGCTACCAGTTACCATATGAGCGACGCCTCCTGAAGAGATAAGTCATTTTAAATTTTTGGAGGATAGTGCAATGATACAGACAGAGACCCATTCCCGAGTCTCCCCTGGTTCTTTTACGTGCACGGTGTAAAGCACTGACACAAGACCTCGGTTTAAAATCCCATCTGAAAGACTGTTACTTTTATTAGGGTCAGACGTGGGATCGAACCTGTAATCCCTGGATTACCAGTCCAGCGTGTTAACCACTGGACTACAGATCTGTATATATAGCCATCAAACCGTAAACACATGTATTCGGTATATTTCATGCACTATTTCAGCTATAAACAGCCATCAACCCATACACACATGCTTAAGACTTAGCATCATGCAACGGGACGGTATAAGTAACATTAGTTCTGTGTGTGTGTGTAAGTAACATTAGGTATGTATGTGTGTGTAAGTAACATTAGGTCTGTATGTGTGTAAGTAATATAGTTATGTATGTGTGTAAGTAATATAGTTATGTATGTGTGTAAGTAATATAGTTATGTATGTGTGTAAGTAATATAGTTATGTATGTGTGTGTAAGTAATATAGTTCTGTATGTGTGTAAGTAATATAGTTATGTATGTGTGTAAGTAATATAGTTCTGTATGTGTGTGTAAGTAATATAGTTCTGTATGTGTGTAAGTAATATAGTTATGTACATGTGTAAGTAATATAGTTTGTACATGTGTAAGTAATATAGTTCTGTATGTGTGTGTAAGTAATATAGTTCTGTACATGTGTAAGTAATATAGTTCTGTATGTGTGTAAGTAATATAGTTCTGTACATGTGTAAGTAATATAGTTCTGTACATGTGTAAGTAATATAGTTATGTATGTGTGTAAGTAATATAGTTATGTACATGTGTAAGTAATATAGTTTGTACATGTGTAAGTAATATAGTTCTGTATGTGTGTGTAAGTAATATAGTTCTGTACATGTGTAAGTAATATAGTTCTGTATGTGTGTAAGTAATATAGTTATGTATGTGTGTAAGTAATATAGTTATGTATGTGTATAAGTAATATAGTTATGTATGTGTGTAAGTAATATAGTTATGTATGTGTATAAGTAATATAGTTATGTATGTGTGTAAGTAATATAGTTATGTATGTGTGTAAGTAATATAGTTATGTATGTGTATAAGTAATATAGTTATGTATGTGTGTAAGTAATATAGTTATGTATGTGTGTAAGTAATATAGTTCTGTACATGTGTAAGTAATATAGTTCTGTATGTGTGTAAGTAATATAGTTATGTATGTGTGTGTGTAAGTAATATAGTTATGTATGTGTGTGTGTAAGTAATATAGTTATGTATGTGTGTGTGTAAGTAATATAGTTATGTATGTGTGTAAGTAATATAGTTCTGTACATGTGTAAGTAATATAGTTGTGTATAAGTAATATAGTTATGTATGTGTATAAGTAATATAGTTCTGTATGTGTGTAAGTAATATAGTTCTGTACATGTGTAAGTAATATAGTTCTGTATGTGTGTAAGTAATATAGTTATGTATGTGTGTGTGTAAGTAATATAGTTATGTATGTGTGTAAGTAATATAGTTCTGTACATGTGTAAGTAATATAGTTCTGTACATGTGTAAGTAATATAGTTCTGTATGTGTATAAGTAATATAGTTCTGTATGTGTGTAAGTAATATAGTTCTGTATGTGTGTAAGTAATATAGTTATGTATGTGTGTAAGTAATATAGTTATGTATGTGTGTAAGTAATATAGTTATGTATGTGTGTAAGTAATATAGTTATGTATGTGTGTAAGTAATATAGTTCTGTATGTGTGTAAGTAATATAGTTCTGTACATGTGTAAGTAATATAGTTATGTATGTGTGTAAGTAATATAGTTCTGTATGTGTGTAAGTAATATAGTTATGTATGTGTGTAAGTAATATAGTTCTGTACATGTGTAAGTAATATAGTTCTGTATGTGTGTAAGTAATATAGTTATGTATGTGTGTGTGTAAGTAATATAGTTATGTATGTGTGTGGTAAGTAATATAGTTATGTATGTGTGTGTGTAAGTAATATAGTTATGTATGTGTGTAAGTAATATAGTTCTGTACATGTGTAAGTAATATAGTTGGTATAAGTAATATAGTTATGTATGTGTATAAGTAATATAGTTCTGTATGTGTGTAAGTAATATAGTTCTGTACATGTGTAAGTAATATAGTTCTGTATGTGTAAGTAATATAGTTATGTATGTGTGTAAGTAATATAGTTATGTATGTGTGTAGTATATAGTTATGTATGTGTGTAAGTAATATAGTTATGTATGTGTTAAGTAATATAGTTTGTATGTGTAGTAATATAGTTTGTATGTGTAAGTAATATAGTTATGTATGTGTATAAGTAATATAGTTATGTATGTGTGTAAGTAATATAGTTATGTATGTGTATAAGTAATATAGTTTGTATGTGTGTAAGTAATATAGTTTGTATGTGTGTAAGTAATATAGTTTGTATGTGTGTAAGTAATATAGTTATGTATGTGTGTAAGTAATATAGTTATGTATGTGTGTAAGTAATATAGTTCTGTACATGTGTAAGTAATATAGTTCTGTATGTGTGTAAGTAATATAGTTATGTATGTGTGTAAGTAATATAGTTATGTATGTGTGTAAGTAATATAGTTATGTATGTGTGTAAGTAATATAGTTCTGTATGTGTGTAAGTAATATAGTTCTGTATGTGTGTAAGTAATATAGTTATGTATGTGTGTAAGTAATATAGTTCTGTACATGTGTAAGTAATATAGTTCTGTAGTGTGTAAGTAATATAGTTATGTATGTGTTAAGTAATATAGTTTGTGTGTAAGTAATATAGTTCTGTATGTGTGTAAGTAATATAGTTCTGTATGTGTGTAAGTAATATAGTTCTGTATGTGTGTAAGTAATATAGTTCTGTATGTGTGTAAGTAATATAGTTCTGTATGTGTGTAAGTAATATAGTTATGTATGTGTGTAAGTAATATAGTTCTGTATGTGTGTAAGTAATATAGTTCTGTATGTGTGTAAGTAATATAGTTATGTATGTGTTGTGTAAGTAATATAGTTTGTAGTGTGTAAGTAATATAGTTCTGTACATGTGTAAGTAATATAGTTATGTATGTGTGTAAGTAATATAGTTCTGTATGTGTGTAAGTAATATAGTTTGTATGTGTGTAAGTAATATAGTTTGTATGTGTAAGTAATATAGTTTGTATGTTGTTTGTTTGTATGTGTGTAAGTAATATAGTTATGTATGTGTATAAGTAATATAGTTCTGTATGTGTGTAAGTAATATAGTTCTGTATGTGTATAAGTAATATAGTTCTGTACATGTGTAAGTAATATAGTTATGTATGTGTATAAGTAATATAGTTATGTATGTGTATAAGTAATATAGTTATGTATGTGTATAAGTAATATAGTTATGTATGTGTATAAGTAATATAGCTATGTATGTGTATAAGTAATATAGTTATGTATGTGTATAAGTAATATAGTTATGTATGTGTGTAAGTAATATAGTTATGTATGTGTATAAGTAATATAGTTATGTATGTGTATAAGTAATATAGTTATGTATGTGTATAAGTAATATAGTTCTGTATGTGTATAAGTAATATAGTTCTGTATGTGTATAAGTAATATAGTTCTGTACATGTGTAAGTAATATAGTTATGTATGTGTATAAGTAATATAGTTATGTATGTGTGTAAGTAATATAGTTCTGTACATGTGTAAGTAATATAGTTATGTATGTGTGTAAGTAATATAGTTCTGTACGTGTTAAGTAATATAGTTTGTATGTGTGTAAGTAATATAGTTCTGTATGTGTGTAAGTAATATAGTTCTGTATGTGTGTAAGTAATATAGTTATGTATGTGTGTAAGTAATATAGTTCTGTATGTGTGTAAGTAATATAGTTCTGTATGTGTGTAAGTAATATAGTTATGTATGTGTGTAAGTAATATAGTTCTGTACATGTGTAAGTAATATAGTTATGTATGTGTGTAAGTAATATAGTTATGTATGTGTATAAGTAATATAGTTATGTATGTGTGTAAGTAATATAGTTCTGTATGTGTGTAAGTAATATAGTTCTGTATGTGTGTAAGTAATATAGTTATGTATGTGTGTAAGTAATATAGTTCTGTATGTGTGTAAGTAATATAGTTCTGTATGTGTGTAAGTAATATAGTTATGTATGTGTGTAAGTAATATAGTTATGTACATGTGTAAGTAGTATAGTTATGTATGTGTGTAAGTAATATAGTTATGTATGTGTATAAGTAATATAGTTATGTATGTGTGTAAGTAATATAGTTATGTATGTGTATAAGTAATATAGTTATGTATGTGTGTGTGTAAGTAATATAGTTATGTATGTGTGTAATTAATTTAATTCTGTGCATGCACAGTCAATATCTCAGCATTCATGTGTGCATGATCTCATCTCTCACAGCAGACTGGGTGCATGATCTCATCTCTCACAGCAGACTGGGTGCATGATCTCATCTCTCACAGCAGACTGGGTGCATGATCTCAACTCTCACAGTAGACTGGGTGCATGATCTCAACTCTCACAGTAGACTGGGTGCATGATCTCATCTCTCACAGCAGACTGGGTGCATGATCTCATCTCTCACAGCAGACTGGGTGCATGATCTCAACTCTCACAGTAGACTGGGTGCATGATCTCAACTCTCACAGTAGACTGGGTGCATGATCTCATCTCTCACAGCAGACTGGGTGCATGATCTCATCTCTCACAGCAGACTGGGTGCATGATCTCAACTCTCACAGTAGACTGGGTGCATGATCTCAACTCTCACAGTAGACTGGGTGCAACCGGAAAGCAAGCTATTGATATATAGCCAGATATGGTTATCAGGTGGTTAAATCACTTGCCTGTAACAGATCATAGGGTTCCAGTTTCGAATCCTGCCTGCACATATTGTGCTGGATGTGTTCTGGGGAACATTGGTCAGTTACTGCCCCAAATAGGTCCTATTAAGTGGTTAACTCTGTTTTTATCGGTTCCTTTGCACAAAATGCTAGTAATTTCATCCACTATCTCATCTTGTTATCATTAAATTACTATATCTCGATAGATATAGTATATAATATCCAATGGGTAGGTACTTATCTGTAACAAATTGTTATCAATTACTTAAGAACAATAGCAAAACAAAGGATTCTAAGTAAGAGGACCTAGCTACATTTCGTGATAAATCAAACTTTATCTACCAAGGGAGGTACGGTAATCGTTTGAGTATAGGTCACACTGGAGTATAAGACGCAGTTAAAAAAACAGAGAAATTCCAGGGAAACGAACGTATTTGCTGTATAAAACGCATCTTTGAAGAAAAGGACCAAATGTCGCGAAAACTAATAATAAATATATGAACACTAAATACACGGAAACACGGTTTGGACACCGTCTTGACCCAGATTCTTATAAACAGGTAAACAAACATTAAAACCGTTCGTTATAAAATCACCGGTTTAGTGTATTTTGGCAATATACTACCTTCGACATACTCTGTTTACTTTGGTAGGTTGTTTTGTAACTGTATTCTATCCGTATTTTAATAACTACTGATAACAGAAGTGAATATTAGAGAGTAAACACGAATTCACGTACTAGTTTCGTCTAAAAAAAACTTTCGTCTAACGATGATTTCGGGTAGTAACTCATTCATCCACATACACTGGGTACTCCCAGCACACACTACTGAGTATGACAGGGTGGCGCTTGTCGGGGACCGTTAATAAACATCTCATTTGAGACACAGAATGTTGAAAATAACCACATACTAAGGTCAAAAACAGTCCCGAGTGGTACAGTGGCCAGACGCTCAGCAAAAATAGTAAGGGCTGGGGCTGGACTGTACATAGTATCCTAT
>CM026386.1:32670591-32740497 GCA_014843695.1 Archivesica marissinica | reverse complement strand
TGGGCTCAGAGTCTAACATCTATAACATGGGGCTCAGAGTCTAACATCTATAACATTGGGCTCAGAGTCTAACATCTATAACATTGGGCTCAGAGTCTAACATCTATAACATTGGGCTCAGAGTCTAACATCTATAACATTGGGCTCAGAGTCTAACATCTATAACATTGGGCTCAGAGTCTAACATCTATAACATTGGGCTCAGAGTCTAACATCTATAACATTGGGCTCAGAGTCTAACATCTATAACCTAAACATGGGGCTCAGAGTCTAACATCTATAACAGGGGCCAGAGTCTAACCTATAACCTTGGGCTCAGAGTATAACCTCTATAACATGGGGCTCAGAGTCTAACATCTATAACATTGGGCTCAGAGTCTAACATCTATAACATGGGGCTCAGAGTCTAACATCTATAACATTGGGGCTCATAGTCTAGCATCTATAACATTGGGCTCAGAGTCTAACATCTATAACATTGGGCTCAGAAGTTAACATCTATAAATGGGCTCAGAGTCAAATCTATAACCTATACATTGGGCTCAGAGTCTAACATCTATAACATTGGGCTCAGAGTCTAACATCTATAACATTGGGCTCAGAGTCTAACATCTATAACATTGGGCTCAGAGTCTAACATCTATAACATTGGGCCTCAGAGTCTAACATCTATAACATTGGGCTCAGAAGTCTAAATATCTAAACATTGGCTCAAGTCTAACATCTATAACATGGCTCATCTCCATCTATAACATGGGGCTCAGAGTCTAACATCTATAACATTGGGCTCAGAGTCTAACATCTATAACATTGGGGCTCAGAGTCTAACATCTATAACATTGGGCTCAGTCTACATCTATAACATTGGGCTCAGAGTCTAACATCTATAACATTTGGGCTCAGAGTCTAACATCTATACATGGGGCTCGAGTCTAATCTATAACATTGGCTCAGATCTCACATCTATAACATGGGCTAGAGTCTAACCTCTATAACATTGGGGCTCAGAGTCTAACATCTATAACATGGGGCTCAGAGTCTAACATCTATAACATTGGGCTCAGAGTCTAACATCTATAACATTGGGCTCAGAGTCTAACATCTATAACCATACATTGGGCTCAGAGTCTAACATCTATAACCTATAACATTGGGCTCAGAGTCTAACATCTATAACCTATAACATTGGGGCTCAGAGTCTAACATCTATAACATTGGGCTCAGAGTCTAACATCTATAACATTGGGCTCAGAGTCTAACATCTATAACATTGGGGCTCAGAGTCTAACATCTATAACATTGGGCTCAGAGTCTAACATCTATAACATTGGGGCTCAGAGTCTAACATCTATAACATTGGGCTCAGAGTCTAACATATATAACATTGGGCTCAGAGTCTAACATCTATAACATTGGGCTCAGTGTCTAACATCTATAACATTGGGCTCAGAGTCTAACATCTATAACATGGGGCTCAGAGTCTAACCTCTATAACATTGGGCTCAGAGTCTAACCTCTATAACATGGGGCTCAGAGTCTAACATCTATAACATTGGGCTCAGAGTCTAACATCTATAACATTGGGGCTCATAGTCTAGCATCTATAACATTGGGCTCAGAGTCTAACATCTATAACATTGGGCTCAGAGTCTAACATCTATAACATTGGGCTCAGAGTCTAACATCTATAACCTATAACATTGGGCTCAGAGTCTAACATCTATAACATTGGGCTCAGAGTCTAACATCTATAACATTGGGCTCAGAGTCTAACATCTATAACATTGGGGCTCAGAGTCTAACATCTATAACATTGGGCTCAGAGTCTAACATCTATAACATTGGGGCTCAGAGTCTAATATCTATAACATTGGGGCTCAGAGTCTAACATCTATAACATTGGGCTCAGTCTAACATCTATAACATGGGGCTCAGAGTCTAACATCTATAACATTGGGGCTCAGAGTCTAACATCTATAACATTGGGGCTCAGAGTCTAACATCTATAACATTGGGCTCAGTCTAACATCTATAACATTGGGCTCAGAGTCTAACATCTATAACATTGGGGCTCAGAGTCTAACATCTATAACATTGGGGCTCAGAGTCTAACATCTATAACATTGGGCTCAGAGTCTAACATCTATAACAAAGTCTGTATAACTAAGGGGATCTGCATTCAATCTATTAAATTAACTTCAAAAGCATGTTGTGGTCGGGAATAATATCCTTGATGAGCTAACTAATAACACAACTATTCCGAGTATGCCCTTAAATTACTTATCTGTAAATGCAGATAATAGATATATATATATAAATATAGCCGTGATGACAAACCAGTAGTATAATATATTCAATTCATAGGGAAAAATGTGCTAGCTAGTAAATAATATTTGCCATATGAACATTGGTCCATTCATAATTAGTCTAGCATTACACAAATGTACCGACAAACTGCGAATGCATGTTCCGGAGAGAAAGGCTCTTATGTTTGTATAATATATTGTAACCAGGTTTGTTTACCAGAAATGTTATCTAAATAAGAAATAATGCTACATTAAGATTTAGTTTGATTGGTTACTTGTTTATGACTGTAAATATGCTAGATAAGCATTTTATGAACAGGTGGAATATAAACTGTTATCATGTAGTTTGGGGTAGGAATGACAAAAGTACCAGAGTGACAACTCAGTGGGCGTGTGGATAACATGTTCGTCTGCGCATCCAGCGAGCACAGGATCGATCCCCTGTCTGACCCTATTATTGTTAACAGTCTTTCAGATGCAACTATAAACTGAGATCTCATGTATCGGTGCTATATACACACCAGGCATGTAAAAGAACCAGGGATGCTTCAAGAATTTTGAGTGTCTTATGTCACTATCCTCCAAAAATAAATGACTGATATAGTTTTGGAGGTGTCACCTCTATCAACCAACGGGCAGTTGTGATAGTGCAGTGTTAGCACGTTCGCTACAGCTGCAAAACGCCTGGAGTTTGAGCCACACTGGAGCCGCTACGATTGTGCCCTTAGGCAAGACATTTCAATTCCATGTTGCCTCTTCTCTCTCCATAGTGGCAACAATGGATTCCATCAGGAATGAGGTCTCAAAAGTTATTAATATAAGTTGTAAGAACTTGATTCGAAATCGAGCCAAAATAAATTTGTATAAACTAACCAACGGGCAACAGTAAATAAACTTATCCAAACAAATTGGTTTGAATATTAAATGCAATTAGTTGAGTATTAAATTGGTACTCGAGTACCAGTACTCTCTGGAAAGTAATTCCAGGAGTCGAACACTAAACCACAACAAACATCAGGATTTCTTGCAGCTCACTCATATATACCGTACTTACTCGCCTATAACACAGGATTTCTTGCAGCTCACTCATATATACCGTACTTACTCGCCTATAACACAGGATTTTTATCACCAGATTATTGTCTCAAAGTGGCTTCCCGTCTTATAAGAGATTGATAAAAAATAATAAAAAAATTGTTTAAATCAGTTTATTCCAACTCAATAATTATGACCTTTAAAATAACTGAAAGGGCAAAAGCATAGACTTTCACAGCATGATCTGTAAACTGAGCATTTTAACAAAATCGAATTTATTGTGCATCAGTGCATTTTTTTATGATTTGACATAATTTACAGTGCTTTTACAATACAATTTGTTTGATCTTTACTTCCGAGTGGTTTCCATTTTCTCAACCCCATCTTATATGTGGGTCTATGCAAAATACCACTGATTTAAGACCAAAGTTGGGGGGGTCGTCTTATAGATGAGATCGTCTTATAGGCGAGTTAATATGGTATATGCTTGCCAGCAGCAAGGTTAAAATGAGGTCAAACATCATCATTGATTTGCTGCATGAAAAACAAACTGGACTCCATTGTGACAGCTTGATTCAAGTGGACAGTGGGGCATAGTTCATGCAAATATAATATATATATATGGAGATTATAATGACCATAAATGAGGTGAAGGCATGTATTATTAACCATAATGCATGTGGTACAAGGTTAATCCCCTGGCTTTGTGCCATACCCTAGGACACAATGGCAAACACTATAGTGTGAGCTCACAGGGATTCGGCATGTTTGGGGGTACTAGTATATATATTTAACTTAAATTTTAAGTACAGGGATTCTACTCTGTGGGATGTAAGATTTCGCATCGATCAGTAAAATGGCCCTATCTGAAACAATTTTGTACAAACAGGGATTTCGTAGAATTTTCCAATTTGTTTTGAAAATTTCTCAAGCGGCGCAGTTAGCGTTGATACGAGCGTTCTGATTGGATTATTAGAATGTAACTAGATGTTTTTTTTTTTGAAGAATAATCATAATCCAATCAGAACGCTCGTTGCAACGCGAACTGCGCCGCTTGAGAAATTTTCAAAACAAATTGAAAAATTCTACGAAATCTCTTTTTGACGTACATTTTTGCCGAATAAACTTACACGTTAGTGGAAACACATTTTATTGATAATGTTATTCACTGTTAAAACTCTCCCGTCGAAGAATTTTTTTGCTGCTGACAGAACCCGTGTCCTAGTATGGAAATGTGACCTGCTATGGCCAATATCTGTGGCAATTGTTTGCAAAGTATACATACATGCAGCTTAAACTTGTGTTTTATTTGAAGAACAATATAAAGACTCGGGATAGGCGTTATATTTGGACAGATTTGTACAAAATTGTTTCAGATAGGGCCATTTTACTGATCGATGCGAAATCTGACATCCCACAGAGTAGAATCCCTGTACTTAAATATATATACTAGTACCCCCAAACTTGCCGAATCCCTGTGTGTGAGCTAGCATGATGCTGCTAAATTATAGATCTACAGCAGCTGTAGCCACTTATGAATATATTATCTCTCTGCCTCTGATGGATGATTAGTGTTCTACGTTAATTCATTCATTCATTCATTCATGCTAAGGTGACTATTAAATATATACAAACAAAGAGGGCATATAGAACGGTTTCACTGTTAAATTTGAGGCAATGTATGCACTGTTAAATATACAGTCAAAGTGGGCATATACAAATGTACAACAGTTTTACACTAAGCCCACAGACTTGATTGAAATTTTGATATTAATTAATATACCTTGAGAGAAGTTCAAGTTTTCTGGTACAGATCCATCATCTTCTATAACGGAGATGAACCGTTGTGGTTGAGACGTGAGATCAACAGGAAGTTCCGCGAGCGACATTTCACTATAACTCCACAAGTTGTTCACAGCAGGATTTATTACACAATTTATATGTTGCTGTGATTCATACACACTTTTACGCGACAATGAGGACCAGCTCTGACTACGACTACGAAATCCAGAATCTCCGCCCGTTGACACTGGAGTGCTATCATATGATTTGGACTGAACATGGATGACTTTCGTCTCAAGCTGGACTGGTTCCTCGTTCTTCTGCTTCGATAATTGCTCCTGTATCATCTGTTCAACAAACTGTTGTTGTTGTTGTTTTGACGTCAGAATGGAGAAACTGCCACTCCTCTCACGCACTTTCGGGACATCGAAAACTCCGCTGCTCGGTCGCTTCTTCTTCTTATTAAGTTTGTTATGCAGTTTTTCATAGTCGGTCGAATTGGTCCCCACACCCCGATTGTCTAATAAAAACTTCTGCATGGATTTGGTCATATTTGCTGCTAAAAGTTGGTTTTTATCGAGATTTTGTAGTAAGTTATTGGTAGGTGATGGCCCTCGTTGTTGAAAGACTTTCTCTGGAGTGTGTCTACTCACAAATGCCGGACTGGAACTTCTACCTCTTTTATCAGGAGAGAGATGTTGCCCAAATCCAGGGCTCAGGCTCCTGTTTGAGACTGGTGAGCCTGATAGACCTTGACTTATTGCACTAGATGACAAAGATCTTGTGCTTTCTAGAATATTTGGTGAAGAGGATCTTTTCTGTGGCATTGCGGGTTGTGGTGAAGAGTTTTCTCCCATTTCTGGGGTATCGCCATCCTTGAGGGCCCTAGCAACCAACATTCTCCTAGCATGAATTACAGCTGGCCCAACATTGTCAGTGGAACTACTCTTTTGACTAGATTTCTTTGGATCAATGGCATATTGGGATGCCAAGTTCCTTCGGATTTCTGCACTTGTCGCACCCATAGAAACATGCTTCCTTTCATATCGACCAAGGTCAATTGCCGAGGCAGATGTTGTCCGAGGTCGCATAAACATATCTTCATGATTTTCATTAGAAAATTGGGACGTTATGCTCCGACACAATTCTCCCACTTTACTACTATCCTCAAAAGAAAGTAGTTCCCCAACCTTACATCTTTCTTCATAATCCCAATCATTAGAACTTAAACTAAGCATAGATTTTGATCTATTCGATAGTAAACCCAGACTAGCATTCGACAAAGACAAATCGCGGTTCAGTGTCGCCATTCCTCGGCGCTTGGCCAAGTCTTCCAACTGATCTGAGAACAATTCCCGAGAAACATTTCTCATTTTAGACACAGTCGATTCAGAATAATCCTCAATCAATTTTGGATGCTCAGATAACTGCCTGTTTTTCAAATTTTTCAAATTTGAACTTTTTATAATTGAATCATTCTCATTGGCAAGGAACCCCTTGCTCTGCATTCCAGAACTACACTTCGAGATAGTACTATCACTGTTTTCCAGTGTAATTTTGGCAGGAGATGAATAATTTGTCTCCTTGGATACAGTCCCTTGTTTAGTTGGAGAGGAGTGCCTGTATCGATATGAGCGATTGCCTGGGGCTGATTGAGACAACCTAGAATAACTCTCCTCCTTTCTACCCTTCTCATTCTCACCATTTGTCGGTATATCCACAAGCGTTTTTGTTAAAGTTGCAATCGGAATATCTGGTCCCTTTTTAATCACATGCCCATTTTGGGTACTTTTCAGAGCTCCATTTTGGCTTCCTCTTCCGCTACTTTTTCTCTGGGGTTTTGTAGTCTCACCAAAGGAACTGCTTCTGTCTCTAGGTGGACTCCTGCTTGCCTTGCGAAACCGTGACGCAAGCCCATTGAAAGATCGACTTCTCCCTCGTGACTCACTGGAGAAGCGAGGATCCTTCGAACTTGATGACTTGTTACCCATATTTACGCATAATCATAGTACAACCTGAAAGTAAACAAAGAGAAAGAACACTTAAGTACAATACAGCATAATTTAACAACATTAATATTGAAATGAGAATTTACAAGGTACATAGATAGATCTATTTACAAATACAGATCTACTGTGTCACTATCAAGCCAAATTAAAATATTTGTTTATTTTGTATTTATGAAGAGTTCGATTTTTGTAGCAGCTTGTGTTCGTTCTGTTATGGAACTTAAGGTTACGATAAGTTAGGCAGATTTATATTTTCTAAAACATTAACATTATTACATTAAGAAAACTAAAGAATTGCAGGAACAAATTCACAAGGAAGTATATCCCTGAACAGGAAAAACACAGAAACCACCAACAAGATAAACAGACAAAACGGGAGAATAGCAAAGAACTGACAAATCTCTAGAAAAGGAAACCACAAAAAGCCAAATGGATGACAGAGAGAAAGAAACCACAGATATAAATCTGAACAAATTATTCTTCTTTCAAATGACATCATACAATGCTATCATAACTTCTGGATGTCAAGACATGGCATGGCCACTTTGCTACTCATTTTGCTTTTATGGGGGCATTGTAGGTGTTTTTCGTGACCCTTTTTATTTTTTTTAGTTTACGTTTATTTATCGTCGCTACCGGTTGCCCATATGAGCGACGCCTCCTGAAGAGATTAGTTATTTTAGATTTTGGAGGATAGTGCATGATACAGACAGAGACCCATTCCAGAATCTCCTCTGGTTCTTTTACGTGCACAGTGTAGCACCGACACGAGACCTCGGTTTAACGTCCCATCTGAAAGACTGTTAATTTTATTAGGGTCAGACGGGGGATCGAACCTGCGATCCCTGGATTACCAGTCCAGCGTGTTACCACTGGACTACATATCCGTCTGTAGACACAATTTTGTTTGCCACTTATGTTTTTATAGGCTTCATGCAGGTGTTTGTCTGCAGGAAAAAGTTATTTCAAAAAGGTATTTAGTTTTAGGCAGTAGATAAAGCTTATAAGGTCATAATATTTAGATACAAAGTGAAGCCAGTTGCATCATAATTATGGAAACTAGTCCGGACAAATCTTGATGGAAAATTAAATTACAATAAACTAAATGTTCTTATTATTCCTGAACATAAACTTTTATTACCATAATTATAATACAGATCATGATCAGTCATTACTCATTACATAACATTTTAAACAAGAATGTGAGGAATCAGTGCAAATTACAGCTAGTTATATTTCTATCAAGCTCAAATTGATAGCCTGTTCATTCCTATTAGATGTACATTTTGTATATACAATAAGGGAGTCAATTTATTTATAGAGACTTCAATTTCATAACTAAAAAGTAACCGTTTTCAACCTTACTAAATTTCGAGGAGTTTATACATTTATAATTTAGAATATTTGTTCGTTACAATTAAGCACATCAAATACTTCATATCTTTACACAGATAATTACTGCCATTCACACTAGATAGTTATTATGCAACATCTATATTACTCGGCTGTGCAATATGATGACAGGAGATTAGTGTCGAGCAGTATAAACATTAATTGTTTGTTCTGTTGCATATTTGGATAATAATAAATGTGTCTGCCATGGGCATTCTGGGTCCATGAAAGATTCAAAATTCACCCATTGGCTGCCCAACCTGGATAGGTGGTGTTTCATAATTCACCCATTGGCTACCCAATCTGGTTAGGTGTGAGTTCGAATCCAGCACTAGCATATATACCCCGAGATTCTGGCTGCATTACGCTAATCCAGAATCTGAACCAGGTTAAATAAATAAGAATTAAACTTTTCGTAAAATTTAAATTGTGAATTGGATCTTTTAATTATAGGTAAGAGTCTCTAATATTCTTTTATTCTCTTTAATAAGCATTGACGTCGCACTATATTGTATGATTTTATGATAGCTGACATAAATATTAATTGTATTGCAATCGGGTCTTCTCAGCATATAGATGCATGAAACCGCACACAACTGTCTGTTAATTTAACTGAGACCGGCTAATAACTAGAATATTCACAATACACATAATGAATATACTGACCAAGAAATAATACGTTTGTAGTTGACATTAGATCATTTCCGTCATTGCAAAATAGTTGTTTCTTACGTCTAGTATAATTCATATGGGCTCACTTACGATTGTGTGTTGAATAGCACGTGCGACGGTTTCTACGGCATTTATGAGCTGTTGGCAAAATGGAAGAAAACAGCTTTCTTTAATGATTTCCACAACCCATATAAACCATTCAACATGAGTTATCGCGTCTAGAATAGCATTGACTTCCCGTCAGTCACTTTATCAAGGTACTATTAAGCTACTGTTTCAATAGTTCTAATAAACAATTGTCTAAATACATCGTATATCCGCAATTAGCGTATCACAGTGAAACAAAAACAGACACTCATGAAAATGGTGACTTGAAGACAATGTGCTGTATCATTGTTAATCCACTTTATTTATCAGTATTCTAAGCAGGCAAAATTGCTGGATATATGGTGTTAAATATACGTACGTTTACTATTCTCAGCCTTATTATTACAAATATAAGCGCTGCAGTATCGTTGTACAAATTCATGAATTGAATTATATGCTTACATAATTGTACACGTGTTATCTTGAATATATCTTTTTTTTAATAGAGGTCCTAGGATAGAGGTACGAGACCTTTGGTGGCTTATGAATAAAATTTCAAGTTCCTGTGGAATAATTCAATATCATGTTAAAGAAATTGTACGAGTGGATAATTCCCGCATGCGATAGTATGATATGGAATTAATGTGGACATATCGTACGTTTTTTGTAAGCAGGTTTTATCTACCAGCGATGTGTTCCGTAATATATATAATTTTACATTATACGGGTGTGATACCTATGCATGATATATCCGAATTGTTATGACTCATCATATACGTGTGTATTGTGTGCTTAGGCTGTCGTTATGCATGCATCACGCTAATCCAGAATCTGAACCAGGTTAAATAAATAAGAATTAAACTTTTCGTAAAAATTAAATTGTGAATTGGATCTTTTAATTATAGCCCGACCTGCCCCGGTACCTCACAACATGCGAGTTCCCCAACTACATACATTACTACAACACAGAACCGTAGACCCACACAACGACAAATCAGCCGGGTCGGCAATATTAACAAAACAATAATTACGGTATATAATTATATGATTTGATTTTTGCTTTACCATTAATGTAAAACTCTTGGTGGAGAGCTAGACAAACCTCTGGTGAAGACTGAGATAACCCCTGATGGACCTATTACCAACCCATGGAGAGCTAGACAAACACTCTGGTAGAGACCTGACTATCCCCTGGTGGAGAGCTAGACAAACACTCTGGTGGAGAGCTAGACAAACCCCTGGTGAAGACTGAGATAACCCCTGATGGACCTATTGCCAACCTTTGGAGAGCAAGACAAACACCTGGTGGAGACCGACACTAACCCCTGGTGGACACCTAGACAAACCCCTGGTGGAGACTGAGACAAACCCTGATGGAGACCTGACTATCCCCTTGTGGAGACTGAGACAAACCTTTGGTGGAGACCTAGACAATCCCTTTGGTGGAGACCTAGACAAACTCTTTGGTGGAGACCTAGACAAACCCTTTGGTGGAGACCTAGACAAACCCTTTGGTGGAGACCTAGACAAACCCTTTGGTGGAGACCTAGACAAAACCCTTTGGTGAAGACCTAGACAAACCCCTGGTGGAGACCTAGACAAACTCCTGGTGGAGACCTAGACAAACCCCTGGTGAAGACCTAGACAAACCCCTTGGTGGAGACCTAGACAAACCCCTGGTGGAGACCTAGACAACCCCTTTGGTAGAGACCTAGATAAACTCCTGGTGGAGACCTAGACACACCCTTTGGTGGAGACCTAGACAACCCATTTGGTGGAAACCTAGACAAACCATTTGGTGGATACTTAGACAAACCTCTTTGTGGAGACCTAGACAGACACCTGATGGAGACCTAGACACACACTTTGATGGAGCCCTAGACAAACCTCTGGTGGATACCTAGACAAACCCCAGGTGGAGGTCTAGACACACCCTTGTAGAGACCTAGACAAACCGTTTGGTGGAGACCTAGACAAACCCTTTGGTGGATAACTAGACAAACCCCTGGTGGGGATCTAGACAAACCCCTTGTAGAGACCTAGACAAACCATTTGGTGGATAACTAGACAAACCCTTTGGTGGATACCTAGACAAACCCTGGTGGAGATCTAGACAAACCCTTTGGTGGAGACCTAGACAAACCCCTTGGTTGAGACCTAGACAACCCCTTTGGTAGAGACCAAACCCCATGGTGGAGACCTAGACAAACCCCTTAGTGGAGACCTAGACAACCCCTTTCGTAGAGACCTAGACAAACCACTGGTGGAGACCTAGACAACCCCTTTGGTAGAGATCTAGACAAACCCCTTTTTGGAGACCTAGACAGACACCTGGTGGAGACCTAGACAAACCATTTGGTGAAGCCCTAGACAAATCTCTGGTGGATACCTAGACAAACCCCTTGTAGAGACCTAGACAAACCCTTTGGTGGAGACCTAGACAAACCCCTGGTGGAGATATAGACAAACCCCTTGTAGAGACCTAGATAAAATATATAAACCCTTAATGGAGACATAGACAAACCCCTGGTGAAGAACTACACCAACCCCTGGTGGAGAGATTATATAACACATGATCGTAACCCCCCATACACCCCCCGGATGGTGGCGACCTAGATATATCCCCTGGTGGAGCCATTATATAACACATGATCGGAACCCCCCATACATCCCCCGGATGGTGGCGACCTAGATATATCCCCTGGTGGAGCCATTATATAACACATGATCGGAACCCCCCATACATCCCCCGGATGGTGGCGACCTAGATATATCCCCTGGTGGAGGACATTATATAACACATGATCGGAACCCCCCATACATCCCCCCCCCCCCCCGGATGGTGGTTAAGGAAAGATTTATCGAAAACCAAAAGATATACTTTTATGAATCAATATGGGAAAACAAGTTCATTCATTTCTGTATCAAAGCGATTCATTGCATCTGGCTATCTTGTTAACTTTTCCAGAGATAACCGGCCAAGGGCGGTAGGGGTCAAAATAAAAAAATCACAAAAACTCAGAAAGGTGTTACTTAATGCTTATAGATGGAATTTCAATAAGAATGCATGCCATGATCCTACGCCGCATGAACGTAACGCAATATCAGTGCGTTGGGCAAATTCCTCCATTCCCGTTGTAACGCCCGTGTAAGATCGCGAACATTGTAAATCTGATGGTTAGCTCGTACTTTGCGGCACAGCGGGCCATGGCATGACGTTGTTTTGCTGCAAGTATTGGTGGCCCTGGCTACGTGAGGGTGGGCATTGTCCTGCATCAATGTCACACCATGCTGACGAATAAATGGTAAGGCATATGCATTTAGCACCTCTGCAACATAACATTGTGCATTGATGTTGCCCTGTACAACAACGAAATATGTCTTCCGGTTTCCCATGATCCCACCCCAGACCATTACGCTCCCTCCCCCAAACCTGTTCTTCTCAACAATGCAACAATCGGCGAATCTTTCATTTTTACGCCTGTATACCCGTAATCTTCCGTCAGCATGACTAACTGTGAAACGAGATTCATCGGTGAACAAAGCTGGGTTCCAGTCAGCCCTTCACCAGTTCAGATGACGTCGCGCCCATAACAGCCTGGCAGCCCGGTGACATTATCTGACCATTGTACAGGCGGCGTGCCCTGATTGGTTGGGCGTTGCGAAGCAACCGGTTGCGAATGGTCTGCCCTGATACACTGTATTGCCTAGCAGTGACTGGATGCCAATCAACGTTGTCGTAAGTGCGTCAACGTAATGTAATGAAACCTAATGTTACACGAGTCCTAACAGATCGCTGCCGGTCGTCAACAGCCCCAGTCTGCTGGTACCGGGCTGCAAGACGATCAATCGTCTTCCGACAGCACCCGAACCGTAGCATGGGTTCCAGTGTGTACATTTTTCACTTTTTATCTTCTGGCAAAATGCCTGGGGAAACTGGATTTCCGATCGTAGCGCCATCTACTTACACCCACTTTTATGAGGGTGTAAATTTGAAGAACGACAACTCTGCAAGATAATATCGCTAAATATAGAATTCTATCGGAAATCGCTGAACAGGCACGATTATACGCGATCATTTCTGAATATACACACATGAACATACGACATGAACTGATTCAACATATAATGAGCAAATGCAAAACGTGCAAATCAACGTTCCGGTCACTGGGCGATATGTAAACCGTGTGTATCGGGTACTCTACACGATCGTATTCTGAACATTGTTGGGGTTTAAGATGCATGTACATTGAACATGTAGCACATACACAGCTACACCGCTTCTAGTTTTGTTGAGTATATAACACATGATTGGAAACCCCCATAAGGATACAACACAGGACCTGACCGACACAATGGGAAGACAAAATTAATAGCTAATATTTCAGGCAGAAAAGAACAAAGAAGAAAAATTGAAACAGAAAAACATATTTTGACATCCAATATATTTAAACAATTAATTCTCTTTAAAAAAAACCATAAAACAAATTGTTAACAAACTTTCCTTAAAACAAATTAAAATTACCTGAAGATTGAAGATATCACAAAGCAAACATATTTCACTCGACATGGTCCAAAACTTTAGCCATTCAGTGATATAACATTTATTATGATCTCCAAGTAAACTATTTTGATAAGAATGTTAAGAATAATAAAAACAAATAGGTCCAAACACATGTAATTTCAATAGATCTGATATCCACTATTGATCCCAAAACAAACATTCATTATTATCCATGAAGCACATCAGCAATTTAAGTACTGAAAATCCCCCTAACATACTTACACACACATACTTCATAATTCATCTGTAATCCATGCTATATTTACTCCTATAGTAGCACAAAACACACATCTACCAAGTTAATCAAGCGTAATGCTACTTCAGGTTGCTGAGACTGACTCACTAAATCTCCATAATGTAAGGAGAAATTAAATGTGAAACACTTCTTGATTTATGATACATTTATAACAAATTTCATTGTTAGCTTCTTGACTCACATTTGGACTTCCTACTTGTAATAAAATACTTTAGAATAAATTGTTTATTCATCGTATATGTCAGGTACTATATACATCTGGTAGATCCATAATCCAAACGGAACCATTTCAGAGAAAGTTTTGACAATGCAGTAAGCGATTAATTGACTTTCCTTTATTTACTTTCCTCATTCATCAACCAATCACATTCTGCTTAACTTCCAAATATCCTTGAATGCTTGAGAATGTGGTTTCAGGCTTTGCGAGTAACCTTATAGATGTAGAAGATGTCAAATAATTTTACAAATTGGGTCGGATTAACAAGTTGTGGTGAAGGCACCAAAAAAGAGTCAAGAGGGTTTGTTTGTTATGATAAAAAGCAATTATTTCCAGGTCGCTACGCTGTTGATAATGCATGCTATGCCGCCACACAGCTAGCTCTGCAATGCTCTGAACAAGATTCAAGCCTACCACCAAACAGAATCAATTCGCTTTTACATGAACAATATCTAGAATTTAATCTCATTTTATAAAAACTCTTTGCTGATAAAAATATCAATAGTGTATAAAATACCTGATAAAGTATTCCAGACTGTCAATATTTTATAATTATTTAACATTTTTTCTACATGCAAAGAAACAAAAGTTATATATACATACTGAGACAATGAATGCATGTATAAATTTCAGGTGTAAATTTCAATACACCAGAGGCTATATCAAGTGAATGTTATCAAGCTACATACCGGTATCTGGAATTGTTGATACTAAGTTATCCAAACATGCATATAAATACCTTTATATTTTCCTATTATTTCATCTTAAATATTTCAAGAATGAAAATATTTAGGCCACTGTATTATAGCAACAAGATGTGTGTAAAAGTGTCTCTGTAAATGTGTACTATTTGCTTATTTACAACATTTAGTATTGAATTTATAAATACCCTTTAAATATCACATCCTGAAGCAACAACTTTACATGATGTACAGCAGCAAATAAGTATATTTCACCTTGTTTAGATATCCTTTACCAAATAATGTAGTGAGTCACCTCTTTTGTATAATCCTTATTATTCCTTTATTAAATTATCACTTTGTTTAAAAATGCTCATTACTTCACTGTTAAAATCCACAATATTATAATGTAGCTCTCTTTAACTCAGTGATGGAAATGTTGATTTGCAATTTTGCAAGCACATAAAATTCAATAAATATTCAATAATCAAAACACATGAGTGTATTATAAACTTCTATTGAAATTTAATGAATGTTTCAAACATTGTACTGAGCCACGAGGTGAACAAATCTACGATAGCTCGTCAATTGTGGTAAGTCAGCCTTGAGGAGAAATACTACCAAGTAAGATGTTAAAATTAGATCAAGCGACGCTTCACGTGTCATCAATATGTAAACACACTCTTTTAAAAGACCTAAATTATAGCACACGCGAGGAGTGCCCCACTTGAAAAGGTACTTATAACCATAACAACACCAGTTAAACGCAAGGAAACATACCCTTTTGAAAAAAACTAAAGATACATGCTCGGTCACACAAAACTGCTGATACTATGGTTAGCATTATTACAGTTTCAAAAGTTATCACTGGGGAAAACCGGAAGCCTTTGACAGATTGCATTTCTTTTGTCGGATTTTGCATATAAATACAGCTATATTTGACCGAATACTCCATCATTACAATTATGCTAAATCCCATCAAGCGAAATAATTGAACCCCTGCTTTTATATCCATTAACAGCCTCCAAGTGAATCCTATGTTTTAATCACTAGCAAACAAATTAATATAATTTTGTGTTGAATTTATTCTTGTTATTTTATCATTACTGGTGATCTTAATTGGTTTCTTATACAAAATACACGAGTATCAGATGACATATGTCATGTACCTTACTGACAAGATCAAGCATTATATCAATTAGGTAATACAGACGGATCTGTAGTCCAGTGGTAACACGCTGGACTGGTAATCCAGGGATCGCAGGTTCGATCCCCCGTCTGACCCTAATAAAATTAACAGTCTTTCAGATGGGATGTTAAACCGAGGTCTTGTGTCGGTGCTTTACACCGTACACATAAAAGAACCAGAGGAGACTCTGGAATGGGTCTCTGTCTGTATCATGCACTGTCCTCCAAAATCTAAAATGACTAATCTCTTCAGGAGGTGTCGCTCATATGGGCAACCGGTAGCGACAATAAATAAACGTAAAACACACACACAGTTAGAAGTAACACAAATTAAAAATCGGGCAGTTGGACCACTATGGAAAAATGGTTCCCTTATACGGACCAGTACATGGAACACCTTGTATCATTATATTATTAAGATATGCATAGGTGGAAAGCAGTGTATTAAATACATGGCCTGACAGTTTTATAGTTCAGGAACACTCTCAATAGTGTCTGCAACACAACAAACCATCAAAGTGAATGAACAAGAACAAGTGATGGATTCACATGGACTTGATGCTTACTGAAGCTGCAATGGTCTACACATTTGCAATCTTTTGTCTATTAAATTTACTATTTTTGTGACATATTATATACGTTTTTTTCCTAATCATAATAATAAAATAGTATATATCATAATTATTATGCAATCTCTATGACCCTATGCAAACTGATAGAACAGAAACAATTAAACAAGAAAGTTGATTAAAACTCTTAGAGCATTCACTGAATGAATAGGCCCCTCCCCCCCTTAGTATCTCTTTGTAGGTGAACAGTTGATGGTAGTTTTAGGAAAATACGTTTAGTCGTTTAGAGGATTTGGACCAGACAGTAAATGTTATGCAAAACTAGCCAGTTCCAAGACTCTGTAACCTTGGCCTTGAAACAATATCGCTGAAATCTTCGTTTTCCAAGTAGTCTCAATATTGTTAACATTAATGTACCAAGTTATTTAAATATTCCTCATTAGTTATGGACTGGACAGTATATATATACTAAACAATATTGTGGACCAGATTTTCAGTTTTTTTTTCAGTTTTGATATATATATTATATCTATATATATATCCAATGATGCAAAGAGTCAGCACAAATCCAAAACAGAGTGCTCAATGGTGTTCCAGAGCAAATATATATGTTGATGAATGATGAATCAACACATAAAAGGGTTATATGGTCGCTTTACTGATCAGTTTCATACTTGCTTTATACATGCTTTATATATATATATCAAAACTGAAAAAATCTGGTCCACAATATTTTGATAATAATCTGTTCAAAACAAATATGCACATTATAACTATACCTACTGATAAACAATCACAATCATTAACTGATAAAACTTCAAACAAAATTAATTTCAATGTGTACATTAAAATGTATGAACTCTATACTACTTAACCTGTTCCTACCTAGAATTTCTTGTAAACGGTTTAATTATATTGTTACAATAATTTTCCTTTTAAAGTGTCCGTCAGTGGATGATAATGATAATGACCATAGGGATAAAGTTCTATGCTTGACATGCAACCCTAACAGAATCATTGTATTTTCAGATAAGATCCATTTTAAGTACTAAATGTCATGGAAGTATTACAACACACGAAACTGTTCCCAATCTCTAATCAACAGCAACGGTCACTCTCATGTAAATGCTGCAACATTCTTCAACAACAAAGAACATGTCCAACCAACAGTGAGCATTTTATTAGATCAATCCATCCACAAGAAGTTGTTATATTCTGTTGATGCATCTTTCAGAGACATTCCAACTTCAAAATGTCCAGTCAGTTTTCAAGAAGCCCAATGACAATAAGTTAACCCTTTCAACACCACAGACCTCTAAATTGGCTTACAAAAAAGTGTAGATCCAGATGAGCCGGCTCGTGACGAGCCGTCTCATCAGGATCTGCACTTTTTTCAAGTAATATAACTATTTTTAGAAATAAATTTACCCATTTTGATAAATGAACTGATCCAAATGTAATTTTGTTATTAATTTATTGGTCTAAAAATATCATGGACCAGTCCATGTGAGCTACTTGTTGTTGAATGGGTTAATAAAAGCCAGATAATCTGAAGTAATCTGTCTATAAAACATTTTCCGCATCTCTCGAGAGTTCCAACAACAGAATGTACAACAGAATGGTTTTCAGAATTGTTGTATCATCGTTCATGGACTTGACAGTTAACCTATCTTTCAACATCTAGCTACGGTATTTACCCAACGAACCCACCACTAGGGGTCTTCAAAGCCTTAAAACTATATCTACATATATAGCTGAAATGACTCGATTGATCTTTACTAAGACCCTCCTCATCCAACATTAAAGATCGTATAAAAATCAGTGATCTACCCAAAGTAACGACCCAATTCTTCTGTCACACTCCCGACTATCAATACAGTTGTTCGGTCTTGTAGGAGCCCAGAGTGGACGGAGGGTTATACAACTTTTCTCAGATCTCAATTAAGCCCCAGCTAAAGATATTTGATCAGTGGGGTCTGAGATTTGCACGCAGCTCAACCAATCAGACAGTTTGAGATTGGATATATTTTTATAACCTGGAGACCTGTTCTACACCACAGGGATTCTACTCTGTGGGATGTCAGATTTCTCATCGATCAGTAAAATGGCCCTATCTGAAACAATTTTGTACAAATCTGTCCAAATATAACGCCTATCTCGAGTCTTTATATTGGTCTTCAAATAAAACACAACTTTAAGCTGCATGCATGTATACTTTGCAAACAATTGCCACAGACATTGGCCATAGCAGGTCACATTTCCATACTGACAGAACCCGTGTCCTAGTATGGAAATGTGACCTGCTATGGCCAATGTCTGTGGCAATTGTTTGCAAAGTATACATGCATGCAGCTTAAAGTTGTGTTTTATTTGAAGAACAATATAAAGACTCGGGATAGGCATTATATTTGGACAGATTTGTACAAAATTGTTTCAGATAGGGCCATTTTACTGATCGATGCGAAATCTGACATCCCACAGAGTAGAATCCCTGTACTTAAATATATATACTAGTACCCCCAAACGTGCCGAATCCCTGTGTTCTACACTATCTAACATGCTATGCTTTCAATATAACATGCAGTCTTTGCTGGTGCTTAAATTTGCATTAATCACTAAATGACATCAATTGATCCATAAAATTTAAGAAATACAATATATATAACACTTTAATTAATTAATGTCCTGGACTATCTCAACCAACCAGTCACCACTGCTATGTGGACCATGCTGTTATTACATCATACCTATAGGTGTGTCAGTGTCACCAGGTCAGTGAATGTGTAGAGTTTAAATTGTGTACTGGCTTTACAAGCTGTGCAGTAGAGTACCGTATATACCGCGTTAAAAATATACCATTTGTGAATCGCAAATTTAAGCTGTTTTTCACACGGTATTATATGTGGTGCATAGACGGGATAAAAACGTTGATCAGTGATTTGTGAATTACCGGTAATAGAACATTTATTTTATCATATTTTATGTACCATATTAAACGCCCCCCTTTGCAAAATGTAACGCCCCCAAGGGGCGTTAAATAGGGAATATACGGTAGTTAAAACAGTTAGATTTGTTTGATTAACAGTTTAATTAAATGCTTGGATTTATCATTCGGTCCTGGAATTGGATAGTGTAATTGGAATTATCATTCAAATGTGTTGGAATTGGATATTTACCGTCGTTCTGGTAAGTTTTAAATTTTCACTTTTTCAAAATCGATGGGGGGGGGCGTTCATTAGGAGGGGGCGTTAAATAGGGAATATACGGTCGGTAACACAAAAAGAGAGCAACAAAGCTCTCTTATTTCCATTGTGGTCCTTAGAATTCTTCTTGTTGTAGTAAAGAATTCAAACAATATTTAGAAACTATTCTGACTGATATTTAATTACATTTTATTTTCTTAAAAAAATCCTCCATAACTCTATACAGTATTTAGATAATCAAACTCTTTGTGAATCACTGATGGTGTAACCTTTGACAGGACCATTTGTTCATTATAACAGAGATATGAGTAATCCCTGTAGCTTCAGCCTTGTCATGCCTGATACTGATTGATTCATTGGTTGCTTATTGTATTTTCCTTCATAAAACAGGCTGGATTTATTGGGCAGCAAATGGCCAAGAAGTGGTTAGTCACTGACAGTGTAACATAAACTTTGTATCTGATCTATTACTGAAGGATAGATTGTGCATTAACCTTAATTATCAATAAAACTGTATTTGTACAAACCGGTGAGTAATTAATTAATATGATGAGATTTGAACTAACATATCATTTTTGACAATACAATTTTTATATATATATGTATTGATATACTATGTCAGTGACATTAACTGTCAGTCAGTCAGTCAGTCAAAAGAACACAACACTGACATCTATAATGAATAGCCGGGTCAGTGATCCAGTGGTTGGACTGCAAATCCAGGGTTCGCAGGATCGATCCCTCATCTGACCATATTAATATTAACAGTCATTAATTGAGATGGGACTAAAAATATAAAGGCATGCTTCTGAAGTTGGAGTATCTGATGTACCTTGCTTGCACTGTACTGTACCTTGTTTGCACTGTACCTTGTTTGCACTATGCACTGTACCTTGCTTGCACTGTACATTGCTTGCACTATGCACTGTACCTTGCTTGCACTGTACCGTGCTTGCACTATGCACTGTACCTTGCTTGCACTGTACATTGCTTGCACTGTACATTGCTTGCACTATGCACTGCACCTTGCTTGCACTGTACCGTGCTTGCACTATGCACTGTACCTTGCTTGCACTATGCACCGTACCTTGCTTGCACTATGCACTGTACCTTGCTTGCACTATGCACTGTACCTTGCTTGCACTGTACATTGCTTGCACTGTACATTGCTATTGCTTGCACTATGCACTGTACCTTGCTTGCACTGTACCTTGCTTGCACTATGCACTGTACCTTGCTTGCACTATGCACCGTACCTTGTTTGCACTATGCACCGTACCTTGCTTGCACTGTACCTTGCTTGCACAATGCACTGTACCTTGCTTGCACTATGCACCGTACCTTGCTTGCACTATGCACTGTACCTTGCTTGCACTGTGCCTTGCTTGCACTATGCACTGTACCATGCTTGCACTATGCACTGTACCTTGATTGCACTATGCACTGTACCATGCTTGCACTATGCACTGTACCTTGCTTGCACTATGCACTGTACCTTGCTTGCACTATGCACTGTACCTTGCTTGCACTGTGCACCGTACCTTGCTTGCACAATGCACTGTACCTTGCTTGCACTATGCACTGTACCATGCTTGCACTATGCACTGTACCTTGCTTGCACTGTACCATGCTTGCACTATGCACTGTACCTTGCTTGCACTATGCACTGTACCTTGCTTGCACTATGCACTGTACCTTGCTTGCACTATGCACTGTACATTGCTTGCACTATGCACTGTACCTTGCTTGCACTATGCACTGTACCATGCTTGCACTATGCACTGTACCATGCTTGCACTATGCACTTCACCTTGCTTGCACTATGCACTGTACCTTGCTTGCACTGTACCTTGCTTGCACTATGCTCAAGAAAATAAAATGACTAATATACCAATGGAGGGGTTGCCGCTATTAACAAAGACCCGGCGATAGAGAAATGTATCAAACATTTGTCCGTTTAGCGCAGTGGTTAGCGAGCGAGCGAGCGAGCTTCTCACCAATGCAACCCTGGTTCGATCCTCGGACCGGGAAGTATGTGAGATGGTATGATGGTCGCCAGATCGGACAGGTGGGTTTTCTCCAGGTATTCCGGTTTCCTCCCACACATATACGCTTTCATCTGTGCCAACGAGAGTGATTAATGTAAGTTGTAAAAACTTGCTTTGCAATCGTTGTAAAATAAGTAAAGTTTAAACTTTTAAACTGTATCAAACAATTTTTCTTAAAAATTTGTATTGAGAAAGTTCCCAGTTTAGTTTATTCAAATTTATTTATGATCGATTGCGAAACATGTTCTTATGCTCCCAGTTTACTTCTAGGATGTTGATACATTATTATTGAAAGTAATGAAAGATATTACCTCTTGACAACTGTATGCATCCGTTATAGTCAACAATTGTATGATATCAAGCCACACATTTAAATAATCCTCATATATACTAGATTAAAGTGCAAAGTAATTTATATATACCAGTACACCATAATTATATCAGGGAATAAGACATTGGTTTGTGCTGGTTGGTATAATCTAGTAATCCTCTGTTATACTGAAGGTATTACTCTATATCATACCAGATTATCTTTAGATTACCAGACTTGAAGTGTTACATTTCACTGCTGTTCAGAGATCCACTTTGTCAGATTAATGCAGTGGAATATCATAACTTCTTATTAAACTGTCATACATCAAAGGAGAAAAGGATGCACCTTTGCACAAGTCATGCATTAAGAACACACATTATAAACCACTGCAGTCAACACAGAAATTAAAGTGAAATAACAATCACACAAAAATGCAATTTTAATAATGTTGAGGTAATTAAATAATCCATTTAGTAACAAATTGTCAGTAAATGACAGAATTCAAACACAAAATAATACAAATATTTAAATAAATTATGAATTACAAACTGAAGGTGCAATTGTAATAATGCTAGTAATAACCATTAAGAACCCTTTAATTACTTTTTAATTATTAACTATTTTTAATACACTTTTACTTACAAAATAACTCACTGAAAAGCTTCATCAAAGTCCAGGAAAGTATATTTTTTACTGTAAACATCCCATGTAACTAAGTAATGATACCAACTGACAATGGCAGTTTATTACAATCTATATGTCAGTAATTTGTAACACACCATCCAAATGCATTAACTTGTTCATGTTAGAAGTGACCACAAATATGATACCATATTACTATGTCTGTCACCTAGAGCAGGATAGAGATGATTTAAGGGACATTTTGAAGTATTGCGACATACATGCATCTCCAGGCAATTCAACTTCCCCTTCCCTTCTGTACAGGACAAGTGTGCAGGATTTTGACAAGCTTTATTTACTAAACAACATAGGTGATAAAAGTACAGATTTTGACAAGCTATATATGAACAGCATAGGTGAGAAAATAATACCCTGCCTAACACCTGTACATATGGGATAACACTTAAAGTGACTACTGGACTGATAGCAAATGCTGTTGGCAACAAAAGTGGGGCATATAGTAGTCCTATTTTTAAGCTTATTAATATTATCAACAATCTGTATTGTCACATTAAAGAGCACAATTGTGCTGAAGAAAATATCATCTCACCACATAGACCCTAATCCCCTCACCTTATATGAATGGTTCTGAGGCATCAAAGCAATTTAGACATCTCTCTAATTCCACCAGGTGTGACAGTTTATACAAATTTATTTTAGCTCGATTGCGAAACAAGTTCTTTCAACTTATATTAATCACCATCGAGACCTCATTCCTGATGGAATCCATCGCCATGAAGGAGAGAAAAGGCAATGTGGAATTTAAATGCCTTGCCTAAGGGCACAATCGTAACGGCTCCATTGGGGCTCAAACTCCGGACCTTTCGCACCTGAAGCGAACACACTTTGATCAGAAACTCCAAACTTTTAGTACTGTTTGGCAACAATGTTGTAAGCATGTAACATGAACAACACAAGCATCAGTACACAGCCCACAATATATCATTATATTAATGAGTTGTAAATCTTGTAAAAGCTATATGAACATGAAGACAGTCGAAGAGACCATATATCAGCTGTATTAAATTGGAGGAAGAATGAAGTCTGAGAGACAAATACACTGTAATAATGTACAAAGTCATGCTATAGGGACATAATTATACAATATCATCATTTATGCCAAGTCATTTTAAAATTCCTCTACCAGTTTAAGATGTATGGAATGCATACATACTAATAATGGCCGTTTGAACTGTAAGTTAAAGAGGTATGGCTGAAGCATCCACTCTGCATGTCGGCTCGATATGGCTAACATATAATTTTCAAATTCCTCCAGCAGTTCAAGAGTTATTGAGTGGACACACATTTCTGACGGACAGATACCATTCCTATATATCCCCCAAATGAGGGACAAAGAAAGATGTTATAACGGTGTTACTAAGGAAGACCGTTGACCAATATTTCAAGCACAAGTGTGTAGAAGCACTGACCTTCTGCAAGCCATTGGAGATATTCCTCACATGAATGAAATCCACACCAATGGTGGGATTCGAGTCTACAGCAGTGAAAGGCACACCAATTAAAGTCACCACTCTTGCCACAACCAAAGAAAAGAAGAATGCAGCTTTCCAGATGAGGCCCAAATGAACTGTAACTCTGTTCCAGGCATTTGGTGCACAAAACTGCTTTATCTTCTGTATTATATTTCAAGTACTTCCTTCTTTCAACAATATTAGGGGACATATGTTTGATGTCAAGCATGAAACACATGCTTCACAAAGCATCATGTGGACAACATGTTCTCACATTTTACACAGATATAAATTATGCATGTTGATGTTCAGCCTAATCACAAACAGTAAATGTAAAACATGTACTCAGGCCATATTTCCCAACATTTAAAATCTAGTTTGATGGCACAACATCTCTGAACTTGTCAAAACACACACAGGGAGGGTATACATGTATGCCTAATGTATAACCACAGGGCAAAATACATCTAGGTATGCTTAAGTATAGCAAGTATAATGCACATATATACACTCGTGGTGATTTCATATCATATTTTATGAAACGAGTTTTGCAATTTTGCTATTATTTGGTGAGCTTTAAATTAGCAAAATTCCAAAACAAGTTTCATACAATATAGTATGAAGTCTGAGAGACAAATACACTGTAATAATGTACAAAGTCATGCTATAGGGACATAATTATACAATATCATCATTTATGGCACATCAAATATAGCAATCCTAGGGCAGATTACTGGCACATCAAATATAGCAATCCTAGGGCAGATTACTGGCACATCAAATATAGCAATCCTAGGGCAGATTACTGGCACATCAAATATAGCAATCCTAGGGCAGATTACTGGCACATCAAATATAGCAATCCTAGGGCAGATTACTGGCACATCAAATATAGCAATCCTAGGGCAGATTACTGGCCCATCAAATATAGCAATCCTAGGGCAGATTACTGGCACATCAAATATAGCAATCCTAGGGCAGATTACTGGCACATCAAATATAGCAATCCTAGGGCAGATTACTGGCCCATCAAATCAAATATAGCAATCCTAGGGCAGATTAATGGCCCATCAAATCAAATATAGCAATCCTAGGGCAGATTACTGGCCCATCAAATCAAATATAGCAATCCTAGGGCAGATTACTGGCCCATCAAATCAAATATTGCAATCCTAGGGCAGATTACTGGCACATCAAATATAACAATCCTAGGGCAGATTACTGGCACATCAAATATAGCAATCCTAGGGCAGATTACTGGCCCATCAAATATAACAATCCTAGGGCAGATTACTGGCACATCAAATATAGCAATCCTAGGGCAGATTACTGGCCCATCAAATATAACAATCCTAGGACAGATTACTGGTACATCAAATATAGCAATCCTAGGGCAGATTACTGGCCCATCAAATATAGCAATCCTAGGGCAGATTACTGGCCCATCAAATATAACAATCCTAGGGCAGATTACTGGCACATCAAATCAAATATAGCAATCCTAGGGCAGATTACTGGCCCATCAAATATAGCAATCCTAGGGCAGATTACTGGCCCATCAAATATAGCAATCCTAGGGCAGATTACTGGCCCATCAAATATAACAATCCTAGGGCAGATTACTGGCACATCAAATCAAATATTGCAATCCTAGGGCAGATTACTGGCCCATCAAATATAGCAATCCTAGGGCAGATTACTGGCACATCAAATCAAATATAGCAATCCTAGGGCAGATTACTGGCACATCAAATCAAATATAGCAATCCTAGGGCAGATTACTGGCCCATCAAATATAGCAATCCTAGGGCAGATTACTGGCCCATCAAATATAGCAATCCTAGGGCAGATTACTGGCCCATCAAATATAACAATCCTAGGGCAGATTACTGGCACATCAAATCAAATATAGCAATCCTAGGGCAGATTACTGGCCCATCAAATCAAATATTGCAATCCTAGGGCAGATTACTGGCACATCAAATATAACAATCCTAGGGCAGATTACTGGCACATCAAATATAGCAATCCTAGGGCAGATTACTGGCACATCAAATATAGCAATCCTAGGGCAGATTACTGGCACATCAAATATAGCAATCCTAGGGCAGATTACTGGCACATCAAATATAGCAATCCTAGGGCAGATTACTGGCACATCAAATATAGCAATCCTAGGGCAGATTACTGGCACATCAAATATAACAATCCTAGGGCAGATTACTGGCCCATCAAATCAAATATAGCAATCCTAGGGCAGATTACTGGCCCATCAAATCAAATATAGCAATCCTAGGGCAGATTACTGGCCCATCAAATCAAATATAGCAATCCTAGGGCAGATTACTGGCACATCAAATATAGCAATCCTAGGGCAGATTACTGGCACATCAAATATAGCAATCCTAGGGCAGATTACTGGCACATCAAATATAGCAATCCTAGGGCAGATTACTGGCACATCAAATATAACAATCCTAGGGCAGATTACTGGCACATCAAATCAAATATTGCAATCCTAGGGCAGATTACTGGCACATCAAATATAGCAATCCTAGGGCAGATTACTGGCACATCAAATATAGCAATCCTAGGGCAGATTACTGGCACATCAAATATAACAATCCTAGGGCAGATTACTGGCACATCAAATATAGCAATCCTAGGGCAGATTACTGGCCCATCAAATATAGCAATCCTAGGGCAGATTACTGGCCCATCAAATATAACAATCCTAGGGCAGATTACTGGCACATCAAATATTGCAATCCTAGGGCAGATTACTGGCACATCAAATATAACAATCCTAGGGCAGATTACTGGCACATCAAATCAAATATAGCAATCCTAGGGCAGATTACTGGCACATCAAATATAGCAATCCTAGGGCAGATTACTGGCACATCAAATATAGCAATCCTAGGGCAGATTACTGGCCCATCAAATCAAATATAGCAATCCTAGGGCAGATTACTGGCACATCAAATATAACAATCCTAGGGCAGATTACTGGCCCATCAAATATAGCAATCCTAGGGCAGATTACTGGCACATCAAATCAAATATTGCAATCCTAGGGCAGATTACTGGCACATCAAATATAGCAATCCTAGGGCAGATTACTGGTACATCAAATATAGCAATCCTAGGGCAGATTAATGGCACATCAAATGCTCCAGCAAACCTAGGACAGATTAATGGCAAATCAAATGCTCCAGCAAACTTAGGACAGATTAATGGCAAATCAAATGCTCCAGCAAACCCAGGGCAGATTAATGGCAAATCAAATGCTCCAGCAAACCTAGGGCAGATTAATGGCAAATCAAATGCTCCAGCAAACCTAGGGCAGATTACTGGCCCATCAAATATAGCAATCCTAGGGCAGATTACTGGCACATCAAATATAACAATCCTAGGGCAGATTACTGGCACATCAAATATAACAATCCTAGGGCAGATTACTGGCACATCAAATCAAATATAACAATCCTAGGGCAGATTACTGGCACATCAAATATAGCAATCCTAGGGCAGATTACTGGCACATCAAATATAACAATCCTAGGGCAGATTACTGGCACATCAAATATAACAATCCTAGGGCAGATTACTGGCCCATCAAATATAGCAATCCTAGGGCAGATTACTGGCACATCAAATATAACAATCCTAGGGCAGATTACTGGCACATCAAATCAAATATAACAATCCTAGGGCAGATTACTGGCACATCAAATATAACAATCCTAGGGCAGATTACTGGCACATCAAATATAGCAATCCTAGGGCAGATTACTGGCACATCAAATCAAATATAGCAATCCTAGGGCAGATTACTGGCACATCAAATCAAATATTGCAATCCTAGGGCAGATTACTGGCACATCAAATATAGCAATCCTAGGGCAGATTACTGGTACATCAAATATAGCAATCCTAGGGCAGATTAATGGCACATCAAATGCTCCAGCAAACCTAGGACAGATTAATGGCAAATCAAATGCTCCAGCAAACTTAGGACAGATTAATGGCAAATCAAATGCTCCAGCAAACCCAGGGCAGATTAATGGCAAATCAAATGCTCCAGCAAACCTAGGGCAGATTAATGGCAAATCAAATGCTCCAGCAAACCTAGGGCAGATTAATGGCAAATCAAATGCTCCAGCACACCTAGGGCAGATTAATGGCAAATCAAATGCTCCAGCAAACCCAGGACAGATTAATGGCAAATCAAATGCTCCAGCAAACCTAGGGCAGATTAATGGCAAATCAAATGCTCCAGCAAACCTAGGGCAGATTAATGGCAAATCAAATGCTCCAGCAAACCTAGGGCAGATTAATGGCAAATCAAATGCTCCAGCACACCTAGGGCAGATTAATGGCAAATCAAATGCTCCAGCAAACTTAGGACAGATTAATGGCAAATTAAATGCTCCAGCAAACCTATGGCAAATCAAATGCTCCAGCACACCTAGGGCAGATTAATGGCAAATCAAATGCTCCAGCAAACTTAGGACATATTAATGGCAAATCAAATGCTCCAGCAAACCCAGGGCAGATTAATGGCAAATCAAATGCTCCAGCAAACCTAGGGCAGATTAATGGCAAATCAAATGCTCCAGCAAACCTAGGGCAGATTAATGGCAAATCAAATGCTCCAGCAAACCTAGGGCAGATTAATGGCAAATCAAATGCTCCAGCAAACCTAGGGCAGATTAATGGCAAATCAAATGCTCCAGCACACCTAGGGCAGATTAATGGCAAATCAAATACTCCAGCAAACCTAGGGCAGATTAATGGCAAATCAAATGCTCCAGCAAACCTAGGGCAGATTAATGGCAAATCAAATGCTCCAGCAAACCTAGGGCAGATTAATGGCAAATCAAATGCTCCAGCAAACCTAGGGCAGATTAATGGCAAATCAAATGCTCCAGCACACCTAGGGCAGATTAATGGCAAATCAAATGCTCCAGCAAACTTAGGACAGATTAATGGCAAATCAAATGCTCCAGCAATCCTAGGGCAGATTACTGGCACATCAAATATAACAATCATAGGGCAGATTACTGGCACATCAAATCAAATATAGCAATCCTAGGGCAGATTACTGGCACATCAAATAAAATATAGCAATCCTAGGGCAGATTACTGGCACATCAAATCAAATATTGCAATCCTAGGGCAGATTACTGGCACATCAAATATAGCAAACCTAGGGCAGATTAATGGCAAATCAAATGCTCCAGCACACCTAGGGCAGATTAATGGTAAATCAAATGCTCCAGCAAACTTAGGACAGATTAATGGCAAATCAAATGCTCCAGCAAACCTAGGGCAGATTAATGGCAAATAAAATGCTCCAGCAAACCTAGGGCAGATTAATGGCAAATCAAATACTCCAGCAAACCTAGGGCAGATTAATGGCAAATCAAATGCTCCAGCAAACCTAGGGCAGATTAATGGCAAATCAAATGCTCCAGCAAACCTAGGGCAGATTAATGGCAAATCAAATGCTCCAGCAAACCTAGGGCAGATTAATGGCAAATCAAATGCTCCAGCAAACCTAGGGCAGATTAATGGCAAATCAAATGCTCCAGCACACCTAGGGCAGATTAATGGCAAATCAAATGCTCCAGCAAACTTAGGACAGATTAATGGCAAATCAAATGCTCCAGCAAACCTAGGGCAGATTAATGGCAAATCAAATGCTCCAGTACACCTAGGGCAGATTAATGGCAAATCAAATACTCCAGCAAACTTAGGACAGATTAATGGCAAATCAAATGCTCCAGCAAACCCAGGGCAGATTAATGGCAAATCAAATGCTCCAGCAAACCTAGGGCAGATTAATGGCAAATCAAATGCTCCAGCAAACCTAGGGCAGATTAATGGCAAATCAAATGCTCCAGCAAACCCAGGACAGATTAATGGCAAATCAAATGCTCCAGCAAACCTAGGGCAGATTAATGGCAAATCAAAGCTCCACACATGGCAAATCAAATGCTCCAGCACACCTAGGGCAGATTAATGGCAAATCAAATGCTCCAGCAAACTTAGGACAGATTAATGGCAAATCAAATGCTCCAGCAAACCTAGGGCAGATTAATGGCAAATCAAATGCTCCAGCACACCTAGGGCAGATTAATGGCAAATCAAATGCTCCAGCAAACATAGGACAGATTAATGGCAAATCAAATGCTCCAGCAAACCCAGGGCAGATTAATGGCAAATCAAATGATCCAGCAAACCTAGGGCAGATTAATGGCAAATCAAATGCTCCAGCAAACCTAGGGCAGATTAATGGCAAATCAAATGCTCCAGCAAACCTAGGGCAGATTAATGGCAAATCAAATGATCCAGCAAACCTAGGGCAGATTAATGGCAAATCAAATGCTCCAGCAAACCTAGGGCAGATTAATGGCAAATCAAATGCTCCAGCAAACCTAGGGCAGATTAACGGCACATAAGATCAAAAGTTAGAGCAAACCTAGGGCAGATTAATGGCACATAAGATCAAATGTTAGAGCAATCTCAGGACATTTAAACTAGAGATTGTTTTAGAGAAAAACATAGGTCTCCCTAGTCACTGTTGCTTCAGTGGAGTAATAAAAGCATGGACATTAAATATAGGAAGTACATTGCAATAAAAATGAAATGTCATAATTATGTAGTATTATGAAGTTTTGGGAATGAAGCATGGACTTTGCATTATAAAAATGTTCAAATGGTCAAATCCACCAAAAATCATCCAATCGGAACGAGGTTAAAATATGCACAACTAGAAAACATACCGATGCATCCCGCCAAGGTTGGTGAAAATCCATAATAGGATGCGTGTACAAGCTTTGCGTTATAAACATGTTCAATTGACATCAGCAATAATCTCCCAACCGGAACGGGATTACATTTATGCACAACTAGACATCATACCAATGCTTCCTGTCAGGGTTGGTGAAAATATGCACAACTAGACACCATATCGATGCTTTCTACCATGGTTGGTGAAAATATGCACAACTAGACACCATACCAATGCTTCCTGTCATGGTTGGTGAAAATATGCACAACTAGACACCATACCAATGCTTCCTGTCATGGTTGGTGAAAATCCAACAAGGGGTTATGGAGAAACATGCTCGGAAAAGGTAAAGCGTACAGATGGACGGACAGACAGAAGTCAATGGCAAAAACAATATATCTCCCCCCCCATTAGGGTAGACATAATTACTACCACGTCACATCAACATTAGAGCAAGCCCATGGCAGAGTATACTATACTATATGTATATACTAGGGCGACATTTACACATTTCAGCAGACAAGGAACTCATTTCGGGATTTCAGGCTAGGCACTAATTTAGTCATTTAGTCACTAGGAACTAATTAGGACATTTTGGCAAATTTGGGAATTCATTTAGACATTTTTAAATTAGTATAGTTACAAGAGATAAGGAAGTTGTTGAAACTGATATAAAAACATAAAACCTGATGGCATTTCTAATTATGCGAAACCAGGAAGTAGAGAGTAAAGCCTATTATTATATACCTGCAAATACAATTAACCCATTGTCGAGATTATCCTGGCTACCATCAGATTACATAATCAGACAGGGTTGAGCCTTAATTCAACTTACATATGTTTCATAATGCATAATGTCCCCTATCCCTGCTATCCCAGTGCCAGAGACATAAACTGCAACTTCACCTTTAATACACAAAGATATTCATCACCATGAAACAATTTTGAAAACTAATGAGAAAAGCAGAGATCCCAGGATATTAAGTCATCCTTTAGTTTACCAGATGGCTCATAAACAGTTTTCGAATGCAACAAAAACTAATCTTTTTACTATATTTGTCTAAAGTTAAATTTCCAAATATCTTTTTAAAGCCTGCCATTTCAGTAATACTTTTATCTTTTCCAAGGTCTCCCAGTGTTATTGTTTATTCCAAGGTCTCCCAGTGTTATTGTTTATTCCAAGGTCTCCCAGTGTTATTGTTTATTCCAAGGTCTCCCAGTGTTATTGTTTATTCCAAGGTCTCCCAAACCAACCCCAGTGTTATTGTTTATTCCAAGGTCTCCCAGTGTTATTGTTTATTCCAAGGTCTCCCAGTGTTATTGTTTATTCCAAGGTCTCCCAGTGTTATTGTTTAGTACATACTTCAAAGCAGTATAAACCATGGTTAAAGGGACAAATAATGAGAAGAATTTATACGTTTATTATATTTGATAATGTAACAGGGTGAAGGAATTCAGAACATAAATAAAGCACTTATTGCTACTTCAAAATTTAGTATATAAACGTAGACATTTTGTTTCCATGGAAACAATACAACAAAATGACTGAATTGAAATATTTTTTGATTTAGATGTTCTTATTCTATTATTTAGCATTTCAAATGATTATAGCTTAATACCCTTGGGCTTTAAGAAATGTACACAGTCTGCTGTTGTTTCTAAACTGATCATAAATTATTATAATGGATATGGTGTGTGCCTCATAATCAAGAGATTGTAAGTTCGGACCTCACCATAAAGAACCACGGTGGTGTGTGCCTCATAATCGAGAGATTGTAAGTTCGGACCTCACCATGCAGAACCACGGTGGTGTGTGCCTCATAATCGAGAGATTGTAAGTTCGGACCTCACCATGCAGAACCACAGTGGTGTGTGCCTCATAATCGAGAGATTGTAAGTTCAGACCTCACCATGCAGAACCACGGTGGTGTGTGCCTCATAATCGAGAGATTGTAAGTTCGGACCTCACCATGCAGAACCACGGTGGTGTGTGCCTCATAATCGAGAGATTGTAAGTTCAGACCTCACCATGCAGAACCACGGTGGTGTGTGCCTCATAATCGAGAGATTGTAAGTTCGGACCTCACCATAAAGAACCACGGTGGTGTGTTCCTCATAATCGAGAGATTGTAAGTTCGGACCTCACCATAAAGAACCACGGTGGTGTGTGCCTCATAATCGAGAGATTGTAAGTTCGGACCTCACCATAAAGAACCACGGTGGTGTGTGCCTCATAATCGAGAGATTGTAAGTTCGGACCTCACCATAAAGAACCACGGTGGTGCAATCCTTAGGCAGTAAACTATATATTTTTTACAACGATTGCGAAGCGAGTTTGAACAACTTATATTAATCTCATTGGCGCGGATGACAGCGTAATGTGGTCATTCCTGTGGGAGGAAACCGGAGTACCCGGAGAAAACCCACCTGTCCGATCTTTAGGCATATACAATGTAAATCCACATTGCCTCTTTTCTCTCCCTCATAATTCTACCAAGGATTGATTTCATGAGGCCTCGAGAGCCATTAAACTAAAGCTGTAAGAACTTGTTTCGCAATCAAGCTAAATGAAATTTGTATAACCTAAAAGCCATTAGTTTGCTCCAAACTGGCGACATGATTTCCACATTGTACAGTTTCTTGTCATATGTTGACCTTAGTTCAATAGCTACTTATTCATAGAGTTGTATAAGAAATTGTATATGTGGCATGGTTTAGTATAAGATATTTGATGTTGTATATGTGGCATGGTTTAGTATAAGATATTTGATATTGTATATGTGGCATGGTTTAGTATAAGATATTGTATATGTGGCATGGTTTAGTATAAGATATTTGATATTGTGGCATGGTTTAGTATAAGATATTTGATATTGTATATGTGGCATGGTTTAGTATAAGATATTGTATATGTGGCATGGTTTAGTATAAGATATTTGATATTGTGGCATGGTTTAGTATAAGATATTTGATATTGTATATGTGGCATGGTTTAGTATAAGATATTGTATATGTGGCATGGTTTAGTATAAGATATTTGATATTGTGGCATGGTTTAGTATAAGATATTTGATATTGTATATGTGGCATGGTTTAGTATAAGATATTGTATATGTGGCATGGTTTAGTATAAGATATTTGATATTGTGGCATGGTTTAGTATAAGATATTTGATATTGTATATGTGGCATGGTTTAGTATAAGATATTTGATATTATATATGTGGCATGGTTTAGTATAAGATATTTGATATTGTATATGTGGCATGGTTTAGTAACAGTTGGATTGAGTTTATTTTTACAAGTATATCATCAAACTGTAAATCGGTCATTGGTTATGTATTATATTTATTATGAGATTATATATAACATATTAGTAATGTTGTGACCTGCTCGGCCACTCCCTTGTACTTATTGTGCCGATGACCCATTAGATGACAATGGCCAGTAAATATTCATTCTTATTTTACACATTATGATACATAAACTATATAACCAGCTGTGGTATAATAATAACGACTTAATAAAGCTGAAATGTATATAGCAATAAAATAAATAACCTTACAATCTGCTATGTCAAAACATACGTACATTCTACAAAACATACGTACATTCTACAAAACATACGTACATTCTACAAAACATAAGTACATTCTACAAAACATACGTACATTCTACAAAACATACGTACATTCTACAAAACATAAGTACATTCTACAAAACATACGTACATTCTACAAAACATACGTACATTCTACAAAACATACGTACATTCTACAAAACATAAGTACATTCTACAAAACATACGTACATTCTACAAAACATACATACATTCTACAAAACATACGTACATTCTACAAAACATACGTACATTCTACAAAACATACGTACATTCTACAAAACATACGTACATTCTACAAAACATACATACATTCTACAAAACATAAGTACATTCTACAAAACATACGTACATTCTACAAAACATACGTACATTCTACAAAACATACGTACATTCTACAAAACAGAGAATAAATGTAACCCTATATTCCTGGCCTTAAGTTGACTTTTTTATCATCCAGCAATGTGATGAAAGTACTAGGTCAACTTATGGATGAGAAACAAACTAAAACAATTTTGAAATTGTTTTTGATATTTGTTAGAACATTAATTTTGTCTGGTTGTTTTATTTGACCTACCGTAATTTGCTATGTATAACGCGTACCCAGTTTTTGGCACGAAAATCGGGGAAAAACGTAGTTCTGGTGTATACCGCACCGTAAAATATCATGTTCACAAGCCAAACTTTCTCAAGATATGATATATTTCGATAAAACAAAGATGAAATTGTGGGGCCTTACGTGCAGAAGTGCATGGTTCTGAAATATAATCATACTCTATGATTTTTGTATTCCCGTACAAAAAGAAAAAACTGTGCATGGTTTTGATAAATTCCCGACGCTTTCCGATTGCCATGAGCCTCTGCATACTAGATAATGGAGAGCTTCTCTCTAGCAGTGTGTGTGTTTTTACGTTTATTTATCGTCGCTACCAGTTGCCCATATGAGCGACTCCTCCTGAAGAGATTAGTCATTTTACATTTTTGGAGGATAGTGCATGATACAGACAGAGACCCATTCCAGAGTCTCCTCTGGTTCTTTTAGAGACCTTGGTTTAACGTCACATCTGAAAGACTGTTGCATACCACTGTAACATATCATCACTGATGGTCACGGGTTCGAGCCCCGCTCAGGCCGTGTCACATTTATATGAAAAAGTTGGCAGTTTCTTATGGAGGTTGGTGCACCCAAGTACTGGTTAACAGCTGGAGCCTGCCCAAGGAAAGGTGTTGTTAAGTAAACTGCCCACCGGCGATATAGCCCAAAATGACGTAAAACCCGAAATATAACATATTAACAATGTATAAAACACACAGCAGTAAGTTAAACCCACTTACAGAATTACCTTTGCCCTCAGTCTTCTCTGACCACCCATTTGCAAATACTGCTAAATATCATTAAAACATAATATCATATTTTTTAAAACTGACTCACATGTGAAATATAATAGCTAAGTCATTGAGCCAAGAGGTAGACATTGAACTAAAAGTTATCTTAATAAACCGAAAATTGCCTTCGTCTTCAAATTGAACAAAGGTAAGGAATTTGATGGATAATCAATAAGGTTGTGTGTGTCACTGAGAGTGGCAACCTCGTGACAATCTAGAATGAACATGATTGTGGACGTAAAGCAATCATAAAATGGTTAGTTGTGACATCAGGTAATATCGCAATATAGTAACTATATGATTCCGCAGCGATCTTTACATGTTGATAAAATGAAAGTTTTGAAATCAATATTTCATATTACAACGAGGAAACTATGCATATGGTCATAAAATCTTCAAGTTGCATACAGAGAATTGATTTCTGGCATGCAAAACAGCAAATACCATATGTGAAATAAGCTGTGAAAAAATCAATCACATTTAAAGTTGTACAAATAATAATTAAAAATCCATAACACCTCATTTAATTAATTTATCATTAAAATTGTTTTTACTGTATACAAAACATACAGAATGTATCATGTAGAAGAATAAGGCATTACATTCCATTTAGGTATTACACTAGTGAATATAATAACACTTTGCCTACTGAGTAAATAAAATCACATTTGCAAACAACATAGATCATGATCACCCACATCTGATCAGGAGTTATGTTGTTTGCTATTTAGCCAAGTGTTTTAGCTCCACTATCCAAATAGCAAACAGCATAGAGCCTGATCAGATTCTGTGCCGTCTGATCTGGCTCTATGCTGTTTGCAAAAGTGATTTTATCTGCCGCTGGCATGCAAAGGGTTAAGTAATTAACTCTCCCATATCTCCCATTATTTGACCAAAATTAAATTTTCATCTACCTTTATTTGACCAAGTTTGTCTTTGATTTTATGGACTTACCTCCCTTGGTTTGACCAATGGACCTCTTTTGACAGTCTAAGATACACATAGTTAACCATAAACCCATTCTCAGCGACTTACAATATGAACTTGCTTATAAGGTAAATGACACAAACAGTGGTCACTACTTTGTAACTATAATGTTTATAAGACGAGGCCCTAACTTCTCCACTAAGGGAAGCAACTCTGTCTTATCAGTGAGTAAATGCAGAACTTTCATAGTTAACATTAAAGTGACTTCACTCATTAAGTATTCTATATAAGAACAGATGAAGATTACTACACTAAAACAAATGTTTTCTTACACCATTGTATTGCTCTGACTTGAGCGTGCGTGTGTGTGCGTGTGTTTGCGTGCGTGTGCGTGTGTGTGCGTGTGCAACTTTACTATTTCATTTACTTTCACATTTATTTTCTCATTATACAAATGGAATAACAAATAACTCACTGAGTGTCATGATATTACCAAATAGCCAATCAGAAGCCACCAACTGTCCAACAAATGTCCATCATATCACCTCACAGTCAATCAGAAACTGTCAACTGTCCATCATATCACCTCACAGTCAATCAGAAACTGTCAACTGTCCATCATATCACCTCACAGTCAATCAGAAACTGTCAACTGTCCATCATATCACCTCACAGTCAATCAAAAACTGTCAACTGTCCATCATATCACCTCACAGTCAATCAGAAACTGTCAACTGTCCATCATATCACCTCACAGTCAATCAGAAACTGTCAACTGTCCATCATATCACCTCACAGTCAATCAGAAACTGTCAACTGTCCATCATATCACCTCACAGTCAATCAGAAACTGTCAACTGTCCATCGTATCACCTCACAGTCAATCAAAAACTGTCAACTGTCAACTGTCCAACATATCACCTCACAGTCAATCAGAAATTGTCAACTGTCCATCATATCACCTCACAGTCAATCAAAAACTGTCAACTGTCCAACATATCACCTCACAGTCAATCAGAAACTGTCAACTGTTCAACATATCACCTCACAGTCAATAAGAAACTGTCAACTATCCATCATATCACTTCACAGTCAATCAGAAACTGTCAACTGTCCATCATATCACCTCACAGCCAATCCGATTCTGCCAACTGTCTACGATATCTCCTAACAGCCAATCAGAAACCACCAACTGTCTAAGATATCTACAATATTGTTTCCACCATAATACGACAGATGACATTGTACCCAAGCTGCTCTCTGATCTAAAACAATTGGTAATAAAACAATACATAACAGATGATTATCCTGATCTCATTACAAGTTTTATCAGTCTTCAAAGGGTATGTTTCTGTCAGTCAGTCTTTGAGTGTCTTTCCAACAGGACTTTTCTAAAATCTAACGGGCCTAAATCAAAATACTATTCAGCGACACATTAAAAGATATACACACCTGGGCTAACCTGATAAGCCGCAATCTTTCTTAGGTCATTCGTAAATTAAAGAACTTGGTACTAAATAATTGATTACACTAGTAGCCAGGGGTTCACCATACTAGCACATACAGAAACTTATAATTCACCAATGGTGAACTATATCTCAAGACATTTCAAGAGATGATAGCAGATCAGAGCATAGAGGCGATGATATGAATTGTGTTTTGATATGGAACATTGTCTGCATGTATTGTTGGCTTTAATTCAGACATGGGTGCATAACACAGTTCTGACATGCATTGTGTTCATCTTCAAAGGGCAATAACTCTGTAATAAATCAATAGAGCAAACCATGCCGATAAATGCACAACTAGGCTTGGTTGTTGGCACTGTTCATCCTCAGAAATTCAGCCACGGTTTTGGAATTTCTAGTGCGAAGAAATTTTGTTCCTTAAAATGTTCAACTCAGTCCAAAATAAACAAATTGGAGTGCATACAGAACCAGTGTGTACAAACTTTAAACTACTCAAAGTTCATAATTTTGCCAAAATTCATGCAAGTGGACCAGAAGCACGGCTGTGTGATTTCCAACCTACTAATTGTGTCATTTGGGAATACCACTTTAACTGACGTCACTATTTAAATTATGTGCGACAACTGACGTCACTAATGTCGGATTCAGCGCACATTTAAATTGTTAGAAAAAACAGAAACCAGTATTTTTCGTTAGAAATGAACATTTATGATGCAATTATATCGAATATTTAATATTTTCATTTATTTAACGTCTGCTTTGACATATTACGCTTGACCATCGTTTACACCCTAGTATTCATGACGCTATTACAAAATAATTCTATGGCGTATTGCACATGCTCAATCATATTTGGAATATTTAGACGTATGCAATATCATTCATGTGAAACTGAAAAGATGAAATTTTTATGACACAATAAGTGACAACAGGGCTTTAAAGGTATGCAATCTGAAATCAGAAACATATCAGTCAATGTCAAAGAAAGAAAAAGGTATTAGGCAAGCAGTTATTTAGCCTGTACTTGTTCATGAACAGAGAATTATTTTCAGTCAATAATGATTATTCCCATCTAAATTTAACAGTAGTGGAATATGGTAACTCTTCACCAGTAATAAGGTTTGTAAACAGTAGTGGAATATGGTAACTCTTCACCAGTAATAAGGTTTGTAAACAGTAGTGGAATATGGTAACTCTTCACCAGTAATAAGGTTTGTAAACAGTAGTGGAATATGGTAACACTTCACCAGTAATAAGGTTTGTAAACAGTAGTGGAATATGATAACACTTCACCAGTAATAAGGTTTGTAAACAGTAGTGGAATATGGTAACACTTCACCAGTAATAAGGTTTGTAAAACAAAGTTGGCCGATAATCATGGATCCTTCACACAGACAAGTGCCACAGTACAAACTAAATGTAGATAATTGACATGTTTGCACACACCTGATCAAAGACAAGTAGGTAAAGATTGGCTGCCTTTGATCTGTGCTTGTCATTATTGGAATAGCCATTGTCTAAGATACCAATCAAGCTTGAATATTTTGCTGACAGTAAAGATACAAAAACAATTTCCAACAATCTGTAAGATGTCAGGAACATGCAGAGCTATAATGTTATCAACAAGTCTCAATACTCAATAGCATTTGATAATTATGTATCCCGAGAGGGACCGGGAGACATATTGATCTTGTTCTTTCTGTTCAGCCGCCCATCTGTCTGTCTGAACGAGATCATCTAAACCTTGACTGGATATCAACAAGACCTGGAGGTAATGAATACTACAAAGTCTAGTTCTGCTTGGTTGATTTTTTACGGAGTTATTGCCTTATGAATGTGTTAAAGAACAAACTTTCTCTGGATTATTTCTGCTAAACCCCTGACCCGGATCTCATTTGCAGAGAATGATTAGTACCCACTCACCTAGGTATCTAATTCCTCCTGATATGTCCTGTAGTACTATTGTCTTACCTTTATTTATACAATTTTCAACAACTAGCAATATTACCACAGTTTATTTCAAAACATTAATAATTATGAATAATTAAGGAGTGTTGCAAATGAATGCAGTAGAGCTGAGATATCAGTCTTTAACCCATTCAACACCAAGTAACTGACATGGACTGGTCCATGATATTCATAAACCAATAAATGAATCAGAAAATCACATTTGGACAAGTTCATTTATCAAAATGGGTAATTATGTCTAAAATTAGTCATATCACTGGCAAAAAGTGCAGATCCTGATGAGACGGCTCGTTACGAGCCGGCTCATCTGGATCTACACTTTTTGTAAGCCTATTTAGAGGTCTGTGGTGTTGAAAGGGTTAATAAATACAAGCTCAACTCTTGGCAATTTAGGTAATGAGAACAGATCATTAATAACAGACAATTAAAGTTAATTGTATGTACTGCCGGCTTACAGGAGATTTACTGCTTTATAATGAAAGACAAGATATTATAGTTCCAAGGCTCTTTGATAGCAGCCTTAACCCATTCAACACCAAGTAACTGACATGGACTGGTCCATGATATTTTTAGACCAATAAATTAATAACAAAATTACATTTGGATCAGTTCATTTATCAAAATGGGTAATTTTTTTCTAAAAATAGTTATATTACTTGAAAAAAGTGCAGATCCTGATGAGACGGCTCATCATGAGCCGGCTCATCTGGATCTACACTTTTTTGTAAGCCAATTTAGAGGTCTGTGGTGTTGAAAGGGTTAATTGGTGCTTCGTTATTATTTATTAATATTTTAACTCGTAACCTGCCAATCACAAATAAAGTCGCTTTTGCAAACAGCAAAGAGTCAGATCAGATCAAAACTCACAAACCCCCCAAAACTCACAAACCCCCAAAACTCACAAACCCCCCCCAAAACTCACAAACCCCCCACAACTCACAAACCCCCCCAAAACTCACAAACCCCCCAAAACTCACAAACCCCCAAACCCCCACAACTCACAAACCCCCCAAAACTCACAAAACCCCCCACAACTCACAAAACCCCCAAAAACTCAACAACCCCCCAAAACTCACAACCCCCAAAACTCACAAACCCCCCCCACAAAAACTCACAAACCCCCCAAAACTCACAAACCCCCAAAACTCACCAAAACCCCCAAAACTCACAAACCCCCCAAAACTCACAAAACCCCAAAACTCACAAACCCCCCACAAATCACAAACCCCCCAAAACTCACAAACCCCCCACAACTCACAAACCCCCCAAAACTCACAAACCCCCCAAAACTACCCAAACTGAAATTTGTATTTTGGTTGGGTTATTATTATTCAATATTTATTTATTAATAGAAATGTCAAATGTGTGCGTCAAATGTGTGCATTATGACCGGTCCATATTGGTGACATATTTGGAGAACTATATAGATAATTAACTTTGTTCACATTTTGAGGTCAATATAAGGAATATTAATAAGTGCAAGTCTGCTTAAAACTTGACTTCAAAACACTTCACAAATTATGATTTGATGTGGATTCAAATTATGAACCATGACTGTGCATATAAGTGCCATAATAAAGTACATGCATCTCCAGTAGAGGTGACATATTGTTAATTAAAGTCTGCATGTCGAGGTAAAATATTGTTAATTATATTCTGCATCTCCTGGTGAAACATTGTTAATTATAGTCTGCATCTCAAGGTGAAACATTGTTAATTATAATCTGCATCTCGCAGTGGAATATTGTTAATTATAGTCTGCATCTTGAGGTGAAACATTGTTAATGATATTCTGCATCTCGAGGTGAAACATTGTTAATTATAGTCTGCATCTCAAGGTGAAACATTGTTAATTATATTCTGCATCTCAATGTGAACTATTGTTAATTATATTCTGCATCTTGAGGTGAAACATTGTTAATTATAGTCTGCATCTCAAGGTGAAACATTGTTAATTATATTCTGCATCTTGAGGTGAAATATTGTTAATGATATTCTGCATCTCGAGGTGAAACATTGTTAATTATAGTCTGCATCTCAAGGTGAAACATTGTTAATTATATTCTGCATCTTGAGGTGAAACATTGTTAATTATATTCTGCATCTCGTGGTGAAACATTGTTAATTATAGTCTGCATCTCGAGGTGAAACATTGTTAATTATAGTCTGCATCTCGAGGTGAAACATTGTTAATTATAGTCTGCCACTTGAGGTGAAACATTGTTAATTACTGACTGCCTCCTGAGGTGAAATATTGTTAATTACTGACTGCCTCCCGAGGTGAAATATTGTTAATTACTGACTGCCTCCCGAGGTGAAATATTGTTAATTACTGACTGCCTCCCGAGGTGAAATATTGTTAATTACTGACTGCCTCCCGAGGTGAAATATTGTTAATTACTGACTGCCTCCCAAGGTGAAACATTGTTAATTACTGACTGCCTCCCGAGGTGAAACATTGTTAATTACTGACTGCCTCCTGAGGTGAAACATTGTTAATTATATTCTGCCACTCGAGGTGAAACATTGTTAATTATAGTCTGCATCTCGAGGTGAAACATTGTTAATTATATTCTGCATCGTGAGGTGAAACATTGTTAATTATAGTCTGCATCTCGAGGTGAAACATTGTTAATTATATTCTGCATCTCGAGGTGAAACATTGTTAATTACTGACTGCCTCCCGAGGTGAAATATTGTTAATCATAATCAGCATCTCGAGATGAAATATTTTAATTACAGTTCACATCCCAAGGTGAAATATTGTTAATTATATCCATTAAGATTGTTCTTGAAAATGAACACTGTCACGAAACATGCCATTGATGTTCAAATTCATTTGTCACATCTTTGGGTGGAGTTAGTTATGAAATAATTATACCTTTAATTATCCCGCATGCAGAGAATGTGTTTTCGTCAAGTCGCAATATATCACGTTGAGATTTCACGCTCCGTTTAGCGGCAATGTAACTAAATTGTACTTTCAAAGTTTATTTTCGCTGATTATGGAGAATTAAATGAACAATGAAAACTTCAAACCTACCCCAGTTTTGACTAATTTCACTAATCCCATTCATGTCCCAATTCGCCTTCAGGTCCACCACGTGTTGTCACAGAAGCTCACCAACTGATAGCCATGGTTGTGTAAACCTAGTTATTCTCTGTTGGGCACCGTGTGATGTGTGCGATGGATGGGTCCATTTACTGTTCTACACCCTAATCAGAGTAATTAGGAGGTGTGACAAATTCTTATGTCCCATGTGTTTGTCTTGACAAATTTCTATGCGTAATGTGTTTGTCCAAGTCAAAATAAATGTTAGTGTTGCAGATACAGTATATAGATAAAATTTGTTTCAAAAATGAATTTTGGCTGAAAATGTTACATTAAAGCAGCATTACATCGTATGAAATAAAAGATATTTGAAAAATTCAAATTTTACGTATGGGTAGCAATGCTGCTACACATTCTAACATTATACTTTGTATGCTTATGTTCATTTGGTAAACAGTGTTCTTTTGCGATAAAACAAACTCGAAACCGAAAGTAGGACTTTCCGAGTCGATCGGTCATGCACTTGTTTACAACCGGAACGCATCGTCTGCACTTGTTTACATTCGGAATGCATCCATTTGTCCCACGTTGTCTTTTTAATTAAATTACTTGATATGTTGCTTCATACCTCTGTTAGCTAAGTCTTTTAGGGATAATTCTACATCCCCGCGAGGGGTTCGACATTAGAGGAAGATAGATAGTCTTTCATGTTCAAAATATATATGTTGTTTTCTACATCCTCTGTTGTTTCACGCATGCGCGCTGTGCGTGTTTACATTTCGTGTGTTGATAAACAAATTCGCGTATACGACGGTTTAAATTTATTGGAATGTTATCGTTTCTGAGCGACTATTTTGATTTTTGTAAACACACACACATTAGTATTTATATTTTACCCAAAACATCCTTTATTACGATGTAATGTTGCTTTAAGCCTGCTATTAAAGTTAAGTGTTCAATATTTATATTGTTTTGCTTAAAAAATACTGTTGTTTACAGTTTTGCTCGCGCCAGAGACAATTTCCACAGATAGGCGAAAACTGGTGATGTCATTCCAGATTACTGAGAGGGAGGTGCCGCAGTGTTATCAACTTTTCTCAGAAAGTATAAAACAATCCAATTTATTTGAGATATTTATGAATGAAATGTAAAATGTTGTTTATTCAGTAACTTAAAATTGTTTGTGTATGAACATTCCAAATCTATAGGAGTCTGTTATGTACTACATCGCCGGAGACCGGTTACATCGCCGGAGACCGGTAACATCGCCGGAGACCGGTAACATCGCCGGAGACCGGTTACATCGCCGGAGACCGGTAACGCTGGGATACTTTTCCAAGGAGAATCTACTGCATTTAATGATCAGAATGGTCACTTTAGGACTATTAACCCTTTCAACACCACAGACCTCTATTAACCCTTTCAACACCACATACAGTATACTTAACCCTTTCAACACCACAGACCTCTAAATAGGCTTACAAAAAGTGTAGATCCAGATGAGCCGGCTCGTGACGAGCCGTCTCATCAGGATCTGCACTTTTTGCCAGTGATATGACTATTTTTAGACATAATTACCCATTTTGATAAATGAACTTGTCCAAATGTGATTTTCTGATTCATTTATTGGTTTATGAATATCATGGACCAGTCCATGTGAGTTACTTGGTGTTGAATGGATTAACTCAGCCAATTAACACTCTCTCTCATTGCCTCCTCTTCACTCCTGCTCCCTCTTCTTCGCCCGGTCTCTATTCTTCAGAGAGAGCATTTTTAGCCTATTTACTCACAATGAAATCCACACATGCAGTCACACACCTCAATGTAAATGTCATCCATGTCATCAATTTCAACAGTTACATGGTTAGTCTAGCAAGTCACATGGTTAGTCTAGCAAGTCACATTTCTTGCTATTCAATGAATGAATGATATAATGATTTCTTTAAAAATAATTGCAATTTTACTAGACTAATACACTTACACTATTAGGATTTATATCAACTTTTGATCTGATATTCCTTTTGCTTAAATGTCATTCATTTGTTGATGCAATTTCACTTTACAAAATTACTATCCATTGGATGACATAATGAACATGACTGTGCAATTGCATGAGATATATACTGGGAAAGTAACATCATCTATATAATATACAGGGGCGAAGCTACAATCTGTAGGCCCGACTTATAAATTGAGAATCGAAGCTACGATGATGCTGAAGGGGCCTGGGGGCTTACTGACCATGGAAACTTTGAATACTAGAATGTCAGTGGTGCACTCCGACGTTTTTAATGTATGACATTCAAATTTCTATGTATTGTTCACAATACGATACACAGAGATGAAATGTCTGCACATTGACTCCAAAATATATATATATATATTGATCGTATTGTGAGATATGGTCTAGATTTTATACCATATACAGACATGCCAATATCCTCTCCACTTTTTTGATTTTTCATTTTCTGTGATAATCTACAGGCCAAGTGCCTTATAGCAGCTACGCCTCTGATATCAATAAATAAATATTAAATTCAGAACAATTAAAAAACAGAGTAATCAATCACTCTAAGACAATACCATACAATGATTGTTGTTAGTTAGACTTGCACCGTAGTCTGGGTTCCAGTCTGTCGATTTTTCACTAATTTACTTCTGACAAAATGACAGCCTGGGGAAACTCAATTTCCGAGTGTAGCGCCACCTATATTACACCCGTGTTTTCTAGGGTGTTGATTGAGGATCTGTATTATAAACCGTTTTATCCTAAAGTATATCCAATGGGTACTAATTACTGTAAAAATTGCTTATCAATTAATTAACACGATTTTCATCATGGCGCAACATCTGGTTGTAGGAACCAACAGTAAGAACATACGATTCCAACTAACAGGGCAAATATCATTTCCAAGATGAATCAGACATTATCTGCCAAGGGAGGTAATAGAAAAACCAACGATGTCGTTAATTGTCATGATTAAATGTGGCTGGGAGTACAAAGCCAGTAAAACTGTTTGCATATTCAAACAGAAGAGAGACATACAAACTTAATAACCTATGAAACTGCCTATAAAGCATTTGACTGGCTTAAATTTATGATGACAAATGGTCGTTTACCACCTATTATGATAGTCTATGCAACCCGATGCCGGGCATTGTCTGCAACCCGATGCCGGGCATTGTCTTACTGTAAGGTTAGTTGCACTTGTTTCAGTCAAGTTTTCGTGTTCGTTGTATCAAATTTTAAATTAATGACAATTTTTTGTTATCGGGTTGCATAAGGTGTATAAGCATGGGTTGTCATTGTCATATTATACACGGCACATCCTCAATTAATGAAATAATAACACTTGCAACTATATACAAACATACACCTTTATAACAGAGCTTAACCTTCAATCAAAATAGTTAGTTTGTTGATGCTTTAGTCTATACTTGTACAAATGTCACTTTGAAAAAAGGGAACTAACTTTTATGACTTTATTCAGAAATTTAGTCAAAAAGTAGATGGTTATATATTATGGAATAAATAAAACATGGATTTATTTCGGAAAACACAACATTTATTTGAATGACCCATAAGTATGTCCCTTTGCCTTGTTTCTGGAGTGGTTTGTGTTAACAAACTTATTCTAATTTTGCTATGGCGATAAGTACACCTGAAATCTCACTTTAAAGTTGAAGTTACAAGACAATGGCTGAATAATCTTCCAAGATTCAGCTTCTTGTGACATCATTAGACAATAATAACCTTCCAAGATTAAGTTTCTTGTGACATCATTAGACAATAATAACCTTCCAATAATTGAGTTTCTTGTGACATCATTAGACAATAATAACCTTCCAAGATTGAGTTTCTTGTGACATCATTAGACAAGAATAACCTTCCAATAATTAAGTTTCTTGTGACATCATTAGACAATAATAACCTTCCAATAATTAAGTTTCTTGTGACATCATTAGACAATAATAACCTTCCAATAATTAAGTTTCTTGTGACATCATTAGACAATAATAACCTTCCAATAATTGAGTTTCTTGTGACATCATTAGACAAGAATAACCTTCCAAGATTGAGCTTCTTGTGACATCATTAGACAATAATAACCTTCCAATAATTAAGTTTCTTGTGACATCATTAGACAATAATAACCTTCCAAGATTGAGCTTCTTGTGACATCATTAGACAATAATAACCTTCCAATAATTGAGTTTCTTGTGACATCATTAGACAAGAATAACCTTCCAAGATTGAGCTTCTTGTGACATCATTAGACAACAATAACCTTCCAATAATTGAGTTTCTTGTGACATCATTAGACAAGAATAACCTTCCAATAATTGAGCTTCTTGTGACATCATTAGACAATAATAACCTTCCAAGATTGAGCTTCTTGTGACATCATTAGACAATAATAACCTTCCAAGATTGAGCTTCTTGTGACATCATTAGACAATAATAACCTTCCAAGATTGAGCTTCTTGTGACATCATTAGACAATAATAACCTTCCAAGATTGAGCTTCTTGTGACATCATTAGACAATAATAACCTTCCAAGATTGAGCTTCTTGTGACATCATTAGACAAGAATAACCTTCCAAGATTGAGCTTCTTGTGACATCATTAGACAAGAATAACCTTCCAATAATTGAGCTTCTTGTGACATCATTAGACAAGAATAACCTTCCAAGATTGAGTTTCTTGTGACATCATTAGACAATAATAACCTTCCAAGATTGAGCTTCTTGTGACATCATTAGACAATAATAACCTTCCAAGATTGAGCTTCTTGTGACATCATTAGACAATAATAACCTTCCAAGATTGAGCTTCTTGTGACATCATTAGACAATAATAACCTTCCAAGATTGAGCTTCTTGTGACATCATTAGACAAGAATAACCTTCCAAAATTGAGCTTCTTGTGACATCATTAGACAAGAATAACCTTCCAAGATTGAGTTTCTTGTGACATCATTAGACAATAATAACCTTCCAAGATTGAGCTTCTTGTGACATCATTAGACAATAATAACCTTCCAAGATTGAGCTTCTTGTGACATCATTAGACAATAATAACCTTCCATGATTGAGTTTCTCGTGACATCATTAGACAAGGGCTGAATAACCTTCCAAAATTGAGTTTCTCGTGACATCATTAGACAAGGGCTGAATAACCTTCCAAGTTTGAGTTTCTCATGACATCATGACATAAAGCGGATCCTAAATTTGTATCAACCGATAAAACTTTCATAAAATATATGTGAAATTTACATTAAATCTTTTGTAATAATGTCAATATTTACACATAAGAATATCAGAAACGTAAACTTGCCCAATATGTATCATATCAGTTGAGAAAAACTTCTAATAATTTGCAAACTAAAATAGACAGGCTTATAAACACTGGATGCATTCTATTGAGAATAACATGCCCAGTGTACAACAGTGGTCCAGTGTACAACAGTAGTACAGTGGTAGAGCGTCGGATTTGGAATCGAACGGTCCCGGGTTCGATACTCGGCCAGGCCACGTATGTAGTGCCATTGAGCAAGGCACCTCACACACATTGTTTAGTACTGGTTAATCGCTTAGGTCGGCTAAGCCTGCCCAGAAAAACATATCTAAGTCCCTGCGAGGGGTTTGACATTAAAGGAACATACATACTCTTCATTAATACACACAAAACTATTGCATAAAATGATAGTTTTAGAAATTTAGTAGTTGGCCACATAGGCTGAACATTAGTGTACCGGGAGTGTCCCTACAGGATTGTAGTGTGAGCAATGACAGTCCTATGCTCAAATAAATTCTGGTAGTCACATAAATTACTGCAATCACTTAAAGTCCTACACTCCCACCCACCAAGTCCTACACTCACACCAAATTCCTACACTCCCACAAAGTCCTACACTCCCACCCACAAAGACCTACACTCACACCAAGACCTACACTCACACCCACAAAGTCCTACACCCACACCAAGTCCTACACTCCCACCAAGTCCTACACTCCCACCAAGTCCTACACTCACACCAAGTCCTACACTCACACCAAGTCCTACACTCACACCAAGTCCTACACTCCCACTAAGTCCTACACTCCACACCCACCAGTCCTACACTCCCATCCACCAAGTCCTACACTCACACCAAGTCCTACGCTCCCACCAAGTCCTACACTCACACCAATTCCTACACACCACCAGGTCACTCACACCAAGTCCTACACTCCCACCCACCAAGTCCTACACTCCCACCCACCAAGTCCTACACTCCCACCAAGTCCTACACTCCACCAGTCCTACACTCACACCAAGTCCTACACTCCCACCAAGTCCTACACTCACACCAAGTCCTACACTCTCTCCCCCCAAGTCCTACACTCTCTCCCACCAAGTCCTACACTCACACCAAGTCCTACACTCTCTCCCACCAAGTCGTCCTACACTCACACCAAGTCCTCACTCCCACCCACCAAGTCCTACACCCACCAAGGTCCTACACTCCCACCCACCAAGTACCTACACTCCCACCAAGTCCTACACTCCCACCAAGTCCTACACTACACACCAAGTCCTACACTCCCACCAAGTCCTACACTCACACCTCCTACACTCCCACCAAGTCCTACACTCACCCACCAAGTCCTACACTCACACCAAGTCCTACACTCCCACCAAGTCCTCCCACACCTCCCACACCAAGTCCTACACTACCAAGTCCTCACCCACCAAGTCCTACACTCCCACCAAGTCCTACACTCCCACCCACCAGGTCCTACACACCAAGTCCTACACTCCCACCAAGTCCTACACTCACACCAAGTCCTACACTCACACCCACCAAGTCCTACGCTCCACCAAGTCCTACACTCACACCACTCCTACACACCCACCAAGTCCTACACTCACACCAAGTCCTACACTCCCACCCACCAAGTCCTACACTCCCACCCACCAAGTCCTACACTCCCACCCACCAAGTCCTACACTCACACCAAGTCCTACACTCACACCCACCAAGTCCTACACTCCCACCAAGTCCTACACTCCCACCCACCAAGTCCTACACTCACACCAAGTCCTACACTCACCCCCACCAAGTCCTACACTCCCACCAAGTCCTACACTCTCTCCCACCAAGTCCTACACTCTCTCCCACCAAGTCCTACACTCTCTCCCACCAAGTCCTACACACCCACCAAGTCCTACACTCAAACCAAGTCCTACACTCACACAAAGTCCTACACTCAAACCAAGTCCTACACTCACACCAAGTCCTAACTCACACCAAGTCCTACACTCACACCAAGTCCTACACTCCCACCAAGTCCTACACACCCACCAAGTCCTACACTCAAACAAGTCCTACACTCACACAAAGTCCTACACTCAAACCAAGTCAAGTACACTCACACCAAGTCCTACACTCCCACCAAGTCCTAACTCCCACCAAGTCCTACACTCACACCAAGTCCTACACTCACACCAAGTCCTACACTCCCACCAAGTCCTACACTCCCACCAAGTCCTACACTCCCACCAAGTCCTACACTCCCACCATGTCCTACGCACCCACCAAGTCCTACACTCAAACCAAGTCCTACACTCACACCAAGTCCTACACTCAAACCAAGTCCTACACTCACACCAAGTCCTAACTCCCACCAAGTTTAGACTGCTTCTAGGTACCAATAACCACTTCATGGTGGTACACAGGGTTGGAGCTTGGATTCTAGAAGTTTTGATTGATCCTAGGTACCACAAACCACTACATGGTGGTACACAGGGTTGGAGCTTGGATTCTAGAAGTTTTGATTGATCCTAGGTACCACAAACCACTACATGGTGGTACACAGGGGCGGAGCATGATTCTAGAAGTTCATATTGCTCCACTTCATGGTAGACAGGGGTGGACTGTTCAGACTGATGTCTCATTAAAGGATGTTTATACAAAGAGACATGTTGGCAGTAATTGATATTGAATGTATTAATGGATATAGTATCAGTCAGCAATCCATTAATTACATCAGTTAATTAATATATCAAGTTCTTAGTCATTTAGCAGATATTAAAAGGAAGGAAGGCATTACACAAGTGATAAGGTCATAGATAACTGCACTGGGAGTGATAACACTGGCAACGAACTATCATACAGAGTATTCATTCAACAGTCACATTATATTGTTATGAATGTCATAATCATTCAGTGATAGGAGATACATTGATGGAACTGTGTAGCAATGTAGGTCACAGCATGAATAGATTCTATATGCCAGTAGGTCACAGCATGAATAGATTCTAGATGCCAGTAGGTCACAGCATGAATAGATTCTAGATGCCAGTAGGTCACAGCATGAATAGATTCTAGATGCCAGTAGGTCACAGCATGAATAGATTCTAGATGCCAGTAGGTCACAGCATGAATAGATTCTAAGATGCCAGTAGGTCACAGCATGAATATATTCTAAGATACCAGTAGGTCACAGCATGAATATATTCTAGATGCCAGTAGGTCACAGCATGAATAGATTCTAGATGCCAGTAGGTCACAGCATGAATAGATTCTAAGATGCCAGTAGGTCACAGCATGAATATATTCTAGATGCCAGTAGGTCACAGCATGAATAGATTCTAAGATGCCAGTAGGTCACAGCATGAATATATTCTAAGATACCAGTAGGTCACAGCATGAATATATTCTAGATGCCAGTAGGTCACAGCATGAATAGATTCTAGATGCCAGTAGGTCACAGCATGAATATATTCTAGATGCCAGGACAGTATGCTACAGCATGAATAGATTCTATATGACAGTATGTCACAACATTAATTGATTCTAGATATAGGTCAAAGCATGAATATATTTGAGATGCCAACATATCACAATATGAATAGATTCTAGATGCCACTGAGATGACAACATGTCACAACATGAATAGATTATAGATGCCAGTAAATCACATCATGAATATATTCTAGATGCCAGTAGGTCACAACATGAATAGATTCTATATGCCAGTAGGTCACAGCATGAATATATTCTAGATGCCAGTAGGTCACAACATGAATAGATTGGAAAAAACTATACACACGCAAATTATTATCATCAAAATTGTTTTCCTGCTGTGACTTTCATAGACAGTCTACTTAATTCTGGTCGACTACATGCAGAATCCATTCTCACTGTGACACTCGTACTATACTGTCGACTACATGCAGAATCCATTCTCACTGTGACACTCGTACTATACTGTCGACTACATGCAGAATCCATTCTCACTGTGACACTCGTACTATACCATCGACTACATGCAGAATCCATTCTCACTGTGACACTCGTACTATACCGTCGACTACATGCAGAATCCATTCTCACTGTGACACTTGTACTATACCATCAACTACATGCAGAATCCATTCTCACTGTGACACTCATACTATACCGTCGACTACATGCAGAATCCATTCTCACTGTGACACTCGTACTATACCGTCGACTACATGCAGAATCCATTCTCACTGTGACACTCGTACTATACCGTCTACATGCAGAATCCATTCTCACTGTGACAGTCGACTACATGCAGAATCCATTCTCACTGTGACACTCGTACTATACTGTCGACTACATGCAGAATCCATTCTCACTGTGACACTCGTACTATACTGTCGACTACATGCAGAATCCATTCTCACTGTGACACTCGTACTATACCATCGACTACATGCAGAATCCATTCTCACTGTGACACTCGTACTATACCGTCGACTACATGCAGAATCCATTCTCACTGTGACACTCGTACTATACCATCAACTACATGCAGAATCCATTCTCACTGTGACACTCATACTATACCGTCGACTACATGCAGAATCCATTCTCACTGTGACACTCGTACTATACCGTCGACTACATGCAGAATCCATTCTCACTGTGACACTCGTACTATACCGTTACATGCAGAATCCATTCTCACTGTGACACTCGTACTATACCGTCGACTACATGCAGAATCCATTCTCACTGTGACACTCATACTATACCGTCGACTACATGCAGAATCCATTCTCACTGTGACACTCGTACTATACCGTCGACTACATGCAGAATCCATTCTCACTGTGACACTCGTACTATACCGTCGACTACATGCAGAATCCATTCTCACTGTGACACTCGTACTATACCGTCAACTACATACAGAATCCATTCTCACTGTGACACTTGTACTATACCGTTGACTACATGCAGAATCCATTCTCACTGTGACACTCGTACTATACCGTCGACTACATGCAGAATCCATTCTCACTGTGACACTCGTACTATACCGTCGACTACATGCAGAATCTATTATCACTGTGACACTCTTACTACACCGTCGACTACATGCAGAATCCATTCTCACTGTGACACTCGTACTATACCATCGACTACATGCAGACTCCATTATCACTGTGACATTCGTACTATACCGTCGACTACATACAGAATCCATTCTCACTGTGACACTCATACTATACCTTCGACTACATGCAGAATCCATTCTCACTGTGACACTCGTACTATACCGTCGACTACATGCAGAATCCATTATCACTGTGACAATCATTATTGCATTATTTGTACAATAATAATAAAGACTTTAGTTAACTAGGACACTTATTTGACAAGGTCAATCTTCCATAAAGCCCTTGATCGCTATAGTGATTCGGGGGATATATAGCTAGGCAGTACCTCAAAACATTACCCGTGTTGTATTATCTGGTGGGTTTTACAAATATTATAATAGAAAAACATACAGGATTATTATGTGCATAAAATATAAAACAATAGATCTAGACTTAATGGTGGCAAACATTTAAATTGTACCTGGAAATCTTATTTACAACTTGAAACAATAAGGAAGACATTGTGTAATTTAATTGGAATTATATATAGAACACTTGAGACAAGAAATTCAAATCCTTAAATAATTAAGAGCATGTCAGAAACCATAAGTCTGTCTCGACTTCCTTGCAATATATAGGAGGGTCCCTTGGCAATCTTGTATTTCATGCGTAAAATGTGACCAAGCTGCATGTAACTGCCTATATTCTTTTACAATTAATGTCACAACAGCTTAAATATTTGATATATCTTGATACACTTGCTTCTAATTTGATATTGTTTGAAAATTGATACACACCAGAGCCTTCCCTGCTTAAAACAATCCTCAAGATATTGAAATTGCATTTGAATAGGAAAGACTTCCTGATTTATATTTTTAATATTACACCTCTAAGCAATATTAATGTTTGAAGAATTGATGCAAGTCAAACAGGACATCCTACGTATATAAAGACAAACAGAACATCCTACATACATAAAGACAAACAGAACATCCTACGTACATAAAGATAAACAGGACATCCTACGTACATAAAGACAAACAGAACATCCTATGTACATAAAGACAAACAGGACATCCTACGTACATAAAGACAAACAGAACATCCTATGTACATAAAGACAAACAGGACATCCTACGTACATAAAGATAAACAGGACATCCTACGTACATAAAGACAAACAGGACATCCTACATACATAAAGACAAACAGGACATCCTACGTACATAAAGACAAACAGGACATCCTACATATATAAAGACAAACAGGACATCCTACATATATAAAGACAAACAGGACATCCTACATACATAAAGACAAACAGGACATCCTACGTACATAAAGACAAACAGGACATCCTACATACATAAAGACAAACAGGACATCCTACGTACATAAAGACAAACAGGACATCCTACATACATAAAGACAAACAGGACATCCTACATACATAAAGACAAACAGGACATCCTACGTACATAAAGACAAACAGGACATCCTACGTACATAAAGACAAACAGGACATCCTACATACATAAAGACAAACAGGACATCCTACATACATAAAGACAAACAGGACATCCTACATACATAAAGACAAACAGGACATCCTACATACATAAAGACAAACAGGACATCCTACGTACATAAAGACAAACAGGACATCCTACATACATAAAGACAAACAGGACAAGACAAACAGGACATCCTACGTACATAAAGACAAACAGGACATCCTACATACATAAAGACAAACAGGACATCCTACGTACATAAAGACAAACAGGACATCCTACATACATAAAGACAAACAGGACATCCTACATACATAAAGACAAACAGGACATCCTACATACATAAAGACAAACAGGACATCCTACGTACATAAAGACAAACAGGACATCCTACATACATAAAGACAAACAGGACATCCTATGTACATAAAGACAAACAGGACATCCTACATACATAAAGACAAACAGGACATCCTACGTACATAAAGACAAACAGGACATCCTATGTACATAAAGACAAACAGGACATCCTACATACATAAAGACAAACAGGACATCCTACGTACATAAAGACAAACAGGACATCCTACATACATAAAGACAAACAGGACATCCTACGTACATAAAGACAAACAGGACATCCTACGTACATAAAGACAAACAGGACATCCTATGTACATAAAGACAAACAGAACATCCTACACACCTGCATGTCTACAAACCTGCATGTCTACAAACCTGCATGTCTACAAACCTGCACATCTACAAACCTGCATGTCTACAAACCTGCATGTCTACAAACCTGCACATCTACAAACCTGCACATCTACAAACCTGCACATCTACAAACCTGCATGTCTACAAACCTGCATGTCTACAAACCTGCATGTCTACAAACTTGCACATCTACAAACCTGTATGTCTACAAACCTGCACATCAACAAACCTGCAGGTCTACAAACCTGCAGGTCTACAAACATGCATGTCTACAAACCTGCACATCTACAAACCTGCACATCTACAAACCTGCACATCTACAAACCTTCATGTCTACAAACCTGCATGTCTACAAACCTGCATGTCAACAAACCTGCATATCTACAAACCTGCATGTCTACAAACCTGCACATCTACAAACCTGCATGTCTACAAACCTGCACATCTACAAACCTGCACATCTACAAACCTGCACATCTACAAACCTGCATGTCTACAAACCTGCACATCTACAAACCTTCATGTCTACAAACTTGCATGTCTACAAACCTGCATGTCTAAAAACCTTCATGTCTACACACCTGCATGTCTACAAACCTGCATGTATACACACCTGCATGTCTACAAACCTGCATGTCTACAAACCTGCATGTCTACACACCTGCATGTCTACAAACCTGCATAGACATACCTGCATGTCTACAAACCTGCATGTCTACAAACCTTCATGTCTACAAACCTGCATGTCTACAAACCTACAGGTCTACAAACCTGCATGTCTACAAACCTGCATGTCTACACACCTGCATGTCTACAAACCTGCATGTCTACACACCTGCATGTCTACAAACCTGCATGTCTACAAACCTTCATGTCTACAAACCTGCATGTCTACACACCTGCATGTCTACAAACCTTCATGTCTACAAACCTGCATATCTACAAACCTGCACATCTACAAACCTGCATGTCTACAAACCTGCACATCTACAAACCTTCATGTCTACAAACCTGCATGTCTACAAACCTGCACATCTACAAACCTGCACATCTACAAACCTGCATGTCTACAAACCTTCATGTCTACAAACCTGCATGTCTACAAACCTTCATGTCTACAAACCTGCATGTCTACACACCTGCATGTCTACAAACCTGCACATCTACAAACCTGCATGTCTACACACCTGCATGTCTACAAACCTGCATGTCTACAAACCTTCATGTCTACACACCTGCATGTCTACAAACCTGCATGTCTACAAACCTTCATGTCTACACACCTGCATGTCTACAAACCTGCATGTCTACACACCTGCATGTCTACAAACCTGCATGTCTACAAACCTGCAAGTCTACAAACCTGCATGTCTACAAACCTGCATGTCTACAAACCTGCATGTCTACAAAACTGCAAGTCTACAAACCTGCATGTCTACAAACCTTCATGTCTACAAACCTGCATGTCTAAACACCTGCATGTCTACAAACCTGCATGTCTACAAACCTGCATGTCTACACACCTGCATGTCTACAAACCTGCATGTCTACAAACCTGCACATCTACAAACCTGCATGTCTGCAGGTTCTGCACATCTACAAACCTGCATGTCTACAAACCTGCATGTCTACAAACCTGCATGTCTACAAACCTGCACATCTACAAACCTGCACATCTACAAACCTGCACATCTACAAACCTGCATGTCTACAAATCTTCATGTCTACAAACCTGCACATCTACAAACCTGCACATCTACAAACCTGCACATCTACAAACCTTCATGTCTACAAACCTGCATGTCTACAAACCTGCATGTCAACAAACCTGCATATCTACAAACCTGCATGTCTACAAACCTGCACATCTACAAACCTGCATGTCTACAAACCTGCACATCTACAAACCTGCACATCTACAAACCTGCACATCTACAAACCTGCATGTCTACAAACCTGCACATCTACAAACCTTCATGTCTACAAACTTGCATGTCTACAAACCTGCATGTCTAAAAACCTTCATGTCTACACACCTGCATGTCTACAAACCTGCATGTATACACACCTGCATGTCTACAAACCTGCATGTCTACAAACCTGCATGTCTACACACCTGCATGTCTACAAACCTGCATAGACATACCTGCATGTCTACAAACCTGCATGTCTACAAACCTTCATGTCTACAAACCTGCATGTCTACAAACCTGCATGTCTACAAACCTGCATGTCTACACACCTGCATGTCTACAAACCTGCATGTCTACAAACCTGCATGTCTACACACCTGCATGTCTACAAACCTGCATGTCTACAAACCTTCATGTCTACAAACCTGCATGTCTACACACCTGCATGTCTACAAACCTTCATGTCTACAAACCTGCATATCTACAAACCTGCACATCTACAAACCTGCATGTCTACAAACCTGCACATCTACAAACCTTCATGTCTACAAACCTGCATGTCTACAAACCTGCACATCTACAAACCTGCACATCTACAAACCTGCATGTCTACAAACCTTCATGTCTACAAACCTGCATGTCTACAAACCTTCATGTCTACAAACCTGCATGTCTACACACCTGCATGTCTACAAACCTGCACATCTACAAACCTGCATGTCTACACACCTGCATGTCTACAAACCTGCATGTCTACAAACCTTCATGTCTACAAACCTGCAAGTCTACAAACCTGCATGTCTACAAACCTGCATGTCTACAAACCTGCATGTCTACAAAACTGCAAGTCTACAAACCTGCATGTCTACAAACCTTCATGTCTACAAACCTGCATGTCTAAACACCTGCATGTCTACAAACCTGCATGTCTACAAACCTGCATGTCTACACACCTGCATGTCTACAAACCTGCATGTCTACAAACCTGCACATCTACAAACCTGCATGTCTGCAGGTTCTGCACATCTACAAACCTGCATGTCTACAAACCTGCATGTCTACAAACCTGCATGTCTACAAACCTGCACATCTACAAACCTGCACATCTACAAACCTGCACATCTACAAACCTGCATGTCTACAAATCTTCATGTCTACAAACCTTCATGTGTACACACCTGCACATCTACAAACTTTCATGTCTACAAACCTGCACATCTACAAACCTGCATGTCTACAAACCTGCATGTCTACAAACCTGCATGTCTACAAACCTGCATGTCTACAAACCTGCACATCTACAAACCTGCACATCTACAAACCTGCACATCTACAAACCTGCATGTCTACAAACCTGCCTGTCTACAAACCTGCATGTCTACAAACCTGCACATCTACAAACCTGCATGTCTACAAACCTGCACATCTACAAACCTGCATGTCTACAAACCTGCACATCTACAAACCTTCATGTCTACAAACCTGCAGATCTACAAACCTGCCTGTCTACAAACCACCTGCATGTCTACAAACCTGCCTGTCTACAAACCACCTGCATGTCTACAAACCTGCATGTCTACAAACCTGCATGTCTACAAACCTGCATGTCTACAAACCTGCACATCTACAAACCTGCATGTCTACAAACCTGCATGTCTACAAACCTGCACATCTACAAACCTGCACATCTACAAACATGCATGTCTACAAACCCTGCACATCTACAAACCTGCATGTCTACAAACCCTGCACATCTACAAACCTGCAGTCTACAAACCTGCATGTCTACAAACCTTCATGTCTAACACCTGCACATCTACAAACTGCATGTCTACAAACCTGCATGTCAACAAACCTGCATATCTACAAACCTGCATGTCTACAAACCTGCACATCTACAAACCTGCCTGTCTACAAACCTGCCTGTCTACAAACCTTCATGTATACACACCTGCATGTCTACAAACCTGCCTGTCTACAAACCTGCATGTCTACAAACCTTCATGTCTACAAACCTTCATGTCTACAAACCTGCATGTCTACAAACCTTCATGTCTACAAACCTGCATGTCTACAAACCTGCCTGTCTACAAACCTGCATGTCTACAAACCTGCATGTCTAAAACCTGCATGTCTACAAACCTGCATGTCTACAAACCTGCATGTCTACAAACCTGCATGTCTACAAACCTGCATGTCTACAAACCTGCATGTCTACAAACCTGCATGTCTACAAACCTGCATGTCTACAAACCTGCATGTCTACAAACCTGCACATCTACAAACCTGCACATCTACAAACCTGCATGTCTACAAACCTGCACATCTACAAACCTGCACATCTACAAACCTTCATGTCTACAAACCTGCCTGTCTACAAACCTGCACATCTACAAACCTGCACATCTACAAACCTGCACATCTACAAACCTGCATATCTACAAACCCTGCACATCTACAAACCTGCACATCTACACACCTGCATGTCTACAAACCTGCATGTCTACAAACCTTCATGTCTACAAACCTGCATATCTACAAAAACCACCTGTATGTCTACAAAAACCACCTGCATGTCAACAAAAACCACATGCATGTCTACAAAAACCACCTGTATGTCTACAAAAACACTTGCATGTCTACAAAAACAACCCACATGTCTACAAGAACCACCTGCTTGTCTACAAAAATCACCTACATGTCTACAAAAACCACCAGCATGTCTACATAAACCACCTGTATGTATAAATAAACCACCTGCATGTATACAAAAACCACATGCATGTCTACAAAAACCACCCATATGTCTACAACAACCACCTGCATGTCTACATAAACCACCTGCATGTCTACATAAACCACATGCATGTCTACAAATACCAACTGCACCCACACCCACATGTCTACAAAACAACCTGCATGTCTACAAAACCACCTGCATGTCTACAAACACAACCCGCATGTCTACAAGAACCACCTGCTTGTCTAAAAAAAAAAACCTGCATGTCTACATAAACCACCTGCATGTCTACATAAACCACCTGCATGCTGCATAAACCACCTGCATGTATACAAAAACCACATGCATGTCTACAAAAACCACCCACATGTCTACAACAACCACCTGTATGTCTACAAAGACACCAGTGAGTGGTCTATGGAGACATGTCTAAATAAAAGGATAAACTTTATTATTTTACAACAATTACTAAAACAATATTAACAATATTTAACAACTTACATTAATCACTCTCGATGGTGCAGATAAAATAGGGTATGTGGTATATGCTCACAACCTATGTATAAGTTGGCCTTAATTGTCCACACCCCACACCAAACATACCATCACTCACATAAAGAAGTTTGGCTCAAGGATAATGTTAAGATGATTAAGTTAATCAGTTGTGCATACTTTTTACATAGCAGAAACACTTGATGACCAGATATGATCAGGTAATATAAAACATCAAAAAACCATCCCTGAAAACTCATACAGTATATCACAGTTCTGCAGGCATGTCTTACAAATCATTTAAATGTAATGACAAATCATTTTATTGAAGAGATTCATTACTAAACTTATTGCACAAACAGTAAAACACCCCTGGTTCTGTGTATCCTATAGCCACTATAACCATCTGGTTCTGTGTATCCTATAGCCATTATAACCATTTGGTTCTGTGTATCCTATAGCCACTATAACCATCTGGTTATGTGTATCCTATAGCCAGTATAACCATCTGGTTCTGTGTATCCTATAGCCACTATAACCATCCGGTTATGTGTATCTTATAGCCACTATAACCATCTGGTTCTGTGTATCATACAGCCACTATGAACATCTGGTTCTGTGTATCCTATAGCCACTATAACCATCCGGTTATGTGTATCTTATAGCCACTATAACCATCTGGTTATGTGTATCCTATAGCCACTATAACCATCTGGTTATGTGTATCCTATAACCACTATTACCATCTGGTTATGTGTATCCTATAGCCACTATAACCATCTGGTTCTTTGTATCCTATAGCCACTATAACCATCTGGTTCTGTGTATCCTATAACCACTATTACCATCTGGTTCTGTGTATCCTATAGCCACTATAACCATCTGGTTATGTGTATCCTATAGCCACTATAACCATCTGGTTCTTTGTATCCTATAACCACTATTACCATCTGGTTATGTGTATCCTATAGCCACTATAACCATCTGGTTCTGTGTATCCTATAACCACTATTACCATCTGGTTATGTGTATCCTATAGCCACTATAACCATCTGGTTCTGTGTATCCTATAGCCACTATAACCATCTGGTTCTGTGTATCCTATAACCACTATAACCATCTGGTTCTTTGTATCCTATATCCACTATAATCATCTGGTTCTTTGTATCCTATAACCACTATTACCATCTGGTTCTTTGTATCCTATAGCCACTATAACCATCTGGTTCTTTGTATCCTATAGCCACTATAACCATCTGGTTCTTTGTATCCTATAGCCACTATAACCATCTGGTTCTTTGTATCCTATAGCCACTATAACCATCTGGTTCTTTGTATCCTATAGCCACTATAACCATCTGGTTCTGTGTATCCTATAACCACTATAACCATCTGGTTCTGTGTATCCTATAACCACTATTACCATCTGGTTCTTTGTATCCTATAACCACTATAACCATCTGGTTATGTGTATCCTATAGCCACTATAACCATCTGGTTCTTTGTATCCTATAACCACTATAACCATCTGGTTCTTTGTATCCTATAACCACCATAACCATCTGGTTATGTGTATCATACAGCCACTATAACCATCTGGTTATGTGTATCCTATAGCCACTATAACCATCTGGTTCTTTGTATCCTATAACCACTATAACCATCTGGTTCTTTGTATCCTATAACCACTATTACCATCTGGTTATGTGTATCATACAGCCACTATAACCATCTGGTTCTTTGTATCCTATAGCCACTATAACCATCTGGTTCTTTGTATCCTATAACCACTATAACCATCTGGTTCTTTGTATCCTATAACCACTATTACCATCTGGTTATGTGTATCATACAGCCACTATAACCATCTGGTTCTTTGTATCCTATAGCCACTATAACCATCTGGTTCTTTGTATCCTATAACCACTATTACCATCTGGTTATGTGTATCATACAGCCACTATAACCATCTGGTTCTTTGTATCCTATAGCCACTATAACCATCTGGTTCTTTGTATCCTATAACCACTATAACCATCTGGTTCTTTGTATCCTATAACCACTATTACCATCTGGTTATGTGTATAGCATACAGCCACTATAACCATCTGGTTCTGTGTATCCTATAGCCACTATAACCATCTGGTTCTTTGTATCCTATAGCCACTATAACCATCTGGTTCTGTGTATCCTATAGCCACTATAACCATCTGGTTCTTTGTATCCTATAGCCACTATAACCATCTGGTTCTTTGTATCCTATAGCCAATTTAACCATCTGGTTCTGTGTATCCTATAGCCACTATAACCATCTGGTTCTTTGTATCCTATAGCCACTATAACCATCTGGTTCTTTGTATCCTATAGCCACTATAACCATCTGGTTCTGTGTATCCTATAGCCACTATAACCATCTGGTTCTTTGTATCCTATAGCCACTATAACCATCTGGTTCTTTGTATCCTATAGCCACTATAACCATCTGGTTCTTTGTATCCTATAGCCACTATAACCATCTGGTTCTTTGTATCCTATAGCCACTATAACCATCTGGTTCTGTGTATCCTATAGCCACTATAACCATCTGGTTCTTTGTATCCTATAGCCACTATAACCATCTGGTTCTGTGTATCCTATAGCCACTATAACCATCTGGTTCTGTGTATCCTATAGCCACTATAACCATCTGGTTCTTTGTATCCTATAGCCACTATAACCATCTGGTTCTGTGTATCCTATAGCCACTATAACCATCTGGTTCTTGTATCCTATAGCCACTATAACCATCTGGTTCTTTGTATCCTATAGCCACTATAACCATCTGGTTCTGTGTATCCTATAGCCACTATAACCATCTGGTTCTTTGTATCCTATAGCCACTATAACCATCTGGTTCTGTGTATCCTATAGCCACTATAACCATCTGGTTCTTTGTATCCTATAGCCACTATAACCATCTGGTTCTTTGTATCCTATAGCCACTATAACCATCTGGTTCTGTGTATCCTATAGCCACTATAACCATCTGGTTCTTTGTATCCTATAGCCACTATAACCATCTGGTTCTTTGTATCCTATAGCCACTATAACCATCTGGTTCTTTGTATCCTATAGCCACTATAACCATCTGGTTCTTTGTATCCTATAGCCACTATAACCATCTGGTTCTTTGTATCCTATAGCCACTATAACCATCTGGTTCTTTGTATCCTATAGCCACTATAACCATCTGGTTCTGGTATCCTATAGCCACTATAACCATCTGGTTCTTTGTATCCTATAGCCACTATAACCATCTGGTTCTGTGTATCCTATAGCCACTATAACCATCTGGTTCTGTGTATCCTATAGCCACTATAACCATCTGGTTCTGTGTATCCTATAGCCACTATAACCATCTGGTTCTGTGTATCCTATAACCACTATTACCATCTGGTTCTTTGTATCCTATAACCACTATAACCATCTGGTTCTGTGTATCCTATAACCACTATAACCATCTGGTTCTGTGTATCCTATAACCACTATAACCATCTGGTTCTTTGTATCCTATAGCCACTATAACCATCTGGTTCTTTGTATCCTATAACCACTATAACCATCTGGTTCTGTGTATCCTATAACCACTATAACCATCTGGTTCTGTGTATCCTATAACCACTATAACCATCTGGTTCTTTGTATCCTATAACCACTATAACCATCTGGTTCTGTGTATCCTATAACCACTATAACCATCTGGTTCTGTGTATCCTATAGCCACTATAACCATCTGGTTCTTTGTATCCTATAGCCACTATAACCATCTGGTTCTGTGTATCCTATAGCCACTATAACCATCTGGTTCTGTGTATCCTATAGCCACTATAACCATCTGGTTCTTTGTATCCTATAGCCACTATAACCATCTGGTTCTGTGTATCCTATAACCACTATAACCATCTGGTTCTTTGTATCCTATAGCCACTATAACCATCTGGTTCTTTGTATCCTATACCACTATAACCATCTGGTTCTGTGTATCCTATAGCCACTATAACCATCTGGTTCTTTGTATCCTATAGCCACTATAACCATCTGGTTCTTTGTATCCTATAACCACTATAACCATCTGGTTCTTTGTATCCTATAGCCACTATAACCATCTGGTTCTGTGTATCCTATAGCCACTATAACCATCTGGTTCTGTGTATCCTATAGCCACTATAACCATCTGGTTCTTTGTATCCTATAGCCACTATAACCATCTGGTTCTGTGTATCCTATAGCCACTATAACCATCTGGTTCTTTGTATCCTATAGCCACTATAACCATCTGGTTCTTTGTATCCTATAGCCACTATAACCATCTGGTTCTGTGTATCCTATAGCCACTATAACCATCTGGTTCTTTGTATCCTATAGCCACTATAACCATCTGGTTCTGTGTATCCTATAGCCACTATAACCATCTGGTTCTGTGTATCCTATAACCACTATAACCATCTGGTTCTTTGTATCCTATAACCACTATAACCATCTGGTTCTTTGTATCCTATAACCACTATAACCATCTGGTTCTTTGTATCCTATAGCCACTATAACCATCTGGTTCTGTGTATCCTATAACCACTATAACCATCTGGTTCTGTGTATCCTATAACCACTGTAACCATCTGGTTCTTTGTATCCTATAGCCACTATAACCACCTGGTTCTTTGTATCCTATAACCACTATAACCATCTGGTTATGTGTATCCTATAACCACTATAACCATCTGGTTCTGTGTATCCTATAACCACTATAACCATCTGGTTCTGTGTATCCTATAACCACTATAACCATCTGGTTCTGTGTATCCTATAACCACTGTAACCATCTGGTTCTTTGTATCCTATAGCCACTATAACCATCTGGTTCTTTGTATCCTATAGCCACTATAACCATCTGGTTCTTTGTATCCTATAACCACTATAACCATCTGGTTCTTTGTATCCTATAACCACTATTACCATCTGGTTATGTGTATCCTATAGCCACTAGAACCATCTGGTTCTTTGTATCCTATAACCACTATTACCATCTGGTTATGTGTATCCTATAGCCACTATAACCATCTGGTTCTGTGTATCCTATAGCCACTATAACCATCTGGTTCTTTGTATCCTATAGCCACTATAACCATCTGGTTCTGTGTATCCTATAGCCACTATAACCATCTGGTTCTTTGTATCCTATAGCCACTATAACCATCTGGTTCTGTGTATCCTATAACCACTATAACCATCTGGTTCTTTGTATCCTATAGCCACTATAACCATCTGGTTCTTTGTATCCTATAGCCACTATAACCATCTGGTTCTGTGTATCCTATAGCCACTATAACCATCTGGTTCTTTGTATCCTATAGCCACTATAACCATCTGGTTCTGTGTATCCTATAGCCACTATAACCATCTGGTTCTTGTATCCTATAGCCACTATAACCATCTGGTTCTGTGTATCCTATAACCACTATAACCATCTGGTTCTTGTATCCTATAGCCACTATAACCATCTGGTTCTTTGTATCCTATAGCCACTATAACCATCTGGTGTGTATCCTATAGCCACTATAACCATCTGGTTCTGTGTATCCTATAACCACTATAACCATCTGGTTCTGGTATCCTATAGCCACTATAACCATCTGGTTCTTTGTATCCTATAGCCACTATAACCATCTGGTTCTGTGTATCCTATAGCCACTATAACCATCTGGTTCTTTGTATCCTATAGCCACTATAACCATCTGGTTCTTTGTATCCTATAGCCACTATAACCATCTGGTTCTTTGTATCCTATAACCACTATAACCATCTGGTTCTTTGTATCCTATAGCCACTATAACCATCTGGTTCTGTGTATCCTATAGCCACTATAACCATCTGGTTCTTTGTATCCTATAGCCACTATAACCATCTGGTTCTGTGTATCCTATAGCCACTATAACCATCTGGTTCTTTGTATCCTATAGCCACTATAACCATCTGGTTCTTTGTATCCTATAGCCACTATAACCATCTGGTTCTTTGTATCCTATAGCCACTATAACCATCTGGTTCTTTGTATCCTATAGCCACTATAACCATCTGGTTCTTTGTATCCTATAGCCACTATAACCATCTGGTTCTTTGTATCCTATAGCCACTATAACCATCTGGTTCTTTGTATCCTATAGCCACTATAACCATCTGGTTCTTTGTATCCTATAGCCACTATAACCATCTGGTTCTTTGTATCCTATAGCCACTATAATCATCTGGTTCTGTGTATCCTATAGCCACTATAACCATCTGGTTATGTGTATCCTATAGCCACTATAACCATCTGGTTCTTTGTATCCTATAACCACTATAACCATCTGGTTCTTTGTATCCTATAGCCACTATAACCATCTGGTTCTTTGTATCCTATAGCCACTATAACCATCTGGTTCTTTGTATCCTATAGCCACTATAACCATCTGGTTCTGTGTATCCTATAGCCACTATAACCATCTGGTTCTGCGTATCCTATAGCCACTATGAACATCCGGTTATGTGTATCCTATAGCCACTATAACCATCTGGTTATGTGTATCCTATAGCCACTATAACCATCTGGTTCTTTGTATCCTATAGCCACTATAACCATCTGGTTCTGTGTATCCTATAGCCACTATAACCATCTGGTTCTGTGTATCCTATAGCCACTATAACCATCTGGTTCTGTGTATCCTATAGCCACTATAACCATCTGGTTCTGTGTATCCTATAACCACTATTACCATCTGGTTCTTTGTATCCTATAACCACTATAACCATCTGGTTCTGTGTATCCTATAACCACTATTACCATCTGGTTCTGTGTATCCTATAACCACTGTAACCATCTGGTTCTTTGTATCCTATAGCCACTATAACCACCTGGTTCTTTGTATCCTATAACCACTATAACCATCTGGTTATGTGTATCCTATAACCACTATAACCATCTGGTTCTGTGTATCCTATAACCACTATAACCATCTGGTTCTGTGTATCCTATAACCACTATAACCATCTGGTTCTGTGTATCCTATAACCACTATAACCATCTGGTTCTTGTATCCTATAGCCACTATAACCATCTGGTTCTTTGTATCCTATAGCCACTATAACCATCTGGTTCTTTGTATCCTATAACCACTATAACCATCTGGTTCTTTGTATCCTATAACCACTATACCATCTGGTTTGTGTATCCTATAGCCACTATAACCATCTGGTTCTTTGTATCCTATAACCACTATTACCATCTGGTTATGTGTATCCTATAGCCACTATAACCATCTGGTTCTGTGTATCATACAGCCACTATAACCATCTGGTTCTTTGTATCCTATAGCCACTATAACCATCTGGTTCTGTGTATCATACAGCCACTATAACCATCTGGTTCTTTGTATCCTATAGCCACTATAACCATCTGGTTCTGCGTATCCTATAACCACTATAACCATCTGGTTCTTTGTATCCTATAGCCACTATAACCATCTGGTTCTTTGTATCCTATAGCCACTATAACCATCTGGTTCTGTGTATCCTATAGCCACTATAACCATCTGGTTATGTGTATCCTATAGCCACTATAACCATCTGGTTCTGTGTATCCTATAGCCACTATAACCATCTGGTTCTTTGTATCCTATAGCCACTATAACCATCTGGTTCTTTGTATCCTATAGCCACTATAACCATCTGGTTCTTTGTATCCTATAACCACTATTACCATCTGGTTATTTGTATCCTATAGCCACTATAACCATCTGGTTCTGTGTATCCTATAGCCACTATAACCATCTGGTTCTTTGTATCCTATAGCCACTATAACCATCTGGTTCTGTGTATCCTATAGCCACTATAACCATCTGGTTCTTTGTATCCTATAGCCACTATAACCATCTGGTTCTTTGTATCCTATAGCCACTATAACCATCTGGTTCTTTGTATCCTATAGCCACTATAACCATCTGGTTCTTTGTATCCTATAGCCACTATAACCATCTGGTTCTTTGTATCCTATAGCCACTATAACCATCTGGTTCTTTGTATCCTATAGCCACTATAACCATCTGGTTCTTTGTATCCTATAGCCACTATAACCATCTGGTTCTTTGTATCCTATAGCCACTATAACCATCTGGTTCTTTGTATCCTATAGCCACTATAATCATCTGGTTCTGTGTATCCTATAGCCACTATAACCATCTGGTTATGTGTATCCTATAGCCACTATAACCATCTGGTTCTTTGTATCCTATAACCACTATAACCATCTGGTTCTTTGTATCCTATAGCCACTATAACCATCTGGTTCTTTGTATCCTATAGCCACTATAACCATCTGGTTCTTTGTATCCTATAGCCACTATAACCATCTGGTTCTGTGTAT
>CM026386.1:32513002-32669591 GCA_014843695.1 Archivesica marissinica | reverse complement strand
ACCATCTGGTTCTGTGTATCCTATAGCCACTATAACCATCTGGTTCTGTGTATCCTATAGCCACTATAACCATCTGGTTCTGTGTATCCTATAGCCACTATAACCATCTGGTTCTGTGTATCCTATAGCCACTATAACCATCTGGTTCTTTGTATCCTATAGCCACTATAACCATCTGGTTCTGTGTATCCTATAGCCACTATAACCATCTGGTTCTTTGTATCCTATAGCCACTATAACCATCTGGTTCTTTGTATCCTATAGCCACTATAACCATCTGGTTCTGTGTATCCTATAGCCACTATAACCATCTGGTTCTGTGTATCCTATAGCCACTATAACCATCTGGTTCTTTGTATCCTATAGCCACTATACCATCTGGTTCTGTGTATCCTATAGCCACTATAACCATCTGGTTCTTTGTATCCTATAGCCACTATAACCATCTGGTTCTTTGTATCCTATAGCCACTATAACCATCTGGTTCTGTGTATCCTATAGCCACTATAACCATCTGGTTCTTTGTATCCTATAGCCACTATAACCATCTGGTTCTTTGTATCCTATAGCCACTATAACCATCTGGTTCTGTGTATCCTATAGCCACTATAACCATCTGGTTCTTTGTATCCTATAGCCACTATAACCATCTGGTTCTGTGTATCCTATAGCCACTATAACCATCTGGTTCTTTGTATCCTATAGCCACTATAACCATCTGGTTCTTTGTATCCTATAGCCACTATAACCATCTGGTTCTTTGTATCCTATAGCCACTATAACCATCTGGTTCTTTGTATCCTATAGCCACTATAACCATCTGGTTCTGTGTATCCTATAGCCACTATAACCATCTGGTTCTTTGTATCCTATAGCCACTATAACCATCTGGTTCTTTGTATCCTATAGCCACTATAACCATCTGGTTTGTGTATCCTATAGCCACTATAACCATCTGGTTCTTTGTATCCTATAGCCACTATAACCATCTGGTTCTGTGTATCCTATAGCCACTATAACCATCTGGTTATGTGTATCCTATAGCCATTATAACCATATGGTTATGTGTATCCTATAGCCACTATAACCATCTGGTTATGTGTATCATATAGCCACTATAACCATCTGGTTATTTGTATCATATAGCCACTATAACCATCTGGTTCTGTGTATCCTATAGCCACTATAACCATCTGGTTCTGTGTATCCTATAGCCATTATAACCATTTGGTTCTGTGTATCCTATAGCCACTATAACCATCTGGTTATGTGTATCCTATAGCCACTATAACCATCTGGTTCTGTGTATCCTATAGCCACTATAACCATCTGGTTATGTGTATCTTATAGCCACTATAACCATCTGGTTCTGTGTATCATACAGCCACTATGAACATCTGGTTCTGTGTATCCTATAGCCACTATAACCATCTGGTTATGTGTATCTTATAGCCACTATAACCATCTGGTTATGTGTATCCTATAGCCACTATAACCATCTGGTTCTGTGTATCCTATAACCACTATTACCATCTGGTTATGTGTATCCTATAGCCACTATAACCATCTGGTTCTTTGTATCCTATAGCCACTATAACCATCTGGTTCTGTGTATCCTATAACCACTATAACCATCTGGTTCTGTGTATCCTATAGCCACTATAACCATCTGGTTCTGTGTATCCTATAGCCACTATAACCATCTGGTTCTTGTATCCTATAGCCACTATAACCATCTGGTTCTGTGTATCCTATAGCCACTATAACCATCTGGTTCTTGTATCCTATAACCACTATACCATCTGGTTCTGTGTATCCTATAGCCACTATAACCATCTGGTTCTTTGTATCCTATAGCCACTATAACCATCTGGTTCTGTGTATCCTATAGCCACTATAACCATCTGGTTCTTTGTATCCTATAGCCACTATAACCATCTGGTTCTTTGTATCCTATAGCCACTATAACCATCTGGTTCTGTGTATCCTATAGCCACTATAACCATCTGGTTCTTTGTATCCTATAGCCACTATAACCATCTGGTTCTTTGTATCCTATAGCCACTATAACCATCTGGTTCTTTGTATCCTATAACCACTATAACCATCTGGTTCTTTGTATCCTATAACCACTATAACCATCTGGTTCTGTGTATCCTATAGCCACTATAACCATCTGGTTCTTTGTATCCTATAGCCACTATAACCATCTGGTTCTGTGTATCCTATAGCCACTATAACCATCTGGTTCTGTGTATCCTATAGCCACTATAACCATCTGGTTCTTTGTATCCTATAGCCACTATAACCATCTGGTTCTTTGTATCCTATAGCCACTATAACCATCTGGTTCTGTGTATCCTATAGCCACTATAACCATCTGGTTCTTTGTATCCTATAGCCACTATAACCATCTGGTTCTTTGTATCCTATAGCCACTATAACCATCTGGTTCTTTGTATCCTATAGCCACTATAACCATCTGGTTCTTTGTATCCTATAGCCACTATAACCATCTGGTTCTTTGTATCCTATAGCCACTATAACCATCTGGTTCTTTGTATCCTATAGCCACTATAACCATCTGGTTCTTTGTATCCTATAGCCACTATAACCATCTGGTTCTTTGTATCCTATAGCCACTATAACCATCTGGTTCTTTGTATCCTATAGCCACTATAACCATCTGGTTCTGTGTATCCTATAGCCACTATAACCATCTGGTTCTTTGTATCCTATAGCCACTATAACCATCTGGTTCTGTGTATCCTATAGCCACTATAACCATCTGGTTCTGTGTATCCTATAGCCACTATAACCATCTGGTTCTGTGTATCCTATAGCCACTATAACCATCTGGTTCTGTGTATCCTATAGCCACTATAACCATCTGGTTATGTGTATCCTATAGCCAGTATAACCATCTGGTTCTGTGTATCCTATAGCCACTATAACCATCTGGTTATGTGTATCTTATAGCCACTATAACCATCTGGTTCTGTGTATCTAAGCCACTATACATCTGGTTCTGTGTATCCTATAGCCACTATAACCATCTGGTTATGTGTATCCTATAGCCACTATAACCATCTGGTTATGTGTATCCTATAGCCACTATAACCATCTGGTTATGTGTATCCTATAACCACTATTACCATCTGGTTATGTGTATCCTATAGCCACTATAACCATCTGGTTCTTTGTATCCTATAGCCACTATAACCATCTGGTTCTGTGTATCCTATAGCCACTATAACCATCTGGTTCTGTGTATCCTATAGCCACTATAACCATCTGGTTCTGTGTATCCTATAGCCACTATAACCATCTGGTTCTTTGTATCCTATAACCACTATAACCATCTGGTTATGTGTATCCTATAGCCACTATAACCATCTGGTTCTGTGTATCCTATAACCACTATAACCATCTGGTTATGTGTATCCTATAGCCACTATAACCATCTGGTTCTGTGTATCCTATAGCCACTATAACCATCTGGTTCTGTGTATCCTATAGCCACTATAACCATCTGGTTCTTTGTATCCTATAGCCACTATAACCATCTGGTTCTTTGTATCCTATAACCACTATAACCATCTGGTTCTTTGTATCCTATAGCCACTATAACCATCTGGTTCTTTGTATCCTATAGCCACTATAACCATCTGGTTCTTTGTATCCTATAGCCACTATAACCATCTGGTTCTTTGTATCCTATAACCACTATAACCATCTGGTTCTTTGTATCCTATAACCACTATTACCATCTGGTTATGTGTATCCTATAGCCACTAGAACCATCTGGTTCTTTGTATCCTATAACCACTATTACCATCTGGTTATGTGTATCCTATAGCCACTATAACCATCTGGTTATGTGTATCATACAGCCACTATAACCATCTGGTTCTTTGTATCCTATAGCCACTATAACCATCTGGTTCTGTGTATCCTATAGCCACTATAACCATCTGGTTCTTTGTATCCTATAGCCACTATAACCATCTGGTTCTGTGTATCCTATAGCCACTATAACCATCTGGTTCTGTGTATCCTATAGCCACTATAACCATCTGGTTCTTTGTATCCTATAGCCACTATAACCATCTGGTTCTTTGTATCCTATAGCCACTATAACCATCTGGTTCTGTGTATCCTATAGCCACTATAACCATCTGGTTCTTTGTATCCTATAGCCACTATAACCATCTGGTTCTGTGTATCCTATAGCCACTATAACCATCTGGTTCTTTATCCTATAGCCACTATAACCATCTGGTTCTGTGTATCCTATAGCCACTATAACCATCTGGTTCTTTGTATCCTATAGCCACTATAACCATCTGGTTCTGTGTATCCTATAGCCACTATAACCATCTGGTTCTTTGTATCCTATAGCCACTATAACCATCTGGTTCTTTGTATCCTATAGCCACTATAACCATCTGGTTCTGTGTATCCTATAGCCACTATAACCATCTGGTTCTTTGTATCCTATAGCCACTATAACCATCTGGTTCTTTGTATCCTATAGCCACTATAACCATCTGGTTCTGTGTATCCTATAGCCACTATAACCATCTGGTTCTTTGTATCCTATAGCCACTATAACCATCTGGTTCTGTGTATCCTATAGCCACTATAACCATCTGGTTCTTTGTATCCTATAGCCACTATAACCATCTGGTTCTTTGTATCCTATAACCACTATAACCATCTGGTTCTGTGTATCCTATAGCCACTATAACCATCTGGTTCTTTGTATCCTATAGCCACTATAACCATCTGGTTCTTTGTATCCTATAACCACTATAACCATCTGGTTCTTTGTATCCTATAACCACTATTACCATCTGGTTATGTGTATCCTATAGCCACTATAACCATCTGGTTCTTTGTATCCTATAACCACTATTACCATCTGGTTATGTGTATCCTATAGCCACTATAACCATCTGGTTCTGTGTATCATACAGCCACTATAACCATCTGGTTCTTTGTATCCTATAGCCACTATAACCATCTGGTTCTGTGTATCCTATAGCCACTATAACCATCTGGTTCTTTGTATCCTATAGCCACTATAACCATCTGGTTCTTTGTATCCTATAGCCACTATAACCATCTGGTTCTTTGTATCCTATAGCCACTATAACCATCTGGTTCTTTGTATCCTATAGCCACTATAACCATCTGGTTCTGTGTATCCTATAGCCACTATAACCATCTGGTTCTGTGTATCCTATAGCCACTATAACCATCTGGTTCTGTGTATCCTATAGCCACTATAACCATCTGGTTCTTTGTATCCTATAGCCACTATAACCATCTGGTTCTTTGTATCCTATAGCCACTATAACCATCTGGTTCTTTGTATCCTATAGCCACTATAACCATCTGGTTCTTTGTATCCTATAGCCACTATAACCATCTGGTTCTGTGTATCCTATAGCCACTATAACCATCTGGTTCTTTGTATCCTATAGCCACTATAACCATCTGGTTCTTTGTATCCTATAGCCACTATAACCATCTGGTTCTTTGTATCCTATAGCCACTATAACCATCTGGTTCTTTGTATCCTATAGCCACTATAACCATCTGGTTCTTTGTATCCTATAGCCACTATAACCATCTGGTTCTTTGTATCCTATAGCCACTATAACCATCTGGTTCTTTGTATCCTATAGCCACTATAACCATCTGGTTCTTTGTATCCTATAGCCACTATAACCATCTGGTTCTTTGTATCCTATAGCCACTATAATCATCTGGTTCTGTGTATCCTATAGCCACTATAACCATCTGGTTATGTGTATCCTATAGCCACTATAACCATCTGGTTCTTTGTATCCTATAACCACTATAACCATCTGGTTCTTTGTATCCTATAGCCACTATAACCATCTGGTTCTTTGTATCCTATAGCCACTATAACCATCTGGTTCTTTGTATCCTATAGCCACTATAACCATCTGGTTCTGTGTATCCTATAGCCACTATAACCATCTGGTTCTGCGTATCCTATAGCCACTATGAACATCCGGTTATGTGTATCCTATAGCCACTATAACCATCTGGTTATGTGTATCCTATAGCCACTATAACCATCTGGTTCTTTGTATCCTATAGCCACTATAACCATCTGGTTCTGTGTATCCTATAGCCACTATAACCATCTGGTTCTGTGTATCCTATAGCCACTATAACCATCTGGTTCTGTGTATCCTATAGCCACTATAACCATCTGGTTCTGTGTATCCTATAACCACTATTACCATCTGGTTCTTTGTATCCTATAACCACTATAACCATCTGGTTCTGTGTATCCTATAACCACTATTACCATCTGGTTCTGTGTATCCTATAACCACTGTAACCATCTGGTTCTTTGTATCCTATAGCCACTATAACCACCTGGTTCTTTGTATCCTATAACCACTATAACCATCTGGTTATGTGTATCCTATAACCACTATAACCATCTGGTTCTGTGTATCCTATAACCACTATAACCATCTGGTTCTGTGTATCCTATAACCACTATAACCATCTGGTTCTGTGTATCCTATAACCACTGTAACCATCTGGTTCTGTGTATCCTATAGCCACTATAACCATCTGGTTCTTTGTATCCTATAGCCACTATAACCATCTGGTTCTGTGTATCCTATAACCACTATAACCATCTGGTTCTGTGTATCCTATAGCCACTATAACCATCTGGTTCTGTGTATCCTATAGCCACTATAACCATCTGGTTCTTTGTATCCTATAACCACTATAACCATCTGGTTCTGTGTATCCTATAGCCACTATAACCATCTGGTTCTTTGTATCCTATAGCCACTATAACCATCTGGTTCTGTGTATCCTATAACCACTATAACCATCTGGTTCTTTGTATCCTATAACCACTATAACCATCTGGTTCTTTGTATCCTATAGCCACTATAACCATCTGGTTCTGTGTATCCTATAACCACTATAACCATCTGGTTCTTTGTATCCTATAACCACTATAACCATCTGGTTCTTTGTATCCTATAACCACTATAACCATCTGGTTCTGTGTATCCTATAGCCACTATAACCATCTGGTTCTTTGTATCCTATAGCCACTATAACCATCTGGTTCTGTGTATCCTATAGCCACTATAACCATCTGGTTCTTTGTATCCTATAGCCACTATAACCATCTGGTTCTTTGTATCCTATAGCCACTATAACCATCTGGTTCTGTGTATCCTATAGCCACTATAACCATCTGGTTCTTTGTATCCTATAGCCACTATAACCATCTGGTTCTGTGTATCCTATAGCCACTATAACCATCTGGTTCTTTGTATCCTATAGCCACTATAACCATCTGGTTCTTTGTATCCTATAGCCACTATAACCATCTGGTTCTTTGTATCCTATAGCCACTATAACCATCTGGTTCTTTGTATCCTATAGCCACTATAACCATCTGGTTCTTTGTATCCTATAGCCACTATAACCATCTGGTTCTGTGTATCCTATAGCCACTATAACCATCTGGTTATTTGTATCCTATAGCCACTATAACCATCTGGTTCTTTGTATCCTATAGCCACTATAACCATCTGGTTCTGTGTATCCTATAACCACTATAACCATCTGGTTCTTTGTATCCTATAGCCACTATAACCATCTGGTTCTTTGTATCCTATAACCACTATAACCATCTGGTTCTTTGTATCCTATAACCACTATAACCATCTGGTTCTTTGTATCCTATAGCCACTATAACCATCTGGTTCTTTGTATCCTATAGCCACTATAACCATCTGGTTCTTTGTATCCTATAGCCACTGTAACCATCTGGTTCTTTGTATCCTATAACCACTATAACCATCTGGTTCTTTGTATCCTATAGCCACTATAACCATCTGGTTCTTTGTATCCTATAGCCACTATAACCATCTGGTTCTTTGTATCCTATAACCACTATAACCAATCTCCATAATATTATCAAATCTAGAACAAATCCTATTTTATTTTTGCTCTCTTTAATTTTCACATTTTTTGTTCACCCCGCTCACACGGCTTGATCACAGATTTCCTGGCTTGATCACCCCTACCCCTACCTCTTCTGATTCTCAGGATATAACGGAGTCCCAATGTATTGTATGTTGTAAGTGCAAACACTTCAGAATTCACAGTAGCATATATGCCGCTGCCTGCCTTATCACTCATTCCCAGATCATGAAGTGTTTTGTGCTATATTGTTCTCTATGAAAATGTAACAAAGTCACATTGGGAAAATTTAAGGACTAAATGTAGCAGTCCTATGACCCCATTTGGACAAACTTGACAGAAGTATATTTGTAATGATGTTACAGACCTAACTTGACAGACGTATAGTTGTAATGATGTTACATACCTAACTTGACAGAAGTATAGTTGTAATGATGTTACAGACCTAACTTGACAGAAGTATACTTGTAATGATGTTACGGACCTAACTTGACAGAAGTATAGTTGTAATGATGTTACATACCTAACTTGACAGAAGTATAGTTGTAATGATGTTACGGACCTAACTTGACAGAAGTATAGTTGTAATGATGATACAGACCTAACTTGACAGAAGTATAGTTGTAATGATGTTACAGACCTAACTTGACAGACGTATAGTTGTAATGATGTTACAGACCTAACTTGACAGAAGTATAGTTGTAATGATGTTACAGACCTAACTTGACAAAAGTATACTTGTAATGATGTTACAGACCTAACTTGACAGATGTATGTTTAATGATGTTACAGACTAACTTGACAGATGTATAGTTGTAATGATGTTACAGACCAACTTGACAGAAGTATACTTGTAATGATGTTACAGACCTAACTTGACAGAAGTATACTTGTAATGATGTTACAGACCTAACTTGACAGAAGTATACTTGTAATGATGTTACAGACCTAACTTGACAGAAGTATACTTGTAATTATGTTACAGACCTGACTTGACAGAAGTATACTTGTAATGATGTTACAGACATAACTTGACAGAAGTATACTTGTAATGATGTTACGACCTAACTTGACAGAAGTATAGTTGTAATGAGTTACAGACCTAACTTGACAGAAGTATATTGTAATGATGTTACGACCTAACTTGACAGAATATATTGTAATGATGTACAGACCTACTTGACAGAAGTATAAAGTATACTTGTAATGATGTTACAGACCTAACTTGACAGATGTATAGTTGTAATGATGTTACAGACATAACTTGACAGATGTATAGTTGTAATGATGTTACAGACCTAACTTGACAGAAGTATACTTGTAATGATGTTACAGACCTAACTTGACAGAAGTATACTTGTAATGATGTTACAGACCTAACTTGACAGAAGTATACTTGTAATGATGTTACAGACCTAACTTGACAGAAGTATACTTGTAATTATGTTACAGACCTGACTTGACAGAAGTATACTTGTAATGATGTTACAGACATAACTTGACAGAAGTATACTTGTAATGATGTTACAGACCTAACTTGACAGACATATAGTTGTAATGACGTTACAGACCTAACTTGACAGAAGTATACTTGTAATGATGTTACAGACCTAACTTGACAGAAGTATACTTGTAATGATGTTACAGACCTGACTTGACAGAAGTATACTTGTAATGATGTTACAGACATAACTTGACAGAAGTATACTTGTAATGATGTTACAGACCTAACTTGACAGAAGTATACTTGTAATGATGTTACAGACCTAACTTGACAGACATATAGTTGTAATGACGTTACAGACCTGACTTGACAGAAGTATACTTGTAATGATGTTACAGACATAACTTGACAGAAGTATACTTGTAATGATGTTACAGACCTAACTTGACAGACATATAGTTGTAATGATGTTACAGACCTAACTTGACAGAAGTATACTTGTAATGATGTTACAGACCTAACTTGACAGAAGTATACTTGTAATGATGTTACAGACCTAACTTGACAGAAGTATACTTGTAATGATGTTACAGACCTAACTTGACAGAAGTATACTTGTAATGATGTTACAGACCTAACTTGACAGAAGTATACTTGTAATGATGTTACAGACCTAACTTGACAGAAGTATACTTGTAATGATGTTACAGACCTAACTTGACAGAAGTATACTTGTAATGATGTTACAGACCTAACTTGACAGAAGTATACTTGTAATGATGTTACAGACCTAACTTGACAGAAGTATACTTGTAATGATGTTACAGACCTAACTTGACAGAAGTATACTTGTAATGATGTTACAGACCTAACTTGACAGAAGTATACTTGTAATGATGTTACAGACCTAACTTGACAGAAGTATACTTGTAATGATGTTACAGACATAACTTGACAGAAGTATACTTGTAATGATGTTACAGACCTAACTTGACAGAAGTATATTTGTAATGATGTTACAGACCTAACTTGACAGATGTATAGTTGTAATGATGTTACATACCTAACTTGACAGAAGTATAGTTGTAATGATGTTACAGACCTAACTTGACAGAAGTATACTTGTAATGATGTTACGGACCTAACTTGACAGAAGTAATGTTGTAATGATGTTACAGACCTAACTTGACAGAAGTATAGTTGTAATGATGTTACAGACCTAACTTGACATACGTATAGTTGTAATGATGTTACAGACCTAACTTGACAGAAGTATAGTTGTAATGATGTTACAGACCTAACTTGACAGAAGTATACTTGTAATGATGTTACAGACCTAACTTGACAGACGTATAGTTGTAATGATGTTACAGACATAACTTGACAGATGTATAGTTGTAATGATGTTACAGACCTAACTTGACAGAAGTATACTTGTAATGATGTTACAGACCTAACTTGACAAAAGTATACTTGTAATGATGTTACAGACCTAACTTGACAGACATATAGTTGTAATGATGTTACAGACCTAACTTGACAGAAGTATACTTGTAATGATGTTACAGACCTAACTTGACAGAAGTATACTTGTAATGATGTTACAGACCTAACTTGACAGAATTATACTTGTAATGATGTTACAGACCTAACTTGACAGAATTATACTTGTAATGATGTTACAGACCTAACTTGACAGAAGTATACTTGTAATGATGTTACAGACCTAACTTGACAGAAGTATACTTGTAATGATGTTACAGACATAACTTGACAGAAGTATACTTGTAATGATGTTACAGACCTGACTTGACAGAAGTATACTTGTAATGATGTTACAGACATAACTTGACAGACGTATACTTGTAATGATGTTACAGACCTAACTTGACAGACGTATAGTTGTAATGATGTTACAGACCTAACTTGACAGAAGTATACTTGTAATGATGTTACAGACCTAACTTGACAGACGTAGAGTTGTAATGATGTTACAGACCTAACTTGACAGAAGTAGTTGTAATGATGTTACAGACCTAACTTGACAGAAGTATACTTGTAATGATGTTACAGACCTAACTTGACAGACGTATAGTTGTAATGATGTTACAGACCTAACTTGACAGAAGTAGTTGTAATGATGTTACATACCTAACTTGGGATATCAATTATTGGTTCATGAGAAAAAAAGTCTGAAGAGTTTCCATTAAATTGATTATAAATGAACTGGTATTTAAATTTGAAGCCATCTGAACAAATGTGGTCTAGCTTGTTGCAAGACTGATTCTGACCAACTTTGGCAACAATCATTTTATTGGTTGAGATGTCTTCACCCAATTAACCAGAGGATAACCATTAATAAACATATCCCCAAAAAAAGATGAATGGGTATTCTACCTGACTGACTGACTCAATGGAGCTAAAATAAATGTGTATAAACTACCATTACCTGACTGTACAAGCATTATTGGTATGTTTATGCAGTTAAAATGCACAATGCTCAATGTGTATTGTGCTACTGCTCATTAAAATATTTATACAGTAAAAAAGGTCAACAGTTCTCTTTTCATCACAACTGATCATAACCCCCCCCCCCCCCCCCCCCGCATTTATATACTTTATGACATCAAATTAGCATAAAGTCACCCAAAGAGTCCATTTCTCATGCGGACAATTCATGTAGCACACAATTAGGTGGTCATCAGGAGATAAGTGAATGTTAATACAGGTTATAAACGGAGACAAATAACAGATGGAGAGATTGGTCTGACAAGGTTTTCATCAAAATCTTTATCATTATCATAATTATTTTTTATATATGACTTTCCCTGGGAATTTGACAATCTTGCTGAAGATCTTGAAGTTTTAATGTAACCTATCAGAAATATACACTCAAACTGTGTGCAAACATTGGGCCCATGCTTCATGCTGATGGCCAGTCTCTGCTATATTAATCTACATGGTATAAATCAAAATCTACAGGGATAACATGGAAAAAAACCCACATTTATTGAGGTTAATTATTGAAGCTAGGAGAATGTAATAAACGAAGACTCACTTATCTGATAGATATTGCAATCTCATATACAAATTTATTATCATCAGATTATGAATTTGTAGAGATTTGTTAGATAAACAGAAGTGCCATCATTAAATATTTTACTTGGTATTTTTATCATGTATTTTATATTTCTGCTATTTACTACTGTAAAATATCCCAATATTCTCAAAGTGCATAGTTAGTTATTTATCAACACAATTGTGTAAATAAGTATATATAAAATACTTACACACTCTAAACAAAGCATATACTTTTCTGAAGTACAAAGAAACACACTGGCATATATCATGATTCCTGCTAACCCAAAATTAAAGTCTAAAATGGTAAGAAAAATGAATCTATTATGATAATATGCCACAAACACACTTATCAAAGATCGGAGAGAAGAGGTGAAGTGGTGCATGAAAGCACACTCAGTCTCCCTATCACAAACATGCACATGTCTCATTTATAACTCCTGCATCTCAAACACACTCTCAAATGTTATCATAATGGTCATATCTCATCTTTACATTACTGGAAATCCTTCTATTTAGATGACCAGAGATTGTGCACAAGTCTCAAAGAAAACTTACAACAGCATCTTCTTTCATTCAGGAATTCTGATACAGTCGGTTTAGGTATAAAAAAGCCTACTTCTGATGTTATGACAGCTGTAAGAAACGGGTATAATATTGTCTCTATACATTTGTATTCTCCGGCTTCATCTTTACAGAAATAATTCAAAGGTTTGTCTCGATCTGGTCCTGCTTCAATGTAGTGTGTAGCTATAGGTAGTTTATAATTATTTTGTGTAGCTATAGGTAGTTTATAATTATTTTAGGTAGTTTATAGTTCTTTCAAGTAATTTATAGGTAGTTTATAATTATTTTATGTAGTTTATAGTTCTTTCAAGTAATTTATAGGTAGTTTATAGTTCTTTTGGGCTGTTTATAGTTCTATTAGTAATTTAGTAATTTATTTTAAGTAGTTTTGCAGTAGTTTTGCTGTCATCATTTTAACATACAGACAATACAATACCCCTTGGTTACTTACTGGTTGTAAGTCTACCATGGCACATAGTGATCTAGGGAAAGACACAAGGGGTATTCTCTGTATGCTCAAATGATGACCGCAAAACTACTGCAAAACTACTTAAACTAAATTGAGCCTACCCTGGCACATTGTGAGCTAGGGAGACACACAAACAGTGCTTTTATCTTGATTAAATACTTGTAGCTGAATTAATGAACATCATCATGTTGTTCATCAATATATTGTTCATCACATCAAGGATTAACACAAATAATAACAATCGTGTCCAGTCTACATGATTCTAAATACATGTGGTCTCGTGTCAGGGTCACGATTGGCTCGGTTTCTTGTGGTAAGTGATTGTGTGACCCCAATAAGTGACCAGTGGTCAGTACATACCTGACTTGTCAAGGTAAATGTACCAGGGATGATAAGCTGGGTACAATGGTACAGGAGATAAAATAGTGACAGAAGGAGATAGCATCAAGGGCATAATTACTCCACCAACGGTAACCAAGATACTATTGTTTGTGGTCTGACAATTGTGGTTTCTCAATGGGACATAGCTTCAAGCCACTCAGGTGAATTCAATGTGTCACAGTGGAGGAACCATCAAAGGACATCCAACTACATATTCAATAACTTTCAATAATTTATATCAGGTTAAAGCTAGCCCTTCAAAATATATATGAGAGAAGCTTAATGTATACATGAAATTACCCTTTCAACACCACAGAGCTCTAACTACATAGTTCCCGTGTGATGTCATCATTCCTACTGTGGCTGCCATTTTGAATGGCAAAGTTGATCAGATATTATATATAATATATAATAGCGTAATTTTGTTTTCTTCATAAAATATTTATTTTTCATCCCATCACCGTGGTTCATACATTGTTGGAAAGCTCTCAATGGACATAAACAAATTTTTGTATCATTTCACAAATTTCGTATCAATAACGAATACATAATAATTTACCTGTATATTAATATTTCAACCACAGGTGAAAATAGACTTTCAAAAATAGGTGCAAGTTAAGTTCTTATAATTTATAATCCATACATCATTGTCAAAAAATAAATTAATATTTAAAAAGTACATTTCAATACCTTTAAATTAATACCAAATTTTATATTAAGAAACCAAAATTAATAAAGTTATTGCAATTAAAGAATTATTAGTAAAATCATGAAATTGCCGTTCATAAAACTTGCCAGTCAAAATGGCTGCCAAGATAAGGTCTTATCAGTGTTTTTGACTGCCGTGGGAACTATGTATAGGCTTACAAAAGTGTAGATCCAGATGAGCCGGTTCATGACAAGTCATCTCATCAGGATCTGCACTTTTTGCCAGTAATATTATTATTTTTAGACAAAATTACCCATTTTCATAAATGAACTGGTCCAAATGTAATTTTCTTATTAGTTTATTGGTCTAAAAATATCATGCACCAGTCCATGTCAGTTACTTGGAGTTGAAAAGGTTAATGGTGAATCTTATATCCCTGCAAATTAAAGGCAGGGTATAGCTCATATTTATTACAATTGTTTCACAAAGAATGTAAAAGAGGTCTATATATAGACACTAGTGGACAGAAACCTGAATTACTATAAACTGTTCTTATTGTAAATGTTAAAACACTGTTAGCCGATGGTGTCTGTTACATTTGGTCGTGTTTGTCGTGATTTCATGACAGATTAAATTTCCAATCTGCGACCGCATGTGTTGGCAATGATATGAGAGATGATTTCATACTGGAAGGCTGCTATAATAGTTAATTAAAATTTACTGTGTCACTGGTCATTCAAGTGTAATACGGATTACCAGTTGGCTGACCATTCAATACTTGTTTACATCAATTGCCAGATTTTGGACACAGACCGCTGGTACTCTAGATACACTGGTATAGTTAGTGCAGATTGACCTTTTTGTTTCCTGTTTAGGGGTCATACAAATACATGCATAGGGCTAGATGCATAGATTTTAAATGACATGGTGACCATCTTGGTTATTGCTGTCTACATGTTTGACCTACAAGATGGCGGTGTGTTGAAAGTCACATGGTATTTGGTCACATGATTGTAATTTAAATATTTCATTATTTGAGATGACAGCACATGAAATATAGACATGTCAACCATCTTATGTGTGAAACTATATCGACTGATACATAAATAGCAATAACATATTTACCGGCTTATTTACCGGCTTATTTACTGGCTTATTTACCGGCTTATTCTGTTTATCAATACTTTTAGCCATTATGTGATCCATTAACACAGATAAAATATCAATTTTCCGCTGTTTGTCCCACAAGATGGTATTTGACCCACAAGATGGCGGTATTTGACCCACAAGATGGCAGTATTTGACCCACAAGATGGTGGTATTTGACCCACAAGATGGCAGTATTTGACCCACAAGATGGCGGTATTTGGACATATGATTGCAATTTATGGATAGTTGGAAACAAGTAACTCTGTAAAATGAATAGTGGCCTTGGGGTTATAGAACTAGAGCTTCTGATTGGTTGAGCTGAGTGTAAAGCTCATGTAGAAGCACCCAATCAAATTACTTGAGCTCAAGTTTGAGATCTTAGAAAAGTCTTACAACTTCGGGCCCAGTTGCTAAATTTCTTGAACACGGTGTTCATAATCCTATTTAAAATTACTACCTCAGTATCAATAAAATACAGTATTTATAATCCTATTTAAAATTATTACCTCAGTATCAATAAAGTACAGTATTTATAATCCTATTTAAAATTATTACCTCAGTATCAATAAAGTAGAGTATTTATAATCCTATTTAAAATTATTACCTCAGTATCAATAAAGTACAGTATTTATAATCCTATTTAAAATTATTACCTCAGTATCAATAAAGTACAGTATTTATAATCCTATTTAAAATTATTACCTCAGTATCAATAAAGTACAGTATTTATAATCCTATTTAAAATTATTACCTCAGTATCAATAAAGTACAGTATTTATAATCCTATTTAAAATTATTACCTCAGTATCAATAAAGTACAGTATTTATAATCGTCAGTGAACCCGCCATAACTATAATCTAGATGCATGACCTATGTGGAAGTCATGATAGCGTGTTCGCTTCAGGTGCGAGAACTTCTTTCGCAATCGAGCTAAAATAAATTTGTATACATGTACGTGTAGATAACGAAGTGACATGAATTGTTGGATGATATAGCCACAGAGAGCCGTGGTCTGTTGGACATTGTCTATATTTACTATATTACATGAATCAATAAAATGCACTGTCTCTAGATAACATAGGCTGATGAATGATTGCACTCAAACTTAAAATACCTCACAATCGGAGTCATGAAAATTTGACCAAAATGTGACTACATCCAAATCTGCAAATCCTAATCAAGTTAATATGAATGAAATCATGCAGAACTGATTTTTTATTCATCAAAATAAATTTGTAAGAGAGTAATATTTCTCATCCTCCTACACTAAGGGTGGGTACTACATACATTCCCATCTAATTACTGTCATATATCTGTATATAACTATATCTATATATAATAACCATGAAACATGTTCTACTACATGCTCTTCTAGGTAATAAACTACACATTGCTTTCTTTATGAAATACCTGTCATTATATCAGTTTGGTTATTTAACATATGTCTTCCTCATTCATGAAATACATTTACAGTTATTTATTGTAAAACTCTACAGTTTATTTAATAACATGTGTGGAGCTGGGCGTGTCCACTAGATTATGGTACTCATGCACATTTTGGTCAGTATATTACACAATCAATTACACCTCCTGCAACCAATTGCCCCCCATGCAACCAATTACACTCCCATATGTACACTCCAATACGTACACTCCTGTACACTCCCATACGTACACTCCAGTACACTCCCATACGTACACTCCTGTACACTCCCATATGTACACTCCTGTACACTCCCATACGTACACTCCAGTACACTCCCATATGTACACTCACATACGTACACTCACATACGTACACTCCCATACGTACACTCCCATATGTACACTCCCATACATATACTCCCATACATACACTCCCATACCATACATACACTCCTATACACTCCCATATGTACACTCCTGTACACTCCCATATGTACACTCCTGTACACTCCCATATGTACACTCCCATATGTACACTCCTGTACACTCCCATATGTACACTCCTGTACACTCCCATATGTACACTCATGTACACTCCCATATGAACACTCCTGTACACTCCCATATGTACACTCCCATATGTACACTCCCATATGTACACTCCTGTACACTCCCATACATACACTCCTGTACACTCCCATATGTACACTCCTGTACACTCTCATATGTACACTCCTGTACACTCCCATACATACACTCCTGTACACTGCCATACGTACACTCCTGTACACTCCCATACGTACACTCCCATATGTACACTCCTGTACACTCCCATACATACACTCCTGTACACTCCCATACGTACACTCCTGTACACTCCCATATGTACACTCCCATACGTACACTCCCATATGTACACTCCCATACATACACTCCCATACATATACTCCTGTACACTCCCATATGTACACTCCCATACCATACATACACTCCTATACACTCCCATATGTACACTCCTGTACACTCCCATATGTACACTCCTGTACACTCCCATATGTACACTCCTGTACACTCCCATATGTACACTCATGTACACTCCCATATGAACACTCCTGTACACTCCCATATGTACACTCCCATATGTACACTCCCATATGTACACTCCTGTACACTCCCATACATACACTCCTGTACACTCCCATATGTACACTCCTGTACACTCTCATATGTACACTCCTGTACACTCCCATACATACACTCCTGTACACTCCCATACGTACACTCCTGTACACTCCCATACGTACACTCCCATATGTACACTCCTGTACACTCCCATACATACACTCCTGTACACTCCCATACGTACACTCCTGTACACTCCCATATGTACACTCCCATACGTTCACTCCCATATGTACACTCCCATACATATACTCCTGTACACTCCCATATGTACACTCCCATATGTACACTCCTGAACACTCCCATACATACACTCCCATACGTATACTCCTGTACACTCCCATACGTACACTCCTGTACACTCCCATATGAACACTCCTGTACACTCCCATATGAACCCTCCCATACGTACACTCCTGTACATTCCCATACACACACTAATGTACACTCCCATATGTACACTCCTATACACTCCCATATGAACAATCCTGTACACTCCCATACACTCCCATATGTACACTCCTGTACACTCCCATACACACACTCATGTACACTCCCATACGTACACTCCTTTACACTCCCATATGTACACTCCTGTACACTCCCATACGTATACTGCTATACACTCCCATACATATACTGCTGTACACTCCCATATGTACACTCCCATACATATACTGCTGTACACTCCCATATGTACACTCCCATACATATACTGCTGTACACTCCCATATGTACACTCCCATGTGTACACACCTGTACACTCACATACATACACTGCTGTACACTCCCATATGTATACTGCTGTACACTCCAGGCCTCGACAAATTTTTAATTTCTTACTCGTCCTACTGGGCGAGTGATGCCACTGTTCCACTCGTCCAGATTGGACTATCACTCGTCCCATGTATTTTAGGAAAATTAAAAATCGTCAGAATTGCACTTTAATTTATTAATAAATGCAATTATATGGCAGCATAAACACATGCGGTGATTTCCCATTATCACGCCTGGTAATCATTCCGAAGAAAGTAAAACGGATATTATTTTATTTTGTTCCTTCGATTTGTATTGGATATTTATCTGAAATTTTCACTCGTCCGACTGGGCAAGCGACTTGGAATTTCTACTCATCCAGATCGAAAAGTCACTCGTAAATACGAGCGGACAAGTGGATTTGTCGAGCCCTGCACTCCCATACATACACTCCTGTACACTCCCATATGTATACTGCTGTACACTCCCATACATACACTCCTGTACACTCCCATATGTACACTCCCATAGATACACTCCTGTACACTCCCATACATACACTCCTGTACACTCCCATATGTATACTGCTGTACACTCCCATACATACACTCCTGTACACTCCCATATGTACACTCCCATAGATACACTCCTGTACACTCCCATATGTATACTGCTGTACACTCCCATACATACACTCCTGTACACTCCCATATGTACACTCCCATAGATACACTCCTGTACACTCCCATACATACACTCCTGTACACTCCCATACATACACTCCTGTACACTCCCATATGTACACTCCTGTACACTCCCATACATACACTCCTGTACACTCCCATACATATACTCCTGTACACTCCCATACATACACTCCTGTACACTCCCATATGTACACTCACATATGTACACTCCCACACACTCCTGTACACTCCCATACACTCCTGTACACTCCCATACATACACTCCTGTACACTCCCATACATACACTCCTGTACACTCCCATACACTCCCATATGTACACTCCTGTACACTCCTGTACACTCCCATACATACACTGCTGTACACTCCCATATGTACACTCCTGTACACTCCCATATGTACACTCATGTACACTCCCATATGTACACTCCTGTACACTCCCATACATACACTGCTGTACACTCCCATACATACACTCCTGTACACTCCCATATGTACACTCATGTACACTCCCATACATACACTGCTGTACACTCCCATATGTACACTCCTGTACACTCCCATACATACACTGCTGTACACTCCCATACATACACTCCTGTACACTCCCATATGTACACTCCTGTACACTCCCATACATACACTCCTGTACACTCCCATATGTACACTCATGTACACTCCCATATGTACTCAGGTACACTCCCACACACTCCTGTACACTCCCATACACTCCTGTACACTCCCATACATACACTCCTGTACACTCCCATACATATACTGCTGTACACTCCCATACATACACTGCTGTACACTCCCATACATACACTGCTGTACACTCCCATACATACACTGCTGTACACTCCCATACATACACTGCTGTACACTCCCATACATACACTCCTGTACACTCCCATATGTACACTCCTGTACACTCCCATACATACACTCCTGTACATTCCCATATGTACACTCCTGTACACTCCCATACATATACTCCTGTACACTCCCATACATACACTCCTGTACACTCCCATATGTACACTCCTGTACACTCCCATACATACACTCCTGTACACTCCCATATGTACACTCCCATAGATACACTCCTGTACACTCCCATACATACACTCCTGTACACTCCCATATGTATACTGCTGTACACTCCCATACATACACTCCTGTACACTCCCATACATACACTCCTATACACTCCCATATGTACACTCCTGTACACTCCCATATGTATCACACTCCTGTACACTCCCATACACTCCTGTACACTCCCATACATACACTCCTGTACACTCCCATACATACACTCCTGTACACTCCCATATGTACACTCCTGTACACTCCCATACATACACTCCTGTACACTCCCATACATACACTGCTGTACACTCCCATATGTACACTCCTGTACACTCCCATATGTACACTCCCATATGTACACTCCTGTACACTCCCATACATACACTGCTGTACACTCCCATACATACACTCCTGTACACTCCCATATGTACACTCCTGTACACTCCCATACATACACTCCTGTACACTCCCATACATACACTCCTGTACACTCCCATATGTACACTCCTGTACACTCCCATACATACACTCCTGTACACTCCCATATGTACACTCCCATACATACACTCCTGTACACTCCCATACATACACTCCTGTACACTCCCATATGTACACTCCTGTACACTCCCATACATACACTCCTGTACACTCCCATATGTACACTCCCATAGATACACTCCTGTACACTCCCATACATACACTCCTGTACACTCCCATATGTACACTGCTGTACACTCCCATACATACACTCCTGTACACTCCCATATGTACACTCTGTACACTCCCATACATACACTCCTGTACACTCCCATATGTACACTCCTGTACACTCCCATATGTACACTCCTGTACACTCCCATACATACACTCCTGTACACTCCCATATGTACACTCCTGTACACTCATATTACACTCCTGTACACTCCATACATACACTCCTGTACACTCCCATACTACACTCCTGTACACTCCCATAGTACACTCCCATATGTACACTCCTGTACACTCCCATACATACACTCCTGTACACTCCCATATGTACACTCCTGTACACTCCCATATGTACACTCCTGTACACTCCCATATGTACACTCCCATAGATACACTCCTGTACACTCCCATATGTACACTCCCATACATACACTCCTGTACACTCCCATATGTACACTCCCATATGTACACTCCTGTACACTCCCATACATACACTCCTGTACACTCCCATACATACACTCCTGTACACTCCCATATGTACACTCCTGTACACTCCCATACATACACTCCTGTACACTCCCATATGTACACTCCCATACATACACTCCTGTACACTCCCATATGTACACTCCTGTACACTCCATACATATACTCCTGTACACTCCCATATGTACACTCCCACACACTCCTGTACACTCCCATACACTCCTGTACACTCCCATACATACACTCCTGTACACTCCCATACATACACTCCTGTACACTCCCATACACTCCTGTACACTCCTGTACACTCCCATACATACACTGCTGTACACTCCCATATGTACACTCCTGTACACTCCCATATGTACACTCCTGTACACTCCCATACATACACTCCTGTACACTCCCATACATACACTGCTGTACACTCCCATATGTACACTCCTGTACACTCCCATATGTACACTCCCATATGTACACTCCTGTACACTTCCATACATACACTGCTGTACACTCCCATACATACACTCCTGTACACTCCCATATGTACACTCCTGTACACTCCCATACATACACTGCTGTACACTCCCATAAATACACTCCTGTACACTCCCATATGTACACTCCTGTACACTCCCATACATACACTCCTGTACATTCCCATATGTACACTCCCATACATATACTCCTGTACACTCCCATACATACACTCCTGTACACTCCCATATGTACACTCCCATAGATACACTCCTGTACACTCCCATACATACACTCCTGTACACTCCCATATGTATACTGCTGTACACTCCCATACATACACTCCTGTACACTCCCATATGTACACTCCCATATATACACTCCTGTACACTCCCATACATACACTGCTGTACACTCCCATATGTATACTGCTGTACACTCCCATATGTACACTCCCATAGATACACTCCTGTACACTCCCATACATACACTCCTGTACACTCCCATACATACACTCCTGTACACTCCCATATGTACACTCCTGTACACTCCCATACATACACTCCTGTACACTCCCATATGTACACTCCTGTACACTCCCATACATACACTCCTGTACACTCCCATACATACACTCCTGTACACTCCCATATGTACACTCCTGTACACTCCCATATGTACACTCATGTACACTCCCATATGTACACTCCTGTACACTCCCATACATACACTGCTGTACACTCCCATACATACACTCCTGTACACTCCCATATGTACACTCATGTACACTCCCATACACACACTGCTGTACACTCCCATATGTACACTCCTGTACACTCCCATACATACACTGTTGTACACTCCCATACATACACTCCTGTACACTCCCATATGTACACTCCTGTACACTCCCATACATACACTCCTGTACACTCCCATATGTACACTCATGTACACTCCCATATGTACTCAGGTACACTCCCACACACTCCTGTACACTCCCATACACTCCTGTACACTCCCATACATACACTCCTGTACACTCCCATACATATACTGCTGTACACTCCCATACATACACTGCTGTACACTCCCATACATACACTGCTGTACACTCCCATACATACACTGCTGTACACTCCCATATGTACACTCCTGTACACTCCCATACATACACTCCTGTACACTCCCATATGTACACTCCTGTACACTCCCATACATACACTCCTGTACACTCCCATATGTACACGCCTGTACACTCCCATACATATACTCCTGTACACTCCCATACATACACTCCTATACACTCCCATATGTACACTCCTGTACACTCCCATATGTACTCTCCCACACACTCCTGTACACTCCCATACACTCCTGTACACTCCCATACATACACTCCTGTACACTCCCATACATACACTCCTGTACACTCCCATATGTACACTCCTGTACACTCCCATACATACACTCCTGTACACTCCCATACATACACTGCTGTACACTCCCATATGTACACTCCTGTACACTCCCATATGTACACTCATGTACACTCCTGTACACTCCCATACATACACTGCTGTACACTCCCATACATACACTCCTGTACACTCCCATATGTACACTCCTGTACACTCCCATACATACACTGCTGTACACTCCCATACATACACTCCTGTACACTCCCATATGTACACTCCTGTACACTCCCATACATACACTCCTGTACATTCCCATATGTACACTCCTGTACACTCCCATACATATACTCCTGTACACTCCCATACATACACTCCTGTACACTCCCATATGTACACTCCTGTACACTCCCATACATACACTCCTGTACACTCCCATATGTACACTCATGTACACTCCCATATGTACTCAGGTACACTCCCACACACTCCTGTACACTCCCATACACTCCTGTACACTCCCATACATACACTCCTGTACACTCCCATACATATACTGCTGTACACTCCCATACATACACTGCTGTACACTCCCATACATACACTGCTGTACACTCCCATACATACACTGCTGTACACTCCCATAGATACACTCCTGTACACTCCCATACATACACTCCTGTACACTCCCATATGTACACTCATGTACACTCCCATATGTATACTGCTGTACACTCCCATACATATACTCATGTACACTCCCATATGTATACTGCTGTACACTCCCATACATATACTCATGTACACTCCCATATGTATACTGCTGTACACTCCCATACATATACTCATGTACACTCCCATATGTACACTCCTGTACACTCGGATATATGGACTGTTATATCAGACACGTATATGGAACAATTTTCCGCAGTGTCCACAACTTTATCCATATGAATGTTTTTATCTTTATCATGGAGTGTTGTCTAATCAACAAAATTTATAGAATAATCTAAAACAGAACACAAATTGTTTAAGATTTATTTCCAATATATCAAGAATGTTTAGAATTCCACCACATATTATCAGAATGATTTGACTTCCAGACAAAGACTCAACAAGCTGTTGCCAGAAAGATATGTATCACAGCAGGAATCAGAGATGTTTGTATACATACCAATTAGCCTTATAACAACAGGTGCCATTGTAAATTGTTAGTCTTAGAAATAGTAAGCTTCTTGTGAATCAGAAATGGAATGCAGGCAATCGGTGTAAATATTATGATCTTCATGTTTGCAATTATTTTATATTGCATAAAAATGCATAGCAGACATTGTTATTATCTGTTACATATCAACCAGATATCGCCATAACCAGTGCTAGCAACTCGCTTGTCCAACAGATGTACCGAAAGTTTGCTAAAAGCCCCATCCTGATCAATAACAATTTGTTTCCCCGTTCCCAAGGCCGCCATTATTAAACAACATGTGACCGGAACTACAAGCAAGCGCTTGTCTGACCAAGATCACTACCTCTTTTCTTCGGTACATTGTATGAACAACACGTGTTTTCACGTCTGGGAAGTTTGTATACGTTACTGAAGGTTTCTCTTTGCCTAACGGTTACTGAATTGCTAAATTATTTATTTTATTCACTCTTTCGTCTAGTATTACTTACGACTGTGCATTATTTGTGTTGTATTGTTGTTCGTTTGTATTGCATACTGCAATAGTTGCTGTAGTTTGTGTGCCACCATGTCTCTTTCCAGGAAGTGCCCTGGTATCGGGGGTGTGCTAAGTTCCTCCCTAATTGGGATGTTCACCCACTGTGCAGGGACTGGAGTCTACATGCGAGGTATGTATAGAGTGGTCTGGTACTCTATGGTCTAAACACCAGAATGCACTAGACAGGGCCACGGTAAAAAAGGCGGCTGTATCTAGGAGTCTCTCCGCCGAGGACTCTAGGGTCCTGGGTCACACAACTGTAGCTAATAACTCGGTTAGACTCGGTGATTCCGAGGATGCAGTTGCTTCCCAGGCTCTTCTTGAGCCTAGGAGCCGTGGGCCCAGCGCTAGCTGTGGGGTTCGATCTCCTACCCAGAGATCTACTCCACACAGGGCGACTTCACCACGCCGGAGGAGTAAGGCTCATACCCTTTCTTCACCGGGTACCTCTGGTACTGACAGTGACTCTTCCGGGAGCCATAGTGGTGGTTTCAGTCGCTCACCTAGTGCAGGTAGTAAGCGTTCTTTGTCGAGGCATAGATCGCGAAGCTACCGTAGCCATGGTCGTCGTACACATTCTCACGAGCGTGATAGACGCCATAGGTCAAGCTATCGACCTACACATGGCCATAGGGATGACTCGTCGTATCGCCACAGGCATCGACATGATCGTTCTATTGGCCGTTCTAGATCTCGCAGCAGGTCTAGGACTCACTATCCTAGAGGACTTACGTCTTCACCGTCTAGCACTCCCTTTTCAGGGTTTTCGGCTGTAGACAAGGATAGAAGAGTTCCAGATCTGAGCGGGCTGAACAGTGATCAACTGACGACTTTGTCTCGATCACTGACGACTTTGTCTCAGTTGATCGGGTTGGTTCATGCCAACAGTGGAACATCAGAGGCCTTGCAAACCAGGCCTTCTGTTGTCTCCGCCATGGTCCCTGATCCTGATCCCTACGACGTAGGAGTCAGAATCATACCCCACGGTTAAGCTAGGCTTGGGTCCCTTGGCTTCTCAGGAAGCTAGGGATACCCATGGCCCATCGGTCTATGTGACAAGCCAGGGGGCCTTGGGCTCCATGGCTCCATGGCCCCATGGCTACCACAGTTGACCATGGGACAATGCTAGACCACGGCACGATGGATTCCATTACCATACACCCCGACCCTGGGGAGACTATTGGTAATGATTCTGAGGTGGATGAGGTGGAAGAGAACAGACTTCCACCCACCTATGACGAAGCCATCGGTATGCTTAGAGACCGGCTTGGTTCTACCATCTGCCCTCCTTTGCCTATTCCAAGGGTCAAAGTTGGCGCCTCTGCCTTGGACTTTTTCAAGGCCAACCAGCTGTCACCACCTGCGTCAGCACTCCCTCAGTGTAGGAGAGTACAGACGTGTCTGGAAGATCTTACTTCCAGAATTCAGGGTGAGGGAGTAGTGCAGGGCAAGGCCTTGCCTTTTCTCCCAAAAGCTTTACCAGTTGGTAAATTCCCGTCACTTAGTAAACCAAAGGTTTTTCAACCTCATTCGTATGAGGTCCAAGAACCTCTGCTTGTGATCGAGCCTCCTCCTATCAATCCTTCTTTCCGAGAAGTAGTGAAGCAGGGTAGCTCTCTTCCTACTTCACAGGTAGTCACCTTTCCGACTCTTGAGGGATTGGAACGAGCTGGTATTCAGACAGTCTCGCATTCAGAACTGTTTCTGTGCAGAGTTAAGGAAACGAGAAATTACTAAGTATCTACAGGTGATGGCAACTGCCCAGTCCCACACCTTGGATATACTGACCCGGCTTGCAGCTGGTCCCACTCTCGCTAGGAGAGATGTGTATTTGTCTAAATCTTGTTTAGACGAGTCGGTCAAATTCTCCCTGCGTGTGCAGCCCATCGAGTGTCACACTCTATTTGGGCCGCAATTACTTGGCGCTGTTCAGTCTTACAAGGACGACATTGCGCACAAGTCATTGCAGAGGGCAGCTGCTGCGCCGGTACCTAAGCCAAGGGTGTCTAAGTCCAAGGTTAATCCTTCTATTCACCCTGTGGCCAAGGTATCGTCCGTCACACTGCCCACGTCCCTCCTTTGCCAAGTCTGGCTGTATCTAAGCCTACTTTTAAAAAGAAGGCTAGCCAGGCGAAGCGTGGGCGGAAGGGTAGTCAGAGATAGGGATGCCCACTCCGTCTCCCAGGCCTCAGTGCAACCTTTGACCATACTCAATGGCATCAGGTTGCCCATTCCAAAACCGGAAATTCCCACTGGTGGAAGGCTTCGGTTTTTCTCTAAGGCCTGGGAGAATAACTTCGGATGCATGGACACGTTCAGTTATCGGGAGTGGGTAAATACATGCGCAGACACAACCAGCACCTGGTGCAGCTCTAGCACAGTGGTAAATACATTCTCAGACACAACCAGCACCTGGTGCAGCTCTAGCACAGTGGTAAATGTAAGCTCAGGCAGAACCAGCACCTGGTGCAGCTCTAGCACAGTGGTAAATGTAAGCTCAGGCAGAACCAGCACCTGGTGCAGCTCTAGCACAGTGGTAAATACATGCTCAGACACAACCAGCACCTGGTGCAGCTCTAGCACAGTGGTAAATACATGCTCAGGCACAACCAGCACCTGGTGCAGCTCTAGCACAGTGGTAAATACATGCGCAGACACAACCAGCACCTGGTGCAGCTCTAGCACAGTGGTAAATACATGCTCAGACACAACCAGCACCTGGTGCAGCTCTAGCACAGTGGTAAATACATGCTCAGGCACAACCAGCACCTGGTGCAGCTCTAGCACAGTGGTAAATACATTCTCAGACACAACCAGCACCTGGTGCTGCTCTAGCACAGTGGTAAATACATGCTCAGACACAACCAGCACCTGGTGCAGCTCTAGCACAGTGGTAAATACATTCTCAGACACAACCAGCACGTGGTGCAGCTCTAGCACAGTGGAAAATGTAAGCTCAGGCACAACCAACACCTGGTGCAGCTCTAGCACAGTGGAAAATACATTCTCAGACACAACCAGCACCTGGTGCAGCTCTAGCACAGTGGAAAATGTAAGCTCAGGCACAACCAGCACCTGGTGCAGCTCTAGCACAGTGGTAAATACATTCTCAGACACAACCAGCACCTGGTGCAGCTCTAGCACAGTGGAAAATGTAAGCTCAGGCACAACCAACACCTGGTGCTGCTCTAGCACAGTGGAAAATACATGCTCAGACACAACCAGCACCTGGTGCAGCTCTACCACAGAACAACTAAACACTACTATGCATTCCCAAATATTCGATACCATAATTTTGCATAGAACTATCACATAGACATGTCGAATGCTGAACTAGACAGTATGTTCGACATATCACATTATATATATATGTCTTGTCATAAAGAGATAGCTCTCTGTTAATTGTTCCTCAGGTCTAAGAGTAAAACATTATGAATATAACAACCGGACCTGAATAAATTGTCGGTCTTCATCAGCAGTGTACCTTAGTGTCTGTGTTTCTATTGATTGTGCTTATTATAAAGCCTATGAAGTGTAAAGAAAAGTAAAGAAGGGATCAGTATCTGATGATTAACAGAACTTTATGGATCCAGTAAAGTTTTATTTGATCTAGTAAAAGTTCAAGGTTTATCTGCGATCTTTGGTTCAGTAAGTCTTTTAGGTCTATTTCACATTGAGTAGTGTTCCAGTAGATTGAAATGTCAGGCAACACAAATCCAAAGCAGAAAGCAGAGAGCACATAGCAGAGATGTGTTTACAGAGAGATGAAGTCCTGTCAGAAACATGTCATGTACATGCAACAGCTGATGAAGGTATCTTCAGAGGAATTGAACATCATCACATGGCACTATAATATTGACTAAGTTATTCACTACACACGCTATGCTTGCTAATTTATAATTAACAATGTATTTTCTACCTCATCTGGTATTTATATCATTAACCCTTTCAACACCACAGACCTCTAAATAGGCGTATAAAAAGTGTAGATCCAGATGAGCCGGCTCGTGACGAGCCGTCTCATCAGGATCTGCACTTTTTGCCAGTAATATTACTATTTTTAGAGAAAAATTACCCATTTTGATAAATGAACTGGTCCGAATGTAATTTTCTTATTCATTTATTGGTCTAAGAATATCATGGACCAGTCCATATCAGTTACTTGGTGTTGAAAGAGTTAACACATAGCAATTGTCATCAACACTATAATAGAAAACCATTATTATGTATTTTATATTAAAAATAACTTACAGTTAATTAGTCTGGCAACAGTCCACAAGTAAGTGCTGATACAGGAATTAAGTTATATTGTAATGTCAACCTTCTTTTCAGGAATTTCCAAACTAATGCAAATAAATAAATAGATAAATACATCCTCAAACCAATAGAATAAAAAACCAAATGCCGCAATGCAAGAATGGCTAAAAATTACCAACGCCCCATAAATCAACAGTGTAAGCTTATACACTGGCATGCAACACATTTTACTTATAAATTACGCCTCCTAAATGTACAGTTAAAGGAAAACAAACCCAGTAGCATGTTACTCCCCCCTGTGGTTAATTAATTAACTCGATAGCCTTTAACCCACCAATGCTTCTGTCACTTCAATTTGTACAATGTTTGTTCTTCTGGATTGTATCATTTGATTCCGCTATTGGAGAGGCAAGTGTTTGTCTATCTGTTACATCTGGAAAATGCACATCTAGGGTTCACATACTGGTAATTGACTATGATAATGCACACCTACGGCCCACTGGTACTGATAACTGACTATGATAATGCACACCTAGGGCCCACTGGTACTGATAACTGACTATGATATGCACATCTAGGGCCCACTGGTACTGATAACTGACTATGATATGCACATCTAGGGCCCACTGGTACTGGTAACTGACTATGATATGCACATCTAGGGCCCACTGGTACTGGTAACTGACTATGATATGCACATCTAGGGCCCACTGGTACTGATAACTGACTATGATATGCACATCTAGGGCCCACTGGTACTGATAACTGACAATGATATGCACATCTAAGGTTCACATACTGGTAACCGACTATGATAATGCACATCTAGGGCCCACTGGTACTGATAACTGACTATGATATGCACATCTAGGGCCCACTGGTACTGATAACTGACTATGATATGCACATCTAGGGCCCACTGGTACTGATAACTGACAATGATATGCACATCTAAGGTTCACATACTGGTAACCGACTATGATAATGCACATCTAGGGCCCACTGGTACTGATAACTGACTATGATATGCACGTCTAGGGCCCACTGGTACTGATAACTGACTATGATATGCACGTCTAGGGCCCACTGGTACTGATAACTGACTATGATATGCACATCTAAGGCTCACTGGTACTGATAACTGACTATGATACTGCACATCTAGGGTTCACATACTGATAACTGACTATGATATGCACGTCTAGGGCCCACTGGTACTGGTAACTGACTATGATATGGACTGATAGGGTTCAGGTAATGATATTTCCCACTTAAGTATTGTTGACATCTGACCAAATCGGTTTGCAAGATCTTGATCGCACACCTTTCCCGACTGAACGCCCAACAGACGGTCTACAAACAGACAGACAAAATGTCTCGTAATTCAACAGAATGTATAATATAACTCGAATGCAACTCAACAACCTCAAACTTTAAAACACAAATTCTGACTTGAAGGAATGCTGAAGAGTTATTCTGTTTATTTTGAACTTTTTTTCTGTAACAATAATATGGTGACCCTGTTAGCCGGAAATGTGAGCCAGTACTTGTAACTCCGGGAGACCTAGTTCCCACGATATCTGATTTCAATATAGACAAACATAAGAGTTTTAGCAGAACAGGGTGATTAAGTAATGGCCAATTAAATATTTGAGTTATTTGTGAAACACTAAATAAAACACTCTTTTTTATCAGCAATTTTCATCAGTAAATGAAAATTACTGCCTGGTAGGACGACAGTACATCACTCTATGCTAATATGAAATTGAATACAATTAACGTACATAGTGGTGTGGATCAAAGTTACCCTATGCAATCAAATACAATTAATGAACAGAGCCATTATATTCATACAAATTTATTTTAGCTCAATTGCGAAACAAGTTATTACATTTATATTAATCACTCTCGAGATCTCATTCCAATGTGATCCATCGCCACGAGGGAGAGAGAAGACGAGGGAGAGAGAAGATGTAATGTGGAATTTAAATGCCTTGCCTAAGGTCACAATCATAACGGCTACAGCTGGGCACAAACTCGAGGTCTTTCGCACCTGAAGCGAACGTGCTACCACTGTGCTATCACGACTTCCACAGACCCCTTAGTGGTGTGGATCAAGGTCACAATATGCAACCTAATCTATTTAAACTTTACTGGTCCCCACCCGAGTAGTTTGGAACAAATTGTCACAATATGTAACTCAATGCAACAAATTGTCTGTACTGTGAACAGCAACTGTCTGTCTTTTGACACAATGAAACATATATCGAAGCAACTGCAACTCATCTTCAGACATGATATGTGTCAGCCTTGTAGCCTACTTCATAATACTTCTCAATCCAAAGATAACATAAATAATAATATACAAATAGTTGCTAAACAACTTAGTCAATTATTTAAAAAAAGTTTCAACAAAAATGAAATCATTTTCAGTTACAAACCAAAATAATATTACTGGTCAATAATATTTACTATCTATCCTCTAGCGTCTGTGCACAAATAACACTGTGTCTGCTTCCAATACAACATGTAATCCTTAAGAATAATATGGAAAATGTGAACCCATATCCTTGCATCTTGTAATAAAGTTATATTACCCAGTCTCTGTCAAATGGTTCATGACAAATCAGTATCAATTTTCATAAATTAAAAGAAATAAACTGATCTCAAAATATCATAAAATGTAATTCCACACTTGTGCATCTGGGAACCGATAGTCCTGCAGTGTTGTCCAGAACAACTGGAGGTGTACAAACTCCCCACAGTGAGGCCCCATAAATATCAGCACTATGAGCCCTTTCTTAATGAGAAGAGCATGTTCAGTAGTTACAGAAGGGCTGATTATCTCAACTGAAGCACCATGCATATGGGGAACATTGAATCAGGTCCTTCTGCACAAGTAGTTTCATAAATCCGGGACCGGAACGATAAATAGTTTTTAAAAGTACAATGTGTGTCTGATTTGACATATTTACTCAATATTTAAGTCATCCTTAGTTCAATTACGCTGAATCGATCCATTACCATCTAAATGTAATATTTAAAATCCACCATCTCGTCGATATAACACAGAAACGGGACATTATATGTAAATGAGTCTACGGGAACATTCGTTTATATTCGGAAATGATCGTGTATAATCGTGCCTTTTCGGCGATTTCCGCCATCTTGTCGATATAACACAGAAATGGGATATTATATGTAAATGAGTCTATGGGAACATTCGTGTATATTCGGAAATGATCGTGTATAATCGTGCCTGTTTGATAGAATTCCGTTTCTATATTTAGCGATATTATCTTGTAGAGAAGAGTTGTCGTTCTTCAAAAATACACCCTCAAAAAAAGTGAGTGTAAGTAGATGCTAAGATCGGAAATCCAGTTTCCCCAAGCTGTCATTTGGCTAGAAGTTAAAAAGTGAAAAATCAACAGACTGGAACCCAGGCTAGGATCCAATATGTAAAATATTGGTACTGTCTTTGGCGCTACACGCTTTTTACACATTGGATCGTTTTCGGCTTATATCCTATACGTAAAAACCACCTGACATCACCCATTTAAAACCGGTCTCTAAGCAACATCCTGTTTATCTACTCCCAGTGCTATGGCTGCTCTCTGCTATTCCCAGTTGTGATCAGGTTTACCCAACCGTTCGTTGCATATCTATCTTAGTTTATACAACTATATTTTAGCTTGATTGCGAAACAACTTATATTAATCACTCTCGAGACCTCATTCCTGATGAGGGAGAGAGAAGAGGCAATGTGGAATCTAGATGCCTTGCCTAAGGTCACAATCGTAACGGCTCCAGCGGGACTCAAACTTTGGGCATTTCGCGCCTGATGCCAACACGCTACCACTGCGCTATCACGATTTCCATCTGGCATCTTAATAAAGATGGATAGTCCAATAGACAGCCATATAAGTATAAACTTATAACTCTAACAACTTATATTTAAAGACATTCTGGGAATTGCTTGTGTGCATCTTTACGCGTTGCTCTTTCTTATTATATCAAAATGTTTAGAAAATTAAATATTATCAATGATCTTCCACGATTATTAGTTTGCACTTAATTATATTTTAAATTATTATGTTACCACATAATAGTAACAAAGCCTTGCATTCTTTTTATATTGTTTTATGATGTTTTGGTCTATTGTGCGTTACGCCTGGGGTTTTTTCAGATAAAGAGTTATTGTATATCTCGAATATCGCAACCTATTTTTTTCATTTTATTTCCCGATATTATATATATATATATATATATTGATCAATATTTATAACAAACATTAACATTCTCCTCTTGTTAACCCCTGCTGGACCGATATAAACTTAAGAGTTTGAAGTGTGACCTTGAATCACATGGCTACAACCTACACTTTGTACATCGGCATGCATATGGCTAACATTTGTGCCAAGTCATTTTAAAATTGATCTGGATGTTCAACACTTATGGAAAAATAGCTATTTGAAGTGTGACCTTGACCTTCAACCAACATGGCGGTTCAAGAGTCTTTAGAAAATGATAAACCAAGATATGGTTCATTTCCCTTGCCCACTCTTACAGTAGAACCTTAACCCTTAATGCGCTGGAAATGAGTATATTCATTTTGCAAACAGCAGAGAGCCAGATCAGATGACACAGAACATGCACCAAGTGTGTCCATAGTGGATAGTGGAGCTAAAATCACTCAGCTAAATAACATAGATCCTGATCAGACGCGGTCTTATGCAGCATTACGCCATATGATCAGGATCTATGTTGTTTGCACATTCCTTCCAATTTATTCAGCATTTTAAGGACTAAACATGTAACCAATCAAGTATACTATGCAACAAAAACAACTTTACATGGGGTACTGATGGTTATAACGTCACTCTGGAACAATATAGTGTACGTATGTAAATGTTATATGAAACATGGAAGCAATATCTGTGAGTTTGTAACAGCGTCGGTAACGGGTTTCTTCAAAATGAAGGTAAAATTTGAGGTCAAAAGACATATCGACCCGATTTCAAAAATCACAAAAATGTTTTAGTGACTTTTTGAGTATTAGTCTGAATGCCAATGTGCATTAAGTTGTGTTGGCCCTAATGCAGGTTGCTATTCTCCTCCTTAGGGAATTTGTGAGACGGCGAATGACGTCATTGGGTATGTTCTGCCATTCAACAATGAGGGCATGTCTCAGGTCATTGACATTGTTGATTTGATGATTATTGCATACCCGACACCCAAGTTCATCCCACATGTGTTCTATGGGGTTTTGGTCGGGCGAAACCGCCGGCCACGGCAAGACGTTGATGCCGTTCTGAGCCATAAACTGTGTCGTAACCCAAGCTGTGTGGGGCCTCGCATTGTCCTGCTGAAGAATCACTCCCGGATCTCGATTTTGCATAAATGGGAGGAGATTGTTCCTCAGGATGTTCAAATACCCTACTGCATTATGGTTGCCCAGAACGATGACCTGTTTTCTGATTGTCCATTATGCAGGCCCAAACCATGATGCTGCCATGCCAAACCTATATCACACAACATTGGGCAAATCTCTTGTTCCGTCGCCTGTAAACTCTGACCTTACCGTTAGCAAAGCTGACGCTGAAGCGTGACTCATCAGTAAAAATCATATTTCGCCATTGGGCTCGGGTCCAGTGCCTGTGACGTCGAGCCCAAGCTAAGCGTCGGCTCTGTGACGCGCTGTTAGAATTTGTCCTGTATACGGTCGACTGGCACGAATTGGTGGTCTATCTTGTCTAAGACGACTACGTATCGTCTGAGCCGAGACCCTGAGCCGCAGTGCAGTTACAGTTGCTGGGGTAAAGCTATTACGTAAATGAGATAACGTAATGAAGCGGTCGTCTCTACGTGACGTCGCTCGGGCCTACCTGATCTCGGCCTATCCATAACTGACCCAGTAGTTGCATACCGAGTTGTCAGGCTGTGAATTGTTTGCCTAGAGCACCCAAAATGAAGAGCAACGTCATTTACAGATGTGCCGGCTGTAAGCATACCGACAGCCTGATTTCTGTGATTTTCAGATAGCCGTGGTATTCCAGTTTTCAGTCAAATTGTAAACATTTCGTGTCAGTGACAAAGAGTATGTGTTACCGTGTAAGAACAAGCAATTGAAATGAACCCGGGATATGTCAACACGAGGTAAATGGTCAACATGAGGTAAGTGGTCAACATGAGGTAAGTGGTCAACACGAGGTAAGTGGTCAACACGAGGTAAGTGGTCAACACGAGGTAAATGGTCAACATGAGGTAAGTGGTCAACATGAGGTAAGTGGTCAACACGAGGTAAGTGGTCAACACGAGGTAAGTGGTCAACACGAGGTAAGTGGTCAACACGAGGTAAGTGGTCAACACGAGGTAAGTGGTCAACACATGTAAGTGGTCAACACGAGGTAAGTGGTCAACATGATGTAAGTGGTCAACACGAGGTAAGTGGTCAACACGAGGAGTAAGTGGTCAACACGAGGAGGTAAGTGGTCAACACGAGGTAAGTGGTCAACTCGAGGAGGTAAGTGGTCAACACGAGGTAAGTGGTCAACACGAGGAGGTAAGTGGTCAACACGAGGTAAGTGGTCAACATGAGGTAAGTGGTCAACACGAGGTAAGTGGTCAACACGAGGAGGTAAGTGGTCAACAGAGGTAAGTGGTCAACACGAGGTAAGTGGTCAACACGAGGAGGTAAGTGGTCAACATGAGGTAAGTGGTCAACATGAGATAAGTGGTCAACACGAGGAGGTAAGTGGTCAACATGAGGTAAGTGGTCAACACAAGGTAAGTGGTCAACACATGTAAGTGATCAACATGAGGTAAGTGGTCAACACGAGGTAAGTGGTCAACACATGTAAGTGATCAACACGAGGTAAGTGGTCAACACGAGGTAAGTGGTCAACACGAGGTAAGTGGTCAACACGAGGTAAGTGGTCAACACGAGGTAAGTGGTCAACACATGTAAGTGGTCAACACGAGGTAAGTGGTCAACATGATGTAAGTGGTCAACACGAGGTAAGTGGTCAACACAAGGTAAGTGGTCAACACATGTAAGTGATCAACACGAGGTAAGTGGTCAACACAAGGTAAGTGGTCAACATGAGGTAAGTGGTCAACACAAGGTAAGTGGTCAACATGAGGTAAGTGGTCAACATGAGGTTAAGTGGTCAACACGAGGTAAGTGGTCAACATGAGGTAAGTGGTCAACATGAGGTAAGTGGTCAACACGAGGCAAGTGGTCAACATGAGGTATGTGGTCAAAAGCGGAAGTGAAAAGCGTGCTAGCCCGTGCACGGTACCAATTGCACAAAATCTTGTGCCGGTGTACTCTCTATACTCAGGCCAATAAGTAAATATCGATAACGTTCACATAAAGTCACCGTTAACCCTCTAAAACAGGTCATAAAGTATGTAAGTTTCCTTTTTTGTTAAGTATATTATTAAACCTTAAAAAGACAAAACTTGCTTGCCTGCGGTTTATGACATTTCAAAGAAATTAAAGATATTTTCTACATTATAAGGCAACATGTGACCATCATCTGGCATGCACTGAATGCATTTTCCAGGCACTATTGTATGCTTGAGTAGCAATGTTTGACATATTTGACATTTAATGAAGCAAGTAATTACAGTAAAATGAGCACAAATGTCACAAAAAGAACATGTCTGTACAATGACAAGTGCAGCCTGCACATAATTATACATGTAAAATGCATAAAGCCATTAGGTTGTTTGAACCAAGAACTGACAAAGAATATCACTCCCCTGAGTAAAATTGAAATTAAATTTGAAACTTTATTGTGAATCTGAGTCTCAATCTCTATGATTATATACTGAGTCAAAAAAGAAACGATACCTGGTGTTTTATGTGTCTATAATTTCAACATTTATTAAGAAAATTCTTTGAAAATTCATAAGATGATAGTCCAACATGTTTGAAAGAGGAGCACATAAAGCATAATGAGCCTCCGAAACTGTCTGCTGCATGATGACGTAATTCGTCGGACAGGGGTCTAATGGAGTTTTCACACAGACGTCAATACCGAGTATGGGCACCATTTGCATCTCTCACTGCAATGCACTGCCGTCGCATCGAACGGAAGAGTGTCTGAATCTCTTGCTGGTCAATATTTGTCCACTCCTGACGCAAAACATCCCTCAGTTGGTTTAACGTTACCGGCTGACGTCGTCTGACGCGGCGGTCTAACGTATCCCACAAATGTTCTATGGGTGACAAGTCTGGTGACAAAGCAGGCCACGGCAGGGTTTCAATATTGTTCTGCTCCAATAATGTGGTGGAAATCCGAGCAGTACGACACCTGGCATTGTCCTGTTGGAACAGTGTGACGTTTCTGTTGGCGTTAAAGAACGGCACAACAACTGGCGCAAGGATCTCATCACAGTACCGCTGGGCGTTTAGGTTCCCGTCCACCACTAACAGTTCAGTGCGACTGCCGAAGGTGATACCGCCCCATGCCATAACGCTTCCGCCCCCGAACAGATCGACCTGACGTACACATGCGTCGGCGCAACGTTCACCGCGTCTGCGATATACCCGCTCTCTGCCATCCGCTCGACGCAAACAGAACCGCGATTCATCGCTAAACATCACCGAATTCCACTGTAACCGAGTCCAGCGAGCACGTTCCGTCGTCCATTCCCGCCGTACGTCACGGTGACGTCATGTCAGGATGGGTCCAACGTATGGCCGATAGGCACGAATGCCACGTTCACCGAGCCGGATCCTGACTGTTTGTGCACTGATGCGATTGTTGGTCATCCCAGGAGTAACGGCAGCTGTGTGCGTAGCAGGTAGGAACCGGTCTCGTAAATGTGACGTCCGAATGTGACGGTCCTGTTCACGCGTCGTCACACGTGGTCGACCAGATCTTGGACGGTCGTCCACCGATCCATGTGTTCGATAACGTCGAAGTAGACGTGTTATCGTGATCCGCGTAACCCCGAGTCGATTTGCGACGTCACACTGACGTAAACCGCCGTCAATCATGCCAATGGCACGCATTCTCTGATTGCGGTTTAGCCTAGGCATTTTGTTAGAGGTAACAATGGGTATGTAAGGTGTTTTTCCTCGATGATAATGCAATACCAGTACAATAAACCGGTTTTCCGATTTGTACATGTGTAGGAAGTTGTCTTTGTTGAGGAGCACATACAAATCGGAAATTCGGCGTTCCAGGATTATCGGGTGTTTATTTACCTGTGTTTATGGTTGGCTGACGTTGCAATAAGATACCCGGTACTGATACGTAATAATATATTAAACCTTTCTATGGTTTTATCCGTTTTACGTCATTTTTAGTTTGGTATCGTTTCTTTTTTGACTTTTCTACAAGTGGAAATAAAACCTAGAATTCATTTACCATTGTTTTATAAAATACAAACATGGAATCTGAATAAATTATTATTGAAAAATGGAAATATAATACAGTAATTGCAAATGCTAATCATGTTCTTTTTAGAATTTCAATGTGCGCAACATATTCTACACGAAACATCATTTATCACATTTTCCCTTATAACTTACATTATTATTCATCATTTGTGAATTCTTTCAATATTCTTATTATAATATAAAGATTTTAATAGGTTCAATATAATATTAAACATAAAGGATGAATAAAAACGTTTTAAAATTTCCACATTTCTGTTAACATTATGGTCATTTACATTTAATGTCTTCATTCTTCTACAAATGGAAAAATAAAACTATAATTCTTATTACAGAAGATACAGAATTATTATTACAGAAAACTGCGATACTTTTTTTCTTGATCATTATAGCTCGACAATGAGAGACATCGGTCAGTTACTGCCCCTGAATACTCCCTAAAAGTAGATAGGTTCTATTAAAGACGTTTGCGGTAGAAAATGATTACGATGTGTACATTTTACGCTCACACCGCCTGTCAAATCTCGACAAAATAACATGCAAATGTACAGTTTGATTTAACATGCCATTTAACAAAAGAGTTTTTGTCCGCTAAAAGCGACAGGCAGCACAGTCATTGGCGCGCTTGACTGCATGGCATAAAGGCCAAACAATGGACGATAATTCCCATATCAACGAGTTAAATAGTGAGCCGGTAATAAGTAATTCGGACAGTACTATAAATCCGGATAGTAAGGAATCGTGGCCATCTGGCCGGAGTATTGTTGAATTGGGCCATTTGTCATTGCACTCTCTGGCCCTACTTTCATCAAACTTCTCACTTTGAGATTGCTCTGGGCTCAAATTTTCTTACATTGATAAATCATTAAACTTGAACAATTTTGGGGTATATGTTTTATTTAGTATTCAGAAACAATATCTCAATGAAGGCATTTAAGGAATTATTAACTTTGAGAATCTTGAGAACAGTTTGAAGTTGAGATATTTAGTTTATAATACAAATTTATTTTAGCTTGATTGCAAAACAAGTTCTTAAAACTTATATTAATTAGTACAATAAAAACAAAGGATTCTAACTAAATTTACATCTTGGGATAAATCAGACTTTATTTACCAATGCAAATAATAGAATGTTACAGATGTCTGTCATTAAACAATGACAGTAATATTAAGAAATGTTAGTATTGCAGACTGTATTAACCCTTTCATAGAGATTTAGGTTAATATACTATTATATCTCCATACAAACCACAGCCATTTAGCTATCATGCAATGGATAAGTAGTCTCTCTCTGTATCATTGCACTATCCTCCAACAATCTAAAATGACTAATCTCTTCAGATGTCGCTCATATGGGCAACCGGTAGCAATGATAAATAATCGTAACACACACATTAAGAAAAGTTTATAGTGACAGTCTATGAATGTCAGAGCGGCGACAGTATGTTACATAGGACAACATGAAATGATTCTATGATTTCATGTCCTGGACTGCTGTTAAAGAACTAGCTATATACTGACATAGCATAAGGCATAGGCATATTTTTGTACCTCCATAACAACACATCCGTCTGCATGTTACCTCGCTATAATGAACATTTGAGGAAATATATTTCAAAACCAAACGTTTCACGAGATGAAACCCGGGAATGAAGCGGAAACTATAGCATTCGGCATTATTTTCACACATAACTGAATAATTTAGATAGAGATAGATAGATTTATTTATTTATAGAGGGTGACCTAATTAGTTTTGAATTAATCCTCCTTAGGGCCCTCTAAATTTAATTTATATATGCCTATGACGGGTCATCAGGTTCGATCCCCACCCCATATAACTCTAATACTATGAACACTATTTCAGATGGGACTTTCAGCCGAGGTCTCGTGTCGGTGCTTTACACCATGCACGTAAAAGAACCAGAGCTGACTCTGGAATGGGTCTCTCTCTGTATCATTGCACTATCCTCCAAATATCTAAAATGATTGATCTCTTCAGGAGGCGTCGCTCATATGGGCAACCGGTAGCGATGATAAATAAACGTAAAACACACATTAAGAAAAGGTTATAGTGACAGTTTATGAATGTCAGAGCAGCGACAGTATGTTACATAGGACAACATGAAATGATTCCAGTACATGACTTGTACAGACCCTGTTTTACAGTTCTTTACATCTGATACATAAACAAATTGCTAAAATCCCTCTGTACACAATGGCAAATCCCTCTGTACACAATGGCAAATCCCTCTGTACACAATGACAAATCTCTCTGTACACAATGGCAAATCTCTCTGTACACAATGGCAAATCCCTCTGTACACAATGGCAAATCCCTCTGTACACAATGGCAAATCTCTCTGTACACAATGGCAAATCTCTCTGTACACAATGGCAAATCTCTCTGTACACAATGGCAAATCTCTCTGTACACAATGGCAAATCTCTCTGTACACAATGGCAAATCTCCTATTCTGATGCTGATAAACCTTCGCTGTCAAGTTTCCATTAAATATGATTAATTTATTTATAATAGTAACATGAAATATATTCTACAACTATCATTTAAAATATGGTTTTCATATCATTTAAAATATGGTTTTCATATCATTTAAAATATGGTTTTCATATCATTTGACATGTTCTATACAATTCTGAAAGGCTTTAATAATTCCCCAAGTATATTTATTTATTTTATAATAACATTAAAGATATTGGAGTTTCTTCCTAATATACAACATAGCCTACAATTACAACCGGTCATTATATACTTTCCCACGTACAACCGGTCATTATATACTTTCCCACGTACAACCGGTCATTATATACTTTCCCATGTACAACCGGTCATTATATACTTTCCCACGTACAACCGGTCATTATATACTTCCCACGTACAACCGGCATTATATACTTTCCCACGTACAACCGTCATATATACTTTCCACGTACAACCGGTCATTATATACTTTCCCACGTACAACCGGTCATTATATACTTTCCCACGTACAACCGGTCATTATATACTTTCCCACGTACAACCGTCATTTACTCCCACGTACAACCGGTCATTATATACTTTCCCACGCTCTCCGGTCATTATATACTTTCCCACGTACAACCGGTCATTATATACTTTCCCACGTACAACCGGTCATTATATACTTTCCCACGTACAACCGGTCATCATATACTTTCCCACGTACAACCGGTCATTATATACTTTCCCACGTACAACCGGTCATTATATACTTTCCCACGCTCTCCGGTCATTATATACTTTCCCACGCTCTCGGTCATTATATACTTTCCCACGCTCTCCGTCCATATATACTTTCCCACGTACAACCGGTCATTATATACTTTCCCACGCTCTCCGGTCATTATATACTTTCCCACGCTCTCCGGTCATTATATACTTTCCCACGCTCTCCGGTCATTATATACTTTCCCACGCTCTCCGGTCATTATATACTTTCCCACGCTCTCCGGTCATTATATACTTTCCCACGCTCTCCGGTCATTATATACTTTCCCACGCTCTACGGTCATTATATACTTTCCCACGCTCTCCGGTCATTATATACTTTCCCACGTACAACCGGTCATTATATACTTTCCCACGTACAACCGGTCATTATATACTTTCCCATGTACAACCGGTCATTATATACTTTCCCACGTACAACCGGTCATTATATACTTTCCCACGTACAACCGGTCATTATATACTTTCCCACGTACAACCGTCATTATATACTTTCCCACGTACAACCGGTCATTATATACTTTCCCACGTACAACCGGTCATTATATACTTTCCCACGTACAACCGGTCATTATATACTTTCCCACGTACAACCGGTCATTATATACTTTCCCACGTACAACCGGTCATTATATACTTTCCCACGTACAACCGGTCATTATATACTTTCCCACGTACAACCGGTCATTATATACTTTCCCACGCTCTCCGGTCATTATATACTTTCCCACGTACAACCGGTCATTATATACTTTCCCACGTACAACCGGTCATTATATACTTTCCCACGTACAACCGGTCATTATATACTTTCCACGTACAACCGGTCATTATATACTTTCCCACGTCTCGGTCATTTATACTTTCCCACGCTCTCCGGTCATTATATACTTTCCACGCTCTCCGGTCATTATATACTTTCCCACGCTCTCCGGTCATTATATACTTTCCCACGCCTCCGGTCATTATATACTTTCCCACGCTCTCCGGTCATTATATACTTTCCCACGCTCTCCGGTCATTATATACTTCCCACGTCAACCGGTCATTATATACTTTCCCACGCTCTCCGGTCATTATATACTTTCCCACGCTCTCCGGTCATTATATACTTTCCCACGCTCTCCGGTCATTATATACTTTCCCACGCTCTCGGTCATTATATACTTTCCCACGCTCTCCGGTCATTATATACTTTCCCACGCTCTCCGGTCATTATATACTTTCCCACGCTCTCCGGTCATTATATACTTTCCCACGTACAACCGGTCATTATATACTTTCCCACGCTCTCCGGTCATTATATACTTTCCCACATACAAGGTCATTATATACTTTCCCACGCTCTCCGGTCATTATATACTTTCCCACATACAACCGGTCATTATATACTTTCCCACGCTCTCCGGTCATTATATACTTTCCCACGTACAACCGGTCATTATATACTTTCCCACGCTCTCCGGTCATTATATACTTTCCCACGCTCTCCGGTCATTATATACTTTCCCATGCTCTCCGGTCATTATATACTTTCCCACGCTCTCCGGTCATTATATACTTTCCCACTTACAACCGGTCATTATATACTTTCCCACGCTCTCCGTGTATAATTGTGTATGCTTTTACCAACAAAGAAAATTACTTAATTTCCAATAACTTTGACTGATTCATACTAAACAATAGAATATCTCCATGAGGAATTTGTCATAAACTATTGTGATAGTATTATACTGCTCTTAATCAATGGTTGCATTACTTTTATCCAGTCTACATCCTGTATCTCTTATCACACACCAGATATGAACTTAATATGTTACATGCCACAGTGCCAAAATCCATGGCATTACTGCCATTATCATCATGTAACAAACGGCATAGCAAATAGTGTATATACATTCCATCTATCATAGCATAGCAAATAGTGTATATACATTCCATCTATCATAGCATAGCAAATAGTGTATATACATTCCATCTATCATAGCATAGCAAATAGTGTATATACATTCCATCTATCATAGCATAGTGTACATACATTCCATCTATCATAGCATAGCAAATAGTGTATATACATTCCATCTATCATAGCATGGAAAATAGTGTACATACATTCCATCTATCATAGCATAGCAAATAGTGTATATACATTCCATCTATCATAGCATAGCAAATAGTGTATATACATTCCATCTATCATAGCATAGCAAATAGTGTATATACATTCCATCTATCATAGCATAGCAAATAGTGTATATACATTCCATCTATCATAGCATAGCAAATAGTGTATATACATTCCATCTATCATAGCATAGCAAATAGTGTATATACATTCCATCTATCATAGCATAGCAAATAGTGTATATACATTCCATCTATCATAGCATAGCAAATAGTGTACATACATTCCATCTATCATAGCATAGCAAATAGTGTACATACATTCCATCTATCATAGCATAGCAAATAGTGTATATACATTCCATCTATCATAGCATAGCAAATAGTGTACATACATTCCATCTATCATAGCATAGCAAATAGTGTACATACATTCCATCTATCATAGCATAGCAAATAGTGTACATACATTCCATCTATCATAGCATATAGTGTATATACATTCCATCTATCATAGCAAATAGTGTACATACATTCCATCTATCATAGCATAGCAAATAGTGTATATACATTCCATCTATCATAGCATAGCAAATAGTGTATATACATTCCATCTCTCATATCATAGCAAATAGTGTATATACATTCCATCTATCATAGCATAGTGTGTATATACATTCCATCTATCATAGCATAGCAAATAGTGTATATACATTCCATCGTTCATAGCATAGCAAATAGTGTATATACATTCCATCTATCATAGCATAGTGTATATACATTCCATCTATCATAGCATAGCAAATAGTGTATATACATTCCATCTATCATAGCATAGCAAATAGTGTATATACATTCCATCTATCATAGCATAGCAAATAGTGTATATACATTCCATCTATCATAGCATAGCAAATAGTGTATATACATTCCATCTATCATAGCATAGCAAATAGTGTACATACATTCCATCTATCATAGCATAGCAAATAGTGTATATACATTCCATCTATCATAGCATAGCAAATAGTGTAACATTCCATCTATCATAGCATAGCAAATAGTGTATATACATTCCATCTATCATAGCATATAGTGTATATACATTCCATCTATCATAGCATAGCAAATAGTGTACATACATTCCATCTATCATAGCATAGCAAATAGTGTATATACATTCCATCTATCATAGCAAATAGTGTACATACATTCCATCTATCATAGCATAGCAAATAGTGTACATACATTCCATCTATCATAGCATATAGTGTATATACATTCCATCTATCATAGCATAGCAAATAGTGTACATACATTCCATCTATCATAGCATAGCAAATAGTGTACATACATTCCATCTATCATAGCAAAGCAATAGTGTATATACATTCCATCTATCATAGCATAGCAAATAGTGTATATACATTCCATCTATCATAGCATAGCAAATAGTGTACATACATTCCATCTATCATAGCATAGCAAATAGTGTACATACATTCCATCTATCATAGCATAGCAAATAGTGTACATACATTCCATCTATCATAGCATAGCAAATAGTGTACATACATTCCATCTATCATAGCATAGCAAATAGTGTACATACATTCCATCTATCATAGCAAATAGTGTATATACATTCCATCTATCATAGCATGGAAAATGGTGTACAGTGAAACCCCTCAAAACCGGAACCCCTCTAAATCGGAATTCCCTCCAAACCGGACAATTGTCGTGGTCCCGATATTTTCCCTTCTTTGTTCATTGTAAAAAAACCTCTCTAAACCGGAACCTCTCTTTTCCGAATACCAGACACATTTTCGGCACCATTTGTGCACATTTCTATTGCAAATTACCGAACAGCCAGCGGTGTAAAATCTGGATCAGAAACAACCTTTGTCTCACCTGAAACATAACACCTTCCGTGTTTTCACAAGTCAATTAATCAGTCGGCATATTGGTGTTTTATCCGTATTGTTTACATCCGACGTGGTGTTGTGAGAACATAAAGGCGTGATAAAAACCAATGATGCTGAAAATTTGTTTTAATTACGTTGTTTTCAAATGGATTACGACTGGACACTATTTAATTATGTCCTTTTCAATTGCAGGTTTGTTAATCTCTTTTCATGTTTGAGTAATTAGTTTTAATACGATCTAATTAGATGTGAATGGGATTTCACAAAAGGCAGACTATCATTATTTAAGGCATAACATTGATAATTATATTTCATAATTATTGATCAAATACGGAACCACCGACAAGTCATTACGTACAAACAAATTTGAGCTTATATATATTTTATTCCACATTTGTAAGTTATTAGTTCTTTAGTAACTGCCAAAATCTATGCATTTGTTCAAAACTTCATCTCCCCCCCCCCCCCCCTCTAAACCGAAAACCCCTCCAAACCGAACTTCTCTTCCGGTCTGGAAGCCGTTCGGTTTAGAGGGGTTTCACTATATATACATTCCATCTATCATAGCATAGCAAATAGTGTATATACATTCCATCTATCATAGCATAGTGTACATACATTCCATCTATCATAGCATAGCAAATAGTGTATATACATTCCATCTATCATAGCATAGCAAATAGTGTACATACATTCCATCTATCATAGCATAGCAAATAGTGTACATACATTCCATCTATCATAGCATAGCAAATAGTGTACATACATTCCATCTATCATAGCATAGCAAATAGTGTACATACATTCCATCTATCATAGCATAGCAAATAGTGTACATACATTCCATCTATCATAGCATGGCAAATAGTGTACATACATTCCATCTATCATAGCATAGCAAATAGTGTACATACATTCCATCTATCATAGCATAGCAAATAGTGTATATATACTCCATCTCGCACATATTATATAAATTACATAACAAAAAAAATTCAATTAATGCTATTTATCCATAGCTACAAATCAGCTTTGTTTGGCCACATACAGATGAATTGACCTTGATCCTTAAGAAACATACCTCACCAATGCATACAACAGCAACTTAACTGTCAGGAAATTATCTTGAGTTCTTAGCAAGTTATTGCTGCAGCAAGATTTAACCTTTGTCCTACCTACATAATGCTTTCAATTGCGACATCAACTGTTGAAGGCTGAAGTACATACTGGATTGATACACATAGCATACATACATATTGCATTGTACTGGACAGTAGTGAGAAGTACATACTGGACTGATACACATAGCATACATACATATTGCATTGTACTGGACAGTAGTGAGAAGTACAGACTGGATTGATACACATAGCATACATACATATTGCATTGTACTGGACAGTAGTGAGAAGTACATACTGGACTGATACACATAGCATACATACATATTGCATTGTACTGGACAGTAGTGAGAAGTACATACTGGATTGATACACATAGCATACATACATATTGCATTGTACTGGACAGTAGTGAGAAGTACAGACTGGACTGATACACATAGCATACATACATATTGCATTGTACTGGACAGTAGTGAGAAGTACATACTGGACTGATACACATAGCATACATACATATTGCATTGTACTGGACAGTAGTTAGAAGTACAGACTGGACTGATACACATAGCATACATACATATTGCATTGTACTGGACAGTAGTGAGAAGTACATACTGGATTGATACACATAGCATACATACATATTGCATTGTACTGGACAGTAGTGAGAAGTACAGACTGGACTGATACACATAGCATACATACATATTGCATTGTACTGGACAGTAGTGAGAAGTACATACTGGACTGATACACATAGCATACATACATATTGCATTGTACTGGACAGTAGTTAGAAGTACATACTGGACTGATACACATAGCATACATACATATTGCATTGTGCTGGACAGTAGTGAGAAGTACAGACTGGACTGATACACATAGCATACATACATATTGCATTGCACTGGACAGTAGTTAGAAGTACATACTGGACTGATACACATAGCATACATACATATTGCATTGTGCTGGACAGTAGTGACAGACTGGACTGATACACATAGCATACATACATATTGCATTGTACTGGACAGTAGTGAGAGGTACAGACTGGACTGATACACATAGCATACATACATATTGCATTGTACTGGACAGTAGTGAGAAGTACAGACTGGACTGATACACATAGCATACACACATATTGCATTGTACTGGACAGTAGTGACAGACTGGACTGATACACATAGCATACATACATATTGCATTGTACTGGACAGTAGTGACAGACTGGACTGATACACATAGCATACATACATATTGCATTGTACTGGACAGTAGTTAGAAGTACATACTGGACTGATACACATAGCATACATACATATTGCATTGTGCTGGACAGTAGTGAGAAGTACAGACTGGACTGATACACATAGCATACATACATATTGCATTGCACTGGACAGTAGTTAGAAGTACATACTGGACTGATACACATAGCATACATACATATTGCATTGTGCTGGACAGTAGTGACAGACTGGACTGATACACATAGCATACATACATATTGCATTGTACTGGACAGTAGTGAGAGGTACAGACTGGACTGATACACATAGCATACATACATATTGCATTGTACTGGACAGTAGTGAGAAGTACAGACTGGACTGATACACATAGCATACATACATATTGCATTGTACTGGACAGTAGTGACAGACTGGACTGATACACATAGCATACATACATATTGCATTGTACTGGACAGTAGTGACAGACTGGACTGATACACATAGCATACATACATATTGCATTGTACTGGACAGTAGTGAGAAGTACATACTGGACTGATACACATAGCATACATACATATTGCATTGTACTGGACAGTAGTTAGAAGTACATACTGGACTGATACACATAGCATACATACATATTGCATTGTACTGGACAGTAGTGATATGTACATACTGGACTGATACACATAGCATACATACATATTGCATTGTACTGGACAGTAGTGATATGTACATACTGGACTGATACACATAGCATACATACATATTGCATTGTACTGGACAGTAGTGATATGTACATACTGGACTGATACACATAGCATACATACATATTGCATTGTACTGGACAGTAGTGATATGTACATACTGGACTGATACACATAGCATACATACATATTGCATTGTACTGGACAGTAGTGATATGTACATACTGGACTGATACACATAGCATACATACATATTGCATTGTACTGGACAGTAGTGATATGTACATACTGGACTGATACACATAGCATACATACATATTGCATTGTACTGGACAGTAGTGATATGTACATACTGGACTGATACACATAGCATACATACATATTGCATTGTACTGGACAGTAGTGAGAAGTTTCATGAAATTCTCTCTAGTTATTACAGGAACAAGACTTGACCTTTGACTACTGTACGTCTCGGACCTGAATTTCGCAGAGCATTCTCATCAGTGCTGAACAGTTGCATATACTAAATTCTCTGTATTACTTAAAACAGTTCAAATAGACAGACGGACGGATGAGCGAACGGAAAGACGTATCACCAAGCAAGGATTATGAGCTAAGCCGTGCTTATGGGCTACTACTAAAAGCTCCTAACCCTATTGTCTTAATATGGAACTAAAGAGTTTAATATAGTTGTTAAGAGTGACAAAGCTCGGCTACAATATGCTCACTCTGAAATTATTCCTGGAAAGCATAAAAATATGATAGTGACAGACTACAGAAACCACTGAGCTCCTTGATAAATAGGTTTTGGGGTTAGCCTGTCATCTGATCAACTATGATAGCAAATTTGGAAAGCATGATGATATCAATACAGAACAATACAGAACAATACAGAACAGAACAATACAGAACAATACAGAACAGAACAATACAGAACAATAGCTCACATTTTAACTTACAGTATAGAGTTGTATAAATCTTTCAAAAAAGTCTCAAGGCAAAAATAGAAACCTATAATTATTTTGTCATCAATCTTCGTTTAACCATGTTTTGTAATCTAATATGAAAACAGTACCATTTGATCCACTAAAAATCAAAAATACTTTTATTCAAACAAGAAAATCAATGTTTCAGGCTAATTTGTTTGTGAAATTTCATACCAAAATGAGGTATCCGCGAGCTTGTGGATTTAATGCAATTATAATGCTATTCTTGATAACTACGTTTGTAAGTAGTTTACAATAATATACTATAATGACATTACATGGATTGTATTTATCTGAGCTAAACAGGAACATAAAAGAACATTTAAACTTGCTTTAGTTTTTATCTGAATAAACTAAAATACAAAGACGATTAAATTATTTGGTGTAACTGGAAATTGTGCAAGAAATGAGTTGGGGGTAGGCGGTGGGGGGGGGGTCCAATGGGAAACTTGTTTGAAATAAAAGTGGGTAATGTGGGATTCATGTACAGTTGGTTCTGGTTTCACATAAACATCAAGATGACAATATATGGAACATGGATCAATAATTTCAATAATAATTTAAGAATACCACCTATTCATTTTTGCTAATAGGGCCTATGCTTTGTGCAGTTTCTTTCATCTTAAAAACAACAACTGTAAGCCACATGATAATAACTACCCCCACCCACACATAGAGTCTATTTGACCGTTGCACATTAACACAAAATGGATGCACGTTGTCTGTTAAAACTCACCTGAATATGAACATTTTCAAAGTTTGAATATTTTAATGTTATACATGACCTTGAATTGACATACTGACATTGAATTGACAATTGGCCCAGGCTGTGACTTTATGCATAACCCTGAACTAACATTGATATTGAATTTACTGTTTGACCTTGAACTGACATGGCTGGCAATGACTTGGCTGGCAGAAATTTGTATGCATGACCTTGAACTGGGCAGTGAATTTTGATGAATGACCTTGAACTGACACAATTGCCATGATTTTAATATATGACCTTGAATTAACATGGGTAGTACAGCGTTTATGTACGACACTGATTTAACATGGGTAGTACAGCGCTTATGTACAACACTGAATTAACATGGGTAGTACAGCGTTTATGTACGACACTGAATTAACATGGGTAGTACAGCGTTTATGTACGACACTGAATTGGTATGGCTGAATATTGTGCTCATCGCCAAGTGACAAGTTCGGACGGATGTACCCACAATATTACATTAAGTGGCTATTCCTTTGTTCTCTATAGCCACATAGACGTTTTTAAAGCCAATAAGTCTATTGTTCTAATAGCCATGCTTGTGCCATTTTATGTGTGTGGATGGACAGACAGCCACATAAACACAATTTGTCAAAGCCTCAAAACCCCTAACCCTAGACCACTAGACGGTAAATCTATTGTTCTCTTAGCCCAGTAAGTACCACTTTATGGGTGCGGACAGATGGACGGATAGACTCATGAGACAGACATACAGTTCAGTCACCGAAGCATTGCAACCTTCCGATGCCACGACTGAGAGATTGACACACAACATATAAGCATCAGAATCACAAAACCATGCACGTCTCATTTGATGCCAATGAAAATCTGAATTGACCAAAGAAAACATCCACATCCATCTGGCCATTATAGGATGGAGAGTAGGCAAGAGATATCACCATTAAAAGAGTACATTTATCTGACATCCATAAACAGTCTCATTATTGCAATAAACATTGTAAATACCATCCAGGATACTGCTCCCAGGTGTCACTAACTGCTCACAGTCAAAACCATATTACTAACATATTTTATGATGTCTCTTTCATCCACCATGTGTTTGAAAAATTTGCAATGAAAATGTTGAATATCCACACTTTTGTCTGGCTTTTTCTCCCAATACCAGACAGACTAACTCCTTTTTTGCCAGGATTCATCAGGTTATGGAACAGTCTACCCACATACATACAGTCGAGTCCCAGTCTGTCGACTTTAGTAAGTTCTAAACATTACTAGTTGCTAGGCAGTAGAAAGTTGAATTTCCAATATATTATAATTCCATTAAAATGTAAGCTTTTGTACACAGCATAGCCTCAATAAAGAGGACTGAAAATAAGGGCCACAACTCTACCAGACACCATTTGAAGTGAGACACAAGTGTCCTCAACTAAGCTTAAATCTTTATTTATAATTTATATATATAATTAATTTAACTGTATCAATGGTGCTTAAGTTTCTGCTTAGACCTGGGTGTGATACTCTAGCAACACTGGCTCCTTCACATGCGTGCCTGTGCATTAACCTGGGTGTGATACTCTAGAAACCCTGGCTCCTTCACGTGCGTGCCTGTGCATTAACCTGGTGTGATACTCTAGCAACCCTGGCTCCTTCACATGCGTGCCTGTGCATTAACCTGGGTGTGATACTCTAGCAACCCTGGCTCCTTCACATGCGTGCCTGTGCATTAACCTGGGTGTGATACTCTAGCAACCCTGGCTCCTTCACGTGCGTGCCTGTGCATTAACCTGGTGTGATACTCTAGCAACCCTGGCTCCTTCATGTACATGACTGTGCATTAACCTTGGTGTGATACTCTAGCAACACTGGCTCCTTCATGTACATGACTGTGCATTAACATGGGTGTGATACTCTAGCAACCCTGGCTCCTTTACATGCGTGCCTGTGCATTAACCTGGTGTGATACTCTAGCAACCCTGGCTCCTTCACATGCGTGCCTGTGCATTAACCTGGTGTGATACTCTAGCAACACTGGCTTCTTCACATGTGTGCCTGTGCATTAACCTGGGTGTGATACTCTAGCAACACTAGCTCCTTCACATGCGTGCCTGTGCATTAACCTGGGTGTGATACTCTAGAAACCCTGGCTCCTTCACGTGCGTGCCTGTGCATTAACCTGGTGTGATACTCTAGCAACCCTGGCTCCTTCACATGCATGCCTGTGCATTAACCTGGGTGTGATACTCTAGCAACCCTGGCTCCTTCACGTGCATGCCTGTGCATTAACCTGGTGTGATACTCTAGCAACCCTGGCTCCTTCATGTACATGACTGTGCATTAACCTTGGTGTGATACTCTAGCAACACTGGCTCCTTCATGTACATGACTGTGCATTAACATGGGTGTGATACTCTAGCAACCCTGGCTCCTTCACATGCGTGCCTGTGCATTAACCTGGTGTGATACTCTAGCAACCCTGGCTCCTTCACATGCGTGCCTGTGCATTAACCTGGTGTGATACTCTAGCAACACTGGCTCCTTCACATGTGTGCCTGTGCATTAACCTGAGTGTGATACTCTAGCAACACTAGCTCCTTCACGTGCGTGCCTGTGCATTAACCTGGGTGTGATACTCTAGCAACCCTGGCTCCTTCACGTGCGTGCCTGTGCATTAACCTGGGTGTGATACTCTAGCAACACTGGCTCCTTCATGTACATGACTGTGCATTAACCTGGGTGTGATACTCTAGAAACCCTGGCTCCTTCACATGCGTGCCTGTGCATTAACCTGGTGTGATACTCTAGCAACACTGGCTCCTTCACATGCGTGCCTGTGCATTAACCTGGGTGTGATACTCTAGCAACACTAGCTCCTTCACGTGCGTGCCTGTGCATTAACCTGGGTGTGATACTCTAGCAACCCTGGCTCCTTCATGTGCGTGCCTGTGCATTAACCTGGTGTGATACTCTAGCAACACTGGCTCCTTCACATGCGTGCCTGTGCATTAACCTGGGTGTGATACTCTAGCAACACTAGCTCCTTCACGTGCGTGCCTGTGCATTAACCTGGGTGTGATACTCTAGCAACCCTGGCTCCTTCATGTGCGTGCCTGTGCATTAACCTGGGTGTGATACTCTAGCAGCCCTGGCTCCTTCACGTGCGTGCCTGTGCATTAACCTGGGTGTGATACTCTAGCAACACTGGCTCCTTCATGTACATGACTGTGCATTAACATGGGTGTAATACTCTAGCAACCCTGGCTCCTTCACGTGCATGCCTGTGCATTAACCTGGGTGTGATTCTCTCACAACCCGTGGCTCCTTCACATGCGTGCCTGTGCATTATCCTGGGTGTGATACTCTCACAACCCTGGCTCCTTCACGTGCGTGCCTGTGCATTAACCTGGTGTGATACTCTAGCAACCCTGGCTCCTTCACATGCGTGCTTGTGCATTAACCTGGGTGTGATACTCTAGCAACCCTGGCTCCTTCACGTGCGTGCCTGTGCATTAACCTGGGTGTGATACTCTCACAACCCTGGCTCCTTCACATGCGTGCCTGTGCATTAACCTGGGTGTGATACTCTCACAACCCTGGCTCCTTCACAGTAGTGTAGTGATGACCAAAGTAGTATTCGTTTAAGCTCCGGAACAACCTGAATGACTAATCGAGTCAGGCCGATCTTACGTGAGGTGACACCATGTATCGGATAAACACTTTAACTGCTTTCGTCGGACAGTAAACATCAAAGACATTAAGTATCCTTATACTAACAAGACATATAAGTAAGTATCCATTCTGGTTACACTTTAGTATTATACTGCATCAGCTGTATTAATAAACATGTTAAATTTACCTCCAACAATACATGTGTATCCAAATATCAGTCTGGCACAAACTGCAACTTATCACAAGCAAAACATAGCTCTTTTCTCTTCTTCCAGAAACAAAAGCACCAATTGTATAACCTACAATCTTATCAGTCCAAACAAACAATAAAACATCACATGCTGAAGCTGAACACATTAATTAAATATCAATTTTTTACAAGCTGTCTGCAATTTTTGTGCAGAGAAAATTAAATATATAGATTTTCATTAAAATATAAACTTACGTGTCCCAAAACAGAATTCAATGTGAAGCAATATGAGCAATGAATTTGAACACAGACTGTACTATGTTTTGCTTGTCAATACAACTACTGTTAGAAAACGGAACTATTTAACATATTCACACTACTACGGACAAGTTTGTTAAACCAATCTCTGACGAATGTCAACAACAGGTCTTAATCCCCCGATGGTAAATGTTCAACATGGTTTAACGCTACAACTTTACATCCTCAGGTACCCTCTATAGAAGGCCAAACACTTTCAAAATGGATCAATTACTGAATACCACAAACCGACTGGAATATATCAAACTCAAAACTCAAAATTAAACTAGTTTTATGTAATTAAGTAATACAGACTGTTAGCCTGATAGCATATAAGACAACATGTGTGTGTGGTGTGTGGTGTGGTGGTGTGGTGTGGGGTGTGGTGGTGTGTGTGTGGTGTGGTGGTGTGTGGTGTGGTGGTGTGGTGGTGTGTGTGTGGTGTGGTGGTGTGTGGTGTGGTGGTGTAGTGGTGTGTGTGTGGTGTGGTGGTGTGGTATGGTGTGTGTGGTGTGGCGGTGTGTGTGTGGTGTGGTGGTGTGTGTGTGTGGTGTGTGGTGGTGGTGTGGTGTGGGTGTGGTGGTGTGTGTGTGGTGTGGTGGTGTGTGTGTGGTGTGGGGTGTGGTGGTGTGTGTGTGGTGTGGTGGTGTGTGGTGTGGTGTGTGTGGTGTGTGTGGGGTGTGGTGGTGTGGTGGTGTGGTGGTGTGGTGGTGTGTGGGTGGTGTGGTGTGGTTGTGTGTGGTGTGTGTGGGGTGGTGTGTGGTGTGTGGTGTGGTGGTGTGGTGGGTGTGTGTGTGGGGTGTGGTGGTGTGTGTGTGGGTGGTGGTGTGGTGTGGTGTGTGGTGTGGTGGGTGTGGTGGTGTGTGTGTGGTGTGGTGGTGGTGTGTGGTGTGGTGGTGTGTGGTGTGGTGGTGTGTGTGTGGTGTGGTGGTGTGGTATGGTGTGTGGTGTGGTGGTGTGTGTGTGTGGTGTGGTGGTGTGTGTGTGGTGTGTGCAGTGTGTGGTGTGTGTGTGCGGTGTGTGTGCAGTGTGTGTGTGTGTGCGTGTGCGTGTGCGTGTGCGTGTGTGCGCGCGTGCGGTGTGTGCGTGCGGTGTGTGCGGTGTGTGCGTGCAGTGTGTGTGTGCAGTGTGTGTATGCGGTGTGTGTGTGCAGTGTGTGTGGTTACTTACATTACTTACGCATTGATTATTTGGACAATCTGCACTTTTTGTCTGCACGTTCAAAAATCCCGCAATATATGTGTACACACACAAATGATAATGAAACTGGACATGCTTACAGCCGTAATATACGTTTGCCCAGAATGTGTTGTACACCGAGATACACCCATTTCTCAACAATAAGTAACTGAGATTTTAAGTAAATTGTTAACTTTGTTCCCACAAATGATTTTTAAGAAATGACCATCTGTTAATTACCCCCCTTTATGAATAGTCATTTATCAATATAATTACTTTGTAACTGGTAGTTGACCAAAGCCAACACCTTGATCCACCCCAAATAGTCATTTATCAATAATTACTTTGTAACTGGTAGTTGACCAAAGCCAACACCTTGATCCACCCCAAATGAGGTAGTTTTATATTTTTCCATTAGAAACAAGATAGTTTAAAAGGTTTATGTAGCCATACACATCTCAAAATATAATTAAAAGGGTGGATCATCACCTTTGATATGTTACCATTTAGTATTTAGATAACTAAATATTTCTAATTAAAGCCATTGACAAAATAAAAATCTCTCTGTGGATCCCCAATTCTTTACAGACAGATATGTAATCCAGTGGTAACACGCTGGACTCGTAATCCAGGGATCGCAGGTTCGATCCCCCGTCTGACCCTAATAAAATTAACAGTCTTTCAGATGGGACGTTAAACCGAGGTCTCGTGTCGGTGCTTTACACCGTGCACGTAAAAGAACCAGAGGAGATTCTGGAATGGGTCTCTGTCTGTATCATGCACTATCCTCCAAAATCTAAAATAACTTATCTCTTCAGGAGGCGTCGCTCATATGGGCAACCAGTAGCGACGATAAATAAACGTAAAAACACACACACCCAATTCTTTAAATTTCTTGTACCAATGAAAAGAAAGACAATTGTTCATTACACGATCTCCTCTACTATACTGCACCTGAAAATCGAATAATTCTCTATCTCAACAATAATAGTAATATAATGTTTATTCTTTGCAACATATAATGTTATTCAAGCCTCGTAAATATTTGTTATCGTAAGCCTCATTGCTTCATGTATGCATGTGAAATGAGAGAATAAAATGTGTTTTGACTTGACTTGACTATAATGGATTCATAGTATAATGGGTTTTTTTAGTTGAGGCTCCAAGACACCAAAATAAAACATTTTATCACCATCCCTTCATGCACGGTTTTTGTTCTCGATCATTCCAGTGCATGTTTCTAATGGACATGCTGCACGAAGATTTTCAAGACATACAAGTTAAACATATTAAATTTGACTGCTTACTTGAGTTTTAAAATCTCTGTGGACATCTAGATACGGGGAAAACTCACATTTGTGTGTATGCACAAACTGTTTAGTTTTAAGAGGCCCAATAAGTGATGAAATTAATTTTCTGTCTGATTCTCTAAACATCGTACAAAATAACATCGTACAAAATAACATCAAGTTTTCTAGTTCTAAGCATGATAAAATGTACAAAATAAACAAATATAAATATTATGTAAAATGTAAGAAATCAAAACTATATCTAGCGTTGTACATGTCCGTAATAAATATATATATCGGAACTATATCTAGTGTTGTACATGTCCGTAATAAATATATATATCGGAACTATATCTAGTGTTGTACATGTCCGTAATAAATATATATATCAGAACTATATCTAGTGTTGTGCATGTCCTTATCTGCTGTGAAATGTATGCTTTACAGTTTACTTTTGGTCTCCTTATTTAATAATAATTTATTGCATCTTTTTCCATAATGATGAATACAATTTACAAATCACAACAACATTACCGTCACATTAATAACATACATAAATCGGGATAATATCCATATACATGACATTTTCAAAGTGCAAAAGGATTGGGCTACAAGTTTTGAAAACATTAGCAACAGCCCTTTACAAAAGGTCAAATTTGTTCTGATGTATGTAATACTAATATAAGTAAGTCTTTCAAGAAAAGTATTGTTTTGATTGAATAAGAAAATGACGGGATGCACATAACCCATTCAACACCAAATAACTCGCATGGACTGGTCCATGATATTCTTAGACCAATAAATGAATAAGAAAATTATATTCGGACCAGTTCATTTATCAAGATGGGTAATTTTGTCTAAAATTAGTAATACTACTGGCATAAAGTGCAGATCCTGATGAGACGGCTCGTCACGAGCCGGCTCATCTGGATCTACACTTTTTGTAAGCCTATATAGAGGTCTGTGGTGTTCAAAGGGTTAAGAGAATACTAAAAATGAATTTAAAAAAATAACAATTTAATAGCTTCCCTATTAAGTTGCTTGACTGCCTCTCCCCAAAACCCCAACCTCAAAACAATATCGGTCAAGTTGATCAATACGAAGTTGCACACATTATTATTTATTGTATTATTGCAGATTATGTTAGAAATAAATAAATTACGTCGGGAAATAGAAGTGCCCGGATAATGAGGCTTCTCTTGAATTTTAATTGGCAATTAAATTACACCTTATTTGTTGTGGCCTCACCATCGATGTTCACCTCCCTTGATATTAGCTGTTTTGTGTTATTACATGTACGACAAGCTAATCTATTTATTAATATAAAGAAAATGACGCTGGAGCACAAACTTTTAAAGTTATGATTAAAAAACATTGTTTTTGGACGGAAAAGGGTTGCCAACAGCATAGTACAAAATGATCACCATAATTATACTTAGTGTAACCGTTCTCACTTTGTGGTCATTATGCGCATAGTAGAGTGTCACCCCAACAAGACCCGAAGCCAACCTCAAGCCCCCTCCGGTTGACACACATGTACGCACACCCGAGTAGCGAGACTAAAGAGGTGGTTACCAACCCCTAGATTCGACTCGACTCTAGGTACACCTGACACGCTTTTAAGTTGGGCTAAAGGAACCAATAAGTCAGTAAACACATTTTCTACTTCTTTAATTCACGTGTAAGTAATCACTTTACTAATACATGAAGTTACTTCAAACAGACAACAGTTTTATCAGTAAAGTTCTAAAGCACTAAGCCTTCCCCCGTGGACAGCCTTCTCCCGTGGACAACGTTAATGGGTTTTGACAGAAGTGCCGCCTATAGCCTAATTTGTCCTACGGTTTTACAATCACACTAAGTCAAATAAGATAATAATGCTATAGAGTTTGATGGGAAGCCGTCCGAGCCCTATTTTACTTGTAATAAAAAGTGGGACCCACTAGGGAAACTCCCAGGGCTGTATAGCAGAATGGCCATCTGTAGCCTAATTTGTAACAACTGGACGTAGGGTCTTACCATGAAACATAAGACCCATGTTTCATGGTAAGACCCTAAACCATAGAATGACATAGGTATTTATTCACCCAATATGCAACATTACAACTGTTTCTGATAATAACCAATCTCAACCATGTTTCGCATACAGTATTTATAAATATATAATCAATTATTATATTTTCCACCTGCATAGTTTAGAGCTAACAATATGACACCAAACAGGGACTTATTCTAATTTCTAACAAACGTATATAAAACGTTGTATATTCAAGAAAAGTAACCACAGTGGCCACGTCTGACCAATTTCAACCTATAACCTCCCTTGCATATTCCAACAAATTATCCTAGACTAGTTCCCTCTGCAATTACCAACACTCTCTTTAGCATGGGCCCAAATCATAAAGATAGAGAAGCAAACGAAGCAAACAAAATGTTATCACTGGGCAATCATGGACAATATTAAAGCTCGGCAACAACAGATAAGCTAATAGAATATTCTTGGGCCAAATAAACCCAAAACGGTTTCATTTAGGATTAATGATTCTTAGTAAATGTAGAAAATAGCTTACAGTAATGAAGACTTGTTCTCTAGCTTACATTGTACAAGTCTAATGGGATTTTCTAAACTAGTATCAGCTTTCATTTTGACTGTTTGTTTACACTTAAAACAAATGGTGAATTTTATGAAAGGGACATAACCTAGTACTTATTACTGAGTTGCTGTGGATTTTGTTTAGACTGTTTTTATTACATGTTCTCTGTTTTCTTTTCAATTAGCAGGCATGTATTAATTATACCATTTTCAAGCTCCAACAAACTGATAGTTCACCAATATACACTACAAGTTCCTTTTGCAACCAGACAGCAAATAAACTATAAACAACTTTATCAGGACATTATAGTTCAAGCTAAGTTCAATATGTCTGCTGATAACAAATTCAAAACCGGCTTGCTTACTCTGTATGTAGCTTTAACAGGTTATATTAGTTAAAGAGTTACATTTAAATATGAGAAGAGTAGCTGTGACCAATCAAACTGCTGCGTTCATTAGGGAATCAACCAATCAAACCGAAGAATTCACTTGGGGAATCATTGCCTACATATCAACGTTAGCCTAAGGTTACAATGCGGCTGAATAATGGTTATGCATACCCGGTAACAATTAATATGAGAGACTCCTCTGCACAACATCAGTCTGGAATGCCTGCATGTAATGTTCTAAAGTGGGTGCTGCACTAATGAATAGAAAAATCAGTCAATCTCAAGCATCACATAGCATCACCTGCCTCAAGCACCGTAATGCATGTGTAGTAATGGAAATGATGGCTGCCTTATAATTGAGGAGTTGCAAGGTTGAACTGACCAGAACCCCGGTATAGACACAAGGAGATCTTTATATCCACAATGCATCTTCTCTTCCTTATGGCGATGGATTTATCAGGAATGTCCTCTGCAGATCGATTAGGATTTTATGAGAATGAGGTCTGAAGAATGATTAGTCTAAACAACAGCCTCAAACACAATACATAACATTACAGTTTGTCCTATGTCTATGTTGGATATAATGTACGCTGTGCCAACCGAGTTGCAGACAGAATGCGCATGCGCAACTCAGATGGTGGGGCTCAATGTACCATACATGTAGATCTGTGCAGATCATAGGCATCATGTAACATTGGGTGGAGCAAACTGTCAATAAGCGAAGGTCTTCATATATCTACTCACTGCATATGCACAATGGCTGCTGTTACGTAGTGAGCATCAACATCAAAGTAATGATGTTATTGTGGGAGCGGAAAACTGTAAGTTTCTTGTTGATCACATAATTATAAATGTTATTGTGGGAGCGGAAAACTGTAAGTTTCTTGTTGATCACATAATTATAAATGTTATTGTGGGAGCGGTAAGTTTCTTGTTGATCACATAATTATAAATTTTATTGTGGGAGCGGTAAGTTTCTTGTTGATCACATAATTATAAATGTTATTGTGGGAGCGGAAAGTTTCTTGTTGATCACATAATTATAAATGTTATTGTGGGAGCGGAAAGTTTCTTGTTGATCACATAATTATAAATGTTATATAATTATGATCAATAACCTATATAAGTTGTGATAGCACAGTGTTAGCACATTCGTTTCAGGTGGGAAAGGTCTGGAATTCGAGCCCCACTGGAGCCGCTAAGATTGTGCCCTTAGGCAAGGCATTTAATTTCCACGTTGCCTCCTCTCTCCCTCAAAGCGATGGATTCCATCAGGAATGAGGTCTCGAGCGTGATTAATATAAGTTGTAAGAACTTGTTCAACAATCGAGCTAATATAAAATTTGTATAAACTAAACTAATAACCTATATATACTAGGTATTATGGGGGTCATGCCCCACTTATCCTGACCTGGCTGCTGATGCAATATCAATGTACTATATAAATTATTGTAATTACTTCCTGCGCATAATTAACAGCACACCTGTCCTTTCAGATTGGAATTAAGATATAAACCAGATTAAACCAGAAGAAATGAATGCTTTCTAAAGATTTCAAGGTTCCTTTTCATATTACATGGATCTGGGAGTGGCCAAGACGTGTATACACTGTTCCTCTTGCATAAGCTCCAAGCATTCTGTAGTATTTAAGGGTTTTTAAGAAGAACAACAATACAATATAAAAGAGAAACATTTACCTAATTTAACATTTAACCCATTCAACACCAAGTAACTGACATGGACTGGTCCATGATATTTTTAGACCAATAAATTAATAACAAAATTACATTTGGATCAGTTCATTTATCAAAATGGGTAATTTTTTTTCTAAAAATAGTTATATTACTTGAAAAAAGTGCAGATCCTGATGAGACGGCTCATCACGAGCCGGCTCATCTGGATCTACACTTTTTTGTAAGCCAATTTAGAGGTCTGTGGTGTTGAAAGGGTTAAACTTTTAATGCACCGACAGCAAATAAACCTAATATTGTAATGCCATCTGTGTGAAGTATCCCAGTTAAACTATTTTATTGCCACTAAAATACACAATAATATAATACATCACAAACATAGGTAATGGCAAATATGGGTCGGGGTCACACATTCTTAAAACATTAGTTTCGACCCAGACACCCATTGCAGGGCCAAACTTCTAAAACATGAGCAATGTTTTCATAATTGCAAAAGAGCAATAACTCTGGTAAAATAGGCAATATATTATTTAACTGACATTTCAGAAAATCAAAACTGACAATACAGCAAATCAAAACTGACAATTCAGCAAGACAAACTGACAATTCAGCAAATCAAAACTGACAATTCAGCAAATCAAACTGACAATTCAGCAAAACAAACTGACAATTCAGCAAAACAAAATAACAATTCAGCAAAACAAACTGACAATTCAGCAAAACAAACTGACAATTCAGCACTGACAATTCAGCAAAACAAACTGACAATTCAGCAAAACAAACTGACATTTCAGCAATGCAATTTTCATGTCTCTCAAACAATGAAATCACAGTTCTTTCACAGGGAGGGACATATATCAAACCAGAATGAGTATAATTGAGGTACACTGCCCCAGCGTACTTGTCTTGTCGTGAGTCTACAGTTCTTGTGTAGTATATGTATGTGTATGGCAGTTGGGGAACTCGCATGTTGTGAGGTACCGGGGCTATAATTAAAAGATCCAATTCACAATTTAAATTTTACGAAAAGTTTAATTATTTATTTAACCTGGTTCAGATTCTGGATTAGCGTGATGCATAACGACAGCCTAAACACACAATAAACACGTATATAATGAGTCATAACAATTCGGATATATCATGCATAGGTATCGCACCCGTACAAAGATAAAACATTCTCATAGTATATATAATGTTGGTCACATTGATGCATTAAATGTGACGGAACAGTTATCAACAAATAGCCTTTGTAGACAAATGCATTTCTATGTAGGTCTATATAACGACTACGTTAAATTCATGAGTTCGCATTTTCAAGATATCAAAACATTCTCATAGTATATATAATGTTGGTCACATTGATGCATTAAATGTGACGGAACAGTTAGCGACAAATAGCCTTTGTAGACAAATGCATTTCTATGTAGGTCTATATAACGACTACGTAAAATAATATGAATATGTACAATACTATGCAATGAATTAGTTCAATAGATTATCTCGTATATTCAAGATAACATGTGTACAAATATGTAATCATATACCGATAATTCGATTCATGAATTTGTAAAACGATACTGCAGCGTTTATATTTGTAATAATACGGCTGAGCATAGTAAATGTACGTATATTTAACATCTATATATCCAGCAATTTTGCCTGCTTAGAATACAGATAAATACAATGGATTAACAATGATACGATCACATTGTTTTCAAGTCACCATTTTCATGAGTGTCCGTTTTTGTTTCACTGTGTTACGCTAATTGCGGATATACGATGCATGTCGTATTCAGACAATTGAAACTATTGAAATGGTAGCTTAACAGTACCTTGATAAAGTGGCTGACGGGAAGTCAATGCTATTCTAGACACGGTACATCATGTTGAATGGTTTATGGCATGGAGTCATTAAAGAAAGTTGTTTTCTTCCATTTTGCCAACATCTCATAAATGCCGTAGAAACCGTCGCACGTACTATTCAACACACAATCGTAAGTGAGCCCATATGAATTATACTAGACGTAAGAAACAACTATTTTGCAATGACGGAAATTATCTAATGTCAACTACAAACGTAGTATTGCTTGGTCAGTATATTCATTATGTGTAGTGTGAATATTCTAGTTATTATTCGCCGGTCTCGGTTAAATTAACATAGACAGTTGTGTGCGGTTTCATGCATCTATATGCTGGGAAGACCCGATTGCAATACAATTAATATTTAAGTCAGCTATCATAAAATCATACAATATAGTGCGACGTCAATGCTTATTAAAGAGAATAAAAGAATATTAGAGACCATTACCTATAATTAAAAGATCCAATTCACAATTTAAATTTTACGAAAGTTTAATTCTTATTTATTTAACCTGTTTCAGATTCTGGATTAGCGTAATGCAGCCAGAATATCGGGCTATATATTAGCTAGTGCTGGATTCGAACGCACATTTAACCAGTTTGGGTAGCCAATGGGTGAATTTTGAAACACCCACCTATCCAGGTTGGGCAGCCAATGGGTGAACTTTGAATCCTCATGGACCCAGAATGCCCATGACAGACACGTTTATTATTATCCAAATATACAACAGAACAAACAATTAATGTTTATACTGCTTGACACTAATCTCCTGTCACCATATTGCACAGACAAGTAATACAGATGTTGCATAATAACTATCTAGTGTGAATGGCAGTAATTATCTGTGTAAAGATATGAAGTAATGCTTAATTGTAACGAACAAAATTTCTAAATTATAAATGTATAAACTCTTCAAAATGTAGTAAGGTTGAAAATGGTTACTTATTAGTTATGAAATTGAATTCTCTATAAATAAATTGACTCCCTTATTGTATATACAAAATGTACATCTAATAGGAATGAACAGGCTATCAATTTGAGCTTGATAACAACACATTACACATAACAATTCAATTCAAGGATATCGTTATTACTTGATACACAAATGCTTTAACTAATCCTTTCCATTAACAAAACTACTTCACATAACTGTAGAACCACATCCCAGGAGCCCTTTGAACCTCAAATGATCTCGATTAACTAGCCTTACATGGACTGCGTTCGGAGGATTTCAGGTGGGCAATTTTAATTATGTTACTCAGTCTTTCATTTGAGGCTGTAAGAGGATAGGATATGGATACTAAGCCGCTTGTGAAAAATCCTAATTGCAAACAACTGTTGGCCAGACATCACTGTTGAACTTTGACCCTCTACAATAGTCTTCATTGGGACTGGAAATTAGTAACAAAACCTTTCAGAGACTTGGAATTTTTCATCACATTCACTGTATACTTTCTCCAAGTCTGTTTTCATGGGGTTTCTTTTGTATTTTGTATATTTATTTCTGACTAGTTAGATGAATCCAGATATTGCATTTATTAGAATGAGCAAGCAGAGATACACACTCCATCTGATCAATGCAATCTCTGGAACCAGCATCCTACAAAACAGTTATATTTCTTGTGTTTCAAATTGTGAGCTTTTATTTTCAATGAATCAGGAGCAGCCACCTGCAAATAATATTTCATATTCCAATTGTTGTTTTCTTCTAATTTTAATCTCTTGAAATTGGTGGCCATCACAGAGGTTGCAATGAAGTTACACTCATTTTGGCAGCTGCTATATCAGCTTTGAAACCTTTAACCCATAACCTGTCGCATAAATTGGACGGATAGTGCAAACAACATAGATCCTTGTTACCCGTGTCTGATCAGGATCTATGTTGTTTGCTATTCAGTCAAGTGTTTTAGCTTCACTAAATCAGCCTAAAGCCTGATCAGATTCTGATTCTGTGCCGTCTGATCTGGCTCTATGTCGTTTGCAAAGGCGACTTTAGTCTTGATTGGCAGGTTACGGGTTAAACCTAAAAGAGTTGGGAACCGTTCTGACTGTCGTTGAGGAGGAGGTTGCTTTGGATAAAGTTTATTCATCGGAAATATTTCAGTATTTGCATGCTAGTGGTGAAAAACAGTGGGATATGCAGGGATGTGCAGGGATGTGCAGGGATATGCAGGGATGTGCAGGGATATGCAGGGATGTGCAGGGATGTGCAGGGATGTGCAGGGATGTGAATCCTCCTACTTTTAGAGGATTTCCTCGTATTTGGTCAAAATCTTGAAAAATAAATATTGTCAGATTTAGTCTAAGATGTTCAGAAACGATGTTTTCACTTTTTAGGATGATGATAGTAGAACTCCTTTTTTCAGTATTTTGGACGATTTCATCTTTTTTCACAATTTCACAGAAATGAATATTATTGTCATGTAATTTATTTATAGCTTTTAATTTACCCAGCATGCAAAGAGTGAAACCAGCTACAGTGATATAGTGATATGCTGATTGTTGCCAAGAGAAAAGGTTGTACTGAACTTAAATCAAAGGCTCTGATGAACTGTATCCTGGTAAACAGAAGTAAATAAATCAAAGTCACTGAGTAAACCCATGAAAGAGCACATTTTTCAACATCTTGTTTATATGCCTTCCATCAACGTGACCCAAGTGTGCCCTGACAGCCTGAAGGCTTATCAGTAGTGTCGATTAGGTATGATAAGCCTCTGGCTTCCTACAGCTCCTGTGATAAACTCTAGCAGTGATTTACTTATCTGCACATTACATCAGGGTAATTGAAAAATCTGTAAAGGCCATCACTCATGGCACCAGGAGGACACTGTTCACCAAGCTGCCACTGTTTCTAACTCCAAGGGGCTCCCAGTTGAACTAGGGACTATGTCTATTATGTTTCGTTTGAAAATGTCTCGCTTAAAAATATGTCTCGCTTAAAAATATGTATCGCTTGATAATATGTCTCTTGAAAATATGTATCTCTTGAAAATACTTATGTATTTCTTGAAAATATGTCTAGCTTCCAAATAAATCTCATGTGCAAACAGCCAAATCTACAATACTTTGCTGGAGGGAGATGAGGGAAGGAGGGATGGAAGGAGGGGGAAGGAGGTAGGGATCTAGGGGTGAGAGAAGGAGTGAGGGGGCTAGATGAAGGGAGGTGAGGAAATGAGGGAGGGGAATGGAGGTAGGGATATACGGAGGGTGAGGGACGGAGGGAGGGCAATTTACTACATGCATCTCAACATAAACCTAATAAAAACATGTAAATGAGTCAATATATTTTTTTGCAACAAAATCGTGTCCCAATGAAGTTATGCTTAACTTCGCGTGAACAAGAGGAACATTTCAGTTTTGCTGCATTGGCAATATGTAATTGTGCATGTTTCATGAACAAAATATTATCTGAAGAGGAAGGAAATGTTAAATAATGTTGATCTAACATTATCACTATTTCATTGTCCCTAAATTAAAAGTTTTAGCAATCTGACACCATCTCTCGGAAAAACTGTAAAGAATCTTATTCTTCTTCTACCTGGAATAAAATTCAGTTATATTTTTCATGATATCAAGTACAAAAACATTAAATATATACAGATTTGACAGTGTATTTGTTTCATATTCTTTGTACCCTAAAGTCAGTTAACCCATTCAACACCACAGACCTCTAAATAGGCTTACAAAAAGTGTAGATCCAGATGAGCCGGCTCGTGACGAGCCGTCTCATCAGGATCTGCACTTTTTGCCAGTGATATGACTATTTTTAGACATAATTACCCATTTTGATAAATGAACTTGTCCAAATGTGATTTTCTGATTCATTTATTGGTTTATGAATATCATGGACCAGTCCATGTCAGTTACTTGGTGTTGAATGGGTTAAGTGATGTAACAGTTTTCTGAAACTCTTGAATACAAGGTCACATCCCTTTCATGCTACCTACTTTTTGAAGAACATTACTCATAATAAATATGGCTGACAACCACTGCAGGGTTTGATTAGTGTAACTATGGAAATAGTTTAGTATCCAGGGAAGTGCGTATATTTCTAACTCTTCCTTTATGTAACAAGTATGACCTTATTTACGGTGCCAGTAATAATGTTTCTATATTATGCATAAAATATGTTTAGTGAATGTGTAAACATTTCCCCATCAAGTTGAACTCACATGCATATTCCGCTAGATTTAAAGGTCACCGAAGGTGAAATACATCCTTCATGTAACAATCCTTGATATAACAGCGAACATTGTTACATCAAGGAGAGATTTGTTACATGGAGGAAATTAATTTGTGAAAGTGGTGCACAAATCTTTTGTTTATTAATTTGTTGTATTTGATGTGTAGACACTTGTAAATCTTTGGTTGGCTTTACACGGGCATTGTGTATGTGTACTGAATAAAACTATCAATGTGTACTGAATAAAACTATCAGTTAATAAGAAAAATCGTTACATCAAGTAGTGGATGTTGTTACGACAAGGAAATTATAAATAGCACAAAATACTGAACAGAATGTACTGTACATGCAGCAGAATGTACTGTACATGCAGCAGAATGTACTGTATATGCAGCAGAATGTAGGCTGTATAACGTATGTTCTGGCATTGGTCTTTCATATATTAAGGTGAAAAGACAATATTTGCATGCCAACATGTAGAAAAGAAACTGCTAGTTTGAAAAAAATGTTACATCAAGGAAAGGCTGTTGTTACATAACGGATTATATATTAATATAACAGTGAAAGATGAGATGTACATTGGGTATAATAAAGTATCGATACAGCTGCATTACTTGCTAGAGTTGCACATTTGTATTTGGTGAAAGAGCAGATGCGTATATGTCCCAATGTGCAAGGTACACTATTATGTTTGTTGCAGTTGTTACAGCAGGGAAAGCTTATTGTTACATAAAGGAACTCATACATAAAAGATATTGATATAGCGTGTTTTAAATACAGCATATTGCATTATATTATGTAACTACAGTATATATTTCTTGGGTCATTTATACATGAGAAAATGTTGACGTTTACATATATCTTATGCAAGAAGATATATAATGTTATGATTATTAAATTGTTACATCTAAGAAAGGTTATTGCTACATTAAGGGAATATTTGTAACAAACTATGGAAAAATATATTTTGCATTACATAACAACCTGTGTGCAACTATGATAATTCCTGCATATGTGTCTGTTGTAAATGTTCAGCGGTTCATTTTTATATATCATCATGTACATGATAAGAATGTAGTTGATGAAAATTGTTACATCAGGGAAAATGTCAATGTCAAGGAGGCAGATGTTTTCTGACAAAGTACTGAAAAACTATATTACAAAAACAATATTGTAGACTTTTGACTAAAGCGAGAAGCTGACAATAGAGTCAAGTACGGACATGACATTACTTGCGCTGAAGACTTTGCAAAACCAAACTCTGGGTAGTCGATAGTAATGTTATAGAAAGTAAGAAGGAAGAATTAAACAAAGTGAGTTTGATTCCGATACATGGAACACTCAAGTTGCATCAGATTTTAGTTGATACAAAAAGCAGTAATGTGTACTTCAGAGATTTGAGCTGTATATGCTCTGAAGATTGAGACCATTACCAAACGAAGAAAGCGCAACTTACTGACTGTAAAATGGAACCACCAGAGAGTAACAGAGCAAATAATGTAACGGACAAAGGTACAGAGCAAAACAAAGGATCAAAGAAAGCAAAAGGAAGACTAGATGATGAAAACATTATCCCTGATAAAGTGAGTAACAGAGCACACAATGTAGAGGACAACGGTACAGAGCAAATCAAAGGATCAAGGAAAGCAAATAGAAGACAAGATGATGAAAAAAAATTATCTTTGAAAAGTACACAGGTAGATATTGATGTTAGGCTGAACAATGACACAGAGACAGACATGTAGAATGACAGAAAGCTTCATTTTACTTCAATTTTGAAAGGTATGAATGAGTGCCAAAGTTATATGGCTCTGAATAGAAAGTGCCAAAATATGGATTTTGGAAGTTACAACATTAATTTTGAAAGCATATGTGCTCAAATTCTCAATTAGAGGCTGACTTTAATGCAATTGACTACATGCCTAATGATATTCAAACAGACATTGAACTGTGTCCATGTCTGGTACCATGCAGATGGCAATTGTCTTCTTGCGGCAGTGTCCTCACCTTTGGTGAAGTTGGACATGAAGAAGAAGTGAGAGCGAGAATTGTAGCTGAACTTGTAAAAAATGAAACAAAGTACCTTGAGAATAATTTCTTAAGTAAAGAAATAGAAAACGAGTGCAAGCAAGATATTCCACGAAATTATGCACCCAGAACCTATATAGGAGAGAAGTAATGTCAATAACTAAAGATAAAGGTTTCATTGGTATATGGCAGATGCACGCGCTATCTACAGTATTGAATACCCCTTTATTCTGTTTACCCCAATCTAGGAAACAAAAGCATAAGAAAAGACCTGAACATACCTATAATTCCAGTTTTACCTACAAGAAAAAGCCCGTGGACATCGAACAGAAATGATTTAAGAGAAGAACATTGGATCCAGAACTATTTCATACCATTGCTCCCGATAATATTACTCGAAGAAGACAGGAGAAAGAACGTAGCACGTTTGAACTAGGTCAAGCAACAGAAAAGAAACAGCATCATGTTGAAGATAATTGTAACGAGATGAAATCAGATTCACAAGAAAATAAGGATGAAGATTTCATAACTGTGTATGTTTACGAGAACAAAATTGGCGTTTTAGATTTAACCTATGAAAAAAGAATCTATCCTGAACTAGGAAAGGATTCTAAACCAGAAATGAAACCAGAAAGAAAACCTTAATAGTTTGAATGGGGGAAAAAATGAAGTAACAAACAAATTTGAAATAAATGAGATTTTGCATGACACAAAAGAAATGAGTGAAAAAGAAACAGTTGAGATTAACAAGGGTGCGACAAAAGATGAACTAACAGAGAAAGGTGAAATATATGAGACCTTGAATGACACAAAAAAAATGCGTGAAAAAGAAACAGTCAAGATTACCAAGGATGCGACATAAGATGAAGTAATAGATAATAATAATACTAGTGTAGGTGACAGCGAGACATCTTGTAAGAGTGATGAAGTTGGTGAGAAAGTAGGTGATGATTTAGGTGATAGCGAGACAGCTTTTAGGAGTGACGGGGTTGGTGAGAAGGTAATGGTGATGTAGGTGATAGCGAGACAGCATTTAGGATTGACGGGGTTGGTGAGACAGTAGGTGGTGATGTAATTGATAGTGAGACAGCTTGTAGGTGTGATAGGGTTAATGAGAAGGTAGGTGGTGATGTAGGGGACAGCAACGCAGCTTGTAGGAGAGATGGGGTTGGTGAGAAAGCGAGAGCTTGTAGGAGTGATGAGGTTGGCGAGAAGGTAAGTGGTGATGTAGATGACAACGACACAGCTTGTATAAAGCGAGGGGAGTGGTGAGAAGGTTAGTGGTGATTTTGGTAATAGCGAGACAGATTGTAGGAGTGAATGTGACGGTGAAATTGTAGGTAGCATTGCAGGTACCAGTAATGAGAGGGATTTCGGGGTGATAGAAATTCATGAAAGTGAAACCATTGAGTCTTACGTTGGAAAATATGTCATTGTTGATGTATTGTAAGAGTCAAGTTTATCCAGTGTGCTTGTGGATTGTATGTGTCGAAAAGGTAGACTCAATGAAAACATTTTCTGTTGGCTTAGAAAGTTAACATATCAGAGTTTGTATCAGATTAGCAGTGCCGTTGCTCTTGTTGGCTGTGGTAGCATTCCAGGACACAAAAACAAAAGGCTCTAAAGTTATTGTTCAGGTTCTTTCAGATCAGTTGTGTTTTATAACTGTTTTACATCCTTCCTTGCTATAACAGTATTAATTCAGTGATGTAACATGCTTAAGAGGGGAGATTCAAAATAGCTTTTTAGATTCAGTTAAATACATTTGTCTTGAATGTATATTATAATTAAGGTCAGTAACTCTTCAGGGATAAGTACAGTTTATGATCTGACAAAATTCTTGTAATGTATTATCCACATTTCCTTGCAGTAACACAAATAGTTCCTTCATATAACAGCCAAAACATGTCGATACATTTTAACACAAAAGCTATTTTGAAGTCAGTACTCATTTTTTTAATTTCAAGCAGTATTTCAAGTGTTTCTGTTTACTTGTGTTAATGATTTAACCCATTCAACACCAAGTAACTCACATGGACTGGTCCATGATCAGGGTTTCCACTGGCCTATATATTTTTTTGGCCATATTTATTTTTATGGGTGTGTCCGGGAGGACCTCCTCCCGGCCGTTGATTTTTTTTATATTTTAGCATTCGTAACGGCATCATTTAAAGCATATTTTGTACCCCTTTAATGGTACAATGTCCTGACTTTCTATCTGTATAAACTGAATATGAAATGAAATAAACAATTTAAAACAACAATATTGTTTGTATTTTTGATTAAACTATTGAACTATATTTATCATGTGTTTATTATTTTTACTACTTCTATCAAACTTTCTATCTACATATCCATAAATCCTCCGACTCTGAAAGATTTCAACGCATCATACATTTAAATTCTTAACTTTCAACTTGTGTTTGTCTAATGAACCTAACACAGTTGTCTTTAATTGCACTGCTGTACATCAAGGAGCACACTGTTGGGGTGTACACACCCAGAGATTGTTCCAGAAATCTGATATATATAATCATGTTTTGGTCAACCGAAATGTCTGTAGATTCATCAACCATTATACTAAAGTGTGAATCACCCAAATTACACAGAAAATCGTCGTTGATTACTTCCACCATACACTGCTGCATCTCGTGCACGCTGGTACTGTGCTGGTAGTTTGTGTGTTGGTCAACTTTCAGTGACTGGAGACTGGAACAACCCTGGTCGATACAATGATCATTGAGCTCCGACATCAACACATTTGGAAGGTTATTGCTGGCCATAAAGAATAGGTTTTTCATAGCTGCTGTGACCGCTAATTTCTGACTTTGATAAGTTGAGTTTCTGCTGACTTCATGTAGTCTTTGCTGGCCTGGACTATCTTGAGTGCTGCTATTATTGATTTTACCTGAATAAAATAATAATTGCCAAGTCTTATAATTATCTTATTAATTATAACAAGTCATGTAATAAGAGTGTAATAGAACCAAGGATGCTTCTGGAATTGGACAGTCTTCTATTCAATAATCTTGCACTATTGCCCCCCCCCCCCCACAAATAACATGACTAATTAATATACTTCTGAATGCGTCGCCCCGATTAACTAGGGGGCAACGATACATAAATGCATCAAACAAGGGGGCAGCGATACATAATATATCAAAAATAATACTAGTAGACACATTTTCCTCCGTTATCGGCAATTATCACGGGGTTGAACGATCACGGTAACGAATCATGCTCGAGTACGAATCGATTTGCAACATATTGCGATTTTATAATTGATTACAAATATATACATGACAATGTTTATCGGGGCAATTGTCTACACAAAAATGTAAGCCGCAATATAACAACAGCAATCATTTTACATTCATTTAAATAGAAACTTAAAGAATAATAAACTGCCATTCAGTGGCGCATTTTTTCGACCGGTGTAGAGCCTACTGTAGAGGAATGATAATTCACGTTCCATTCGCGTGCCGTTATAATAATTGTTTAGAGGGAAACAGGGATGGTAGCACGCTGGACTGGTAAAATAGGGATTTTTGTGAAGAGAATAAAGTACTAGAAAATCATTATTACCTTTGGCTTTTTCATGGTTCTTCACATTCTCCGATTTCATTACGCTACATCCAGTTGTAAATGAATTTGTCACATTTGCTGCCTTGCACACTGTACAGTACATACACGATGTCTTTGCATCATACACTAGCCAAGTTCTATTATATTTCCACTCGTCACGAAAATTCGTACACGCAGTAACGGTTGTCCTTGGAAAGGAACATGACGCGTGTTCATTCACTGTGATAACATTACACACTTCACTTTCAACGGTCTGTTTATCATGTTTATTAGTCAAGAAATCCGAAATTTTTCTTACTTTCTGCGTATCATTAGTCTGAGTAGCATTCTCTAATTTACGTTTCCTTCCCATGGCTAATAAGACAATTAATTGCACTTAAAAGTAATGATTTATGATGCGTACCCAGTCAAAGACTTTATTTAAATGAGAGATTATCAAAATCTGCATTTTAATTAAGTGTCGTTTATTTTTTGTTTGGCAAAATTACAACAATACATTCTAATGATTCTTTAATCATAACGATAATCATCGTTAATTATATCTTGTTTGTACCGGCCTTCATTGTCTATTATCTTCTTGTTTTTCAAAGTTAAATTTGTACCGGGATAAAGTGATAAGACCGGCGGGTTACATCAAACAGACTCCAATAAACACTCGACATTACTGGTTAATCAGCTAATTGATCCCTGTGCAGTCCAGGTGTTTACACGCGCGGTTTATGACAATTGGCGTGTGTATTCCACACCTCGGAGATTTGCATAGAATGTGTCAACAAGCTTATGGGATTTTAGAGAAATATAAAAATTGTAATATGCAAAGATTTTTTTTCCCCGCCACTTTTTTATTTTTTTCACCAAAAACGAATTGGCGAATTACAACGGAAACCCTGATGATATTCATAAACCAATAAATGAATCAGAAAATCACATTTGGACAAGTTCATTTATCAAAATGGGTAATTATGTCTAAAAATTGTCATATCACTGGCAAAAAGTGCAGATCCTGATGAGACGGCTCATCACGAGCCGGCTCATCTGGATCTACACTTTTTGTAAGCCTATTTAGAGGTCTGTGGTGTTGAAAGGGTTAAAGTTGATTAAAGTGTTCAATCATAGTATTGTGGTGTCGTGTCAGCTGTTGCTGCGTTGTGACTGATAATAATCCACTTACATACGTAAACAGTACAGCTAAGTTGGACGCTACAGGTCATCGCTGGCTAGCCGCTCTTTCCAATTACAACTACACTGCCAAATACCGGAAGGGTAAATATCATATTGATGCAGACGGACTCAGTCGGATAATTCCACGTGAAGTCATACAGGCAGTCAACAACGCAGCAACAGCTGACACGACACCTCTTGCAGACACAATCCAAGACCCTGACAACCCTATGCCACAAACGGATGTCAACATTTCTAATGATCTATTGCATGCTTACAGCTTGTCGTCAAAGGACTGGAGTGCAGCACAGGCCCAGGATCCCATATTATCAAAGATTGCGGAACATATTAGAAACGGAACCAAACCGGCTCAGCCGATGGACGGATCTGTATATCTTCGTGATTGGCCCCATTTTATTGAACTTCAGGGGGTACTTTATCGTAAAACATGTGGGTCTGATGCAGAACGACTGCAATTACTCCTGCCTGAAGCACTTCGTTCAGATGTCTTTAAGGCTTTGCATGATGACCTTGGACACCAAGGACGTGACAGGACAACATCGCTATTCAAAGAACGATTTTATTGGCCTGGAATGGGCAGCTTTATAGCAGATAGCGTCAGGAATTGCGACCGCTGTATCCGACGGAAAGCTCTGGCATCCACAGCTGAGTTGACACCAATACAATCTATGGCTCCAATGGAAACTGTTTGCATAGATTACTTGTCTTTGGAATGATCCAAGGGTGGATTTGAAAACATCCTTGTCTTGACGGACCATTTCACCCGATACGCCCAGGCATTCCCCACACGCAACCAGACTGCAAAGACGACCGCTCGTGTTCTGTTTGAAAATTTCGTAGTCCATTACGGATTCCCTGCTAGAATCCACAGTGATCAGGGCCGGAATTTTGAATCAACACTTATCAAGGAGCTTTGTAGTCTGGCTGGTGTGGAGAAAACTAGGACTACACCCTATCATGCTATGGGAAATGGAATGGTTGAAAGATTTAACCAAACACTACTAAAAATGCTTGGTACTCTGGAAGAGCATCAAAAGTCGGACTGGAAGGCTCATGTTCCGGGTCTGGTGCATGCCTACAATGCTACTCAGCATGATAGTACGGGTTTTTCACCGTATTTTCTAATGTTTGGCAGGCACCCTAGGCTCGCTATTGATGCTTTTCTAGGGTTACCTAAAAACAGTTTAACTTCAGGTCTACGTTCTGAGTACGTAGTTAAACTACACGATCGTCTACGTTCTGCTTATGCGAAGGCCCGGGAGATAGCCGCCAGAACGTCGTCATCGAATAAGTCTCGCTATGATGAGAAGGCTCGCAGCACAGTGCTTTATCCAGGAGATCGTGTTCTTGTACGCAACGTCACTATCCGTGGAAAACAGAAACTCGCAGACAAATGGGAGAATCACCCATACATTGTACTTCGTCAGCCTATTGAGGACATGCCTGTCTACGAAGTTAAGCGTGAGGGCTCACGATTCAAAAAGTCTCGGACACTTCATCGTAACCTTCTCCTTCCGTTTATGACTATCACAGACAGAATAGAAGAATCAGCGCTGACAGATTATGAGATAAACACGGATGCAGTCGATGATCCACTTGAAGCAGATGGAGAGCATGATTTGGACATGGATGATACGGGCAATGCATTTATCAATGCATCTGAGGATGAAAGTGACAAAGCAAGTGTCCAGCCTGTTCGTCCATATATTATCCCCAGGAGACGGAAGCCTGGAGATATGGGATTGTCTCCACCATGCAGACCAGTAAGACAGCACAAGCAACCGAAGTGGATGACGACGGGAGATTGGAAATTGTGACAAGCAACAGCACAGTTCAGCCTACATGATAGAAGTGATGATGTGTATTATATTTAATGATGTGTAGTATTTTGTGAACTAGTGTATGTGTGTGTATACTTGTTCATTTTACCATAGCCAAGTCTAGAGAATTATATATAACATTGAATGTTGGCTATTTAATATTGAACTTACGTCGCCCTTAGTTTTTGGTGAAGTGGTTGATTATATTGTTGAACGAGACAATTGAATGCACTGCAGTAGTGTAATATATATTACTAATGCTGGATGTATGTATGTATATATGTATTGTGTATGAACATGTATCCGACCGAACCTTATTGTTGCATATTGCAGCGCTGTGTTCTTAAATCTGCTGTGTTAAGCAATACTAGATACATCTTGTACCTAGTTGAAGAAATTCCCTGCGTGAGACTTTAATACTACCAATGGTAGTGTACACATGAGTTGTAGCCCAGCCAACGTGTTTACCCTTGTTGTTTTATGAAATTTCTTAGAATTTCCATTCTTTTATTTTAGTTCATTTCTTTAGTTTGTTTTTTTTTGTTTATTTCAGGCTGATGTACAGAAAAGTCAGGAGCCTTTTTCTCCAACCAGAGGAAATATGTCACAGGATGAAATGTTAATGTTTTATATTCACGCAGACCATAACTTGTAATATAAATAAATACCATCAACTACCACTTGTCCCTGTGATTCTCTTTAGATCATTACCATATGTCCCGTTATTTTTGTTCTTCCCACTTATCCTCAACTCCGATAGCCTATACTCTAACCGTTACTAACCCGGCACATGTAACTCGATCTACCATGTCCGGATACCTTGTGCAATGCTTTGTTGCACTTGTTATCTCGACGTTGTTGGGTCGAGTTACGATCACAATAAATATCTATGATATATATGAATAACTGTGTTGTTTCAGGTTAGTTACGTTTATTATTTCGTTATAGGTATCTTTATAACATACTTACTGTGACTGGGACATGTAAGAACTATGTGTTTATTAACTGTGCATTTCTTCACCATATATGTACATAGCCTGGTGTATCTTATACATTTTGTAATACCTTGTGCAATGCTTTGTTGCACTTGTTATCTCGACGTTGTTGGGTCGAGTTACGATCACAATAAATATCTATGATATATATGAATAACTGTGTTGTTTCAGTTATCTACCCAGCATACCCACAGCGGACCCTCAATAAATGTATGCCGACTGGGCTACGTCGACATTGACATCCAGAGTACCTCATTCATTGATCAGATATATGTTGATATCCAGAGTACCTCATTCATTGATCAGATATATGTTGACATCCAGCGTACCTCATTCATTGATATCTTAGAGCCCCGGTATCAATCAAAGGCCCTTTCACGCTCGCCAAAAAAAGGGGGAAATAAACATTTCAATGTAAAAAGAACTCCAAGGTAACCAAAAATCTCCATTATTTAAAAAGCACAGCCGATTTTCTTAATTGTTACAGCTTAATAAATAACGTTTATTCTTGATTTGTGCATAGTGGCTTCAAAAACTCTCTTGAGCTTATATGGTGTTAAGTGAGTTCAAAAGCTCTTCTGTTGTGGAGTGTAGTGAATTCTAAAACAGTTCTACGTGGTGTGTAGTGGGTTAGAAAGGTATGTTGAGCTTCTGTTGTTTGTACTCAGCTCAAAAGCTCTTCAGAGCTTATGTGGTATGTAGCGAGTTATTATGTGGTTTGTAGCATGTTCAAAAGCTCTTCTCAACTTCTGTTTTGTTGCTTGTCTTATCCATTCAAATATCTTATATGAATTTTGACTATCATGCACTTTATATATTTATAACAACATCGCATAATGCATTATGTAGTAAATTTCGGGTAGAGTAAATATTCGGTTACTTATTATAATGCTTATTTTGCCAAGACCCCAGTTTGTGTACAAACCATTTGGATATATACTTGTGTGCTACAGTTGTTACATTGCTGTTAAATGCCTTTGTGTTGTGTGCCATATTTATTATCATAGTGCCTGCTCATGTTCTTTAGGTGGAGGGGGGAGGTGGTAACGTAATATTATATAGAATGATGGGCGGAGAGTGGGGTCCAATTACGGCAGAGAACAATTTGGTTTGGAAAATGCCATCAGTACTGTACATATTGGTACATCCTAACACAGAGCAATACAATACACCTGTATTGGTACATCCTAACATGGAGCAATACAATACACCTGTCTTGGTACATCCTAACACAGAGCAATACAATACACCTGTATTGGTACATGTTAACACAGAGCAATACAATACATCTGTCTTGGTACATGATAACACAGAGCAATACAATACACCTGTCTTGGTACATTCCAACATGGAGCAATACAATACACCTGTCTTGGTACATCCTAACATGGAGCAACACAATACACCTGTCTTGGTACATCCCAACATGGAGCAATACAATACACCTGTCTTGGTACATGCTAACACGGAGCAATACAATACACCTGTCTTGGTACATCCTAACACGGAGCAATACAATACACCTGTCTTGGTACATCCTAACACAGAGCAATACAATACACCTGTCTTGGTACATCCTACCACGGAGCAATACAATACACCTGTCTTGGTACATCCTAACACGGAGCAATACAATACACCTGTCTTGGTACATCCTAGCATGGAGCAATACAATACATCTGTCTTGGTACATCCTATCATGGAGCAATACAATACACCTGTCTTGGTACATCCCAACATGGGAGCAATACAATACACCTGTCTTGGTACATCCTAACATGGAGCAACACAATACACCTGTCTTGGTACATCCTAACATGGAGCAATACAATACACCTGTCTTGGTACATGCTAACACGGAGCAATACAATACACCTGTCTTGGTACATCCTAACACAGAGCAATACAATACACCTGTCTTGGTACATCCTAACACAGAGCAATACAATACACCTGTCTTGGTACATCCTAACACGGAGCAATACAATACACCTGTCTTGGTACATCCTACCATGGAGCAATACAATACACCTGTCTTGGTACATCCTAACATGGAGCAATACAATACACCTGTCTTGGTACATCCTAACATGGAGCAATACAATACATCTGTCTTGGTACATCCTAACATGGAGCAATACAATACACCTGTCTTGGTACATCCTACCACGGAGCAATACAATACACCTGTCTTGGTACATCCTAACATGGAGCAATACAATACACCTGTCTTGGTACATGCTAACATGGAGCAATACAATACACCTGTCTTGGTATATCCTAACATGGAGCAATACAATACACCTGTCTTCGTACATCCTAACACGGAGCAATACAATACACCTGTCTTGGTATATCCTAACACGGAGCAATACAATACACCTGTCTTGGTACATGCTAACACAGAGCAATACAATACACCTGTCTTGGTACATCCTAACATGGAGCAATACAATACACCTGTCTAGGTACATCCCAACATGGAGCAATACAATACATCTGTCTTGGTACATGTTAACACAGAGCAATACAATACATCTGTCTTGGTACATGATAACACAGATCAATACAATACACTTGTCTTGGTACATCCCAACATGGAGCAATACAATACACCTGTCTTGGTACATCCTAACATGGAGCAACACAATACACCTGTCTTGGTACATCCTAACATGGAACAATACAATACACCTGTCTTGGTACATCCCAACATGGAGCAATACAATACACCTGTCTTGGTACATCCCAACATGGAGCAATACAATACACCTGTCTTGGTACATCCCAACATGGAGCAATACAATACACATGTCTTGGTACATCCTAACACGGAGCAATACAATACACCTGTCTTGGTACATCCCAACATGGAGCAATACAATACACCTGTCTTGGTAATGCTAACACAGATCAATACAATACACCTGTCTTGGTACATCCTAACACAGAGCAATACAATACACTTGTCTTGGTACATCCTACCACGGAGCAATACAATACACTTGTCTTGGTACATGCTAACACAGAGCAATACAATACACTTGTCTTGGTACATCCCAACATGGAGCAATACAATACACCTGTCTTGGTACATCCTAACACAGAGCAATACAATACACCTGTCTTGGTACATGCTAACATGGAGCAATACAATACACCTGTCTTGGTACATCCTAACATGGAGCAATACAATACACCTGTTTTGGTACATCCTAACACGGAGCAATACAATACACCTGTCTTGGTACATCCCAACATGAAGCAGTACAATACACTTGTCTTGGTACATCCTAACATGGAGCAATACAATACACCTGTCTTGGTACATCCTAACACGGAGCAATACAATACACCTGTCTTGGTACATCCTAACATGGAGCAATACAATACACCTGTCTTGGTACATCCCAACATGGAGCAATACAATACACCTGTCTTGGTACATCCTAACATGGAGCAATACAATACACTTGTATTGGTACATCCTAACATGGAGCAATACAATACACCTGTCTTGGTACATCCTAACATGGAGCAATACAATACACCTGTCTTGGTACATGCTAACACGGAACAACACAATACATCTGTCTTGGTACATCCTAACATGGAACAATACAATACACCTGTCTTGGTACATCCCAACATGGAGCAATACAATACACCTGTCTTGGTACATCCCAACATGGAGCAATACAATACATCTGTCTTGGTACATCCCAACCGGCTGTTAGCAGTTATTGCAAAAACTTACAGATCGATGGATCTTCATGAACTTCTTTGGGAGAGGTCAGCTGTGGGCTTATAGGATCAATCCATTACCGTAACTTATGGCGATGATACTGATCACATCATGGCAGAGGTATTCCAGTGCACTTGGTGGAACACCTCTGAATATGTCTGGTTTATATCACTTGGACAGTAACTTGTGGTATACCCTTTAGCATTTACTAGCATAGAGATCAGATTTGAACACATAAAAGGTTGAATCATAGCCTTCAAATTTCTTGAAATAAAAATTATGGTTTGATGTCTTATGATCTACATTTTTGTACATAGCTTTGGGGTCCAAAGCTAAAGAACTTCAGAGGAATTATTATGATTTACATTTTTGCAATCATTTTATATTGCATAAAAATGCATAGCAGACATTGTTATTATTTGTATAATTATGCATAATAATCTAGGCATACTTTTTTCAATTTTCATTATAATCAACATGTTTTATATCAATAGTTTGGGTATTTTATATAGATTTCAAATCTACTATTACTATTTTGGTATCTTGAAAAATATTCCCACATTTAGATATTTTGAACATTTCAGTTATGTCTATAATTAAATTCTTTGATTGGTGACAAGTTGCAAATAGTTTTAGGTGTTTGTCTAACAGATTTCTGTCACCACCTTTTGTTTATACTCCATAAATATGTCAGATGTAAATTAATAATCTGCTACTTATCACTATTTAGGCGACATCAATAGACTTGTTGATTATCAAGCAGAGTAAGACTACCCAAATGTGATGACAAGCTTGTTGACATTTCCTGCTAATTTACTCACAGAATCTTTATAAACCGCATTTCCAATGTTCAAGGTATCAAGGTTTACAGACGGATATGTAGTACAATGGTAACGCGCTGGACTGGTAATCCAGGGATCGCAGGTTCGATCCCCCCATCTGACCCTAATAAAATTAGAGTGGTGGAACCTATGCTCGGCGTAAATCCTACATATCATGGCCTATAAAAAAGTTAAATGCACTTGCCGTATATTATTATTTTCTTAAGTCGTGAACACAACTTTCATAAAATTGTTGTTGAAAATTTTAGCTTCATTACGTAACCACGCGCCTAAATACAGCTATCGCAACGGCACCTGTTTCCATGGGGAACTAGATACTTTAGGGCACCTATGCACGGCGTACATGGATTTTTTTATTTATGCATGAGTAAATGTTGAATATATTATTTTGACTTAGTAACATCAATAACTAACACTATTACAACTCATAAGAAACTTTTTTTCTGGTTATTTGTACAATTTTTTTTCCAATCCGGATAGCCACCTGAAATGCTCATAACCGCACATTTCGGTGGGAAAAATTTCCCAACAAGTTGTCTGTTTATATTCGGCTACTGAACCAGTCATGTGACAGTTGCATTAGGCTACCGGTACGCACAACGGAATGTTATTGAATCATGCTTCACCTCTGTCAGCGAAAATATGTTAAAACTATTTAAATATTTTAAATACGGATGTAAATGGAAAAAATACGCCGAGCATAGGTTCCACCACTCTAACAGTCTTTCAGATGGGACGTTAAACCGAGGTCTCGTGTCGGTGCTTTACACCGTGCACATAAAAGAACCAGAGGAGACTCTGGAATGGGTCTCTGTCTGTATCAGTACTATCCTCCAAAAACTAAAATGACTAATCTCTTCAGGAGGCGTCGCTCATATGGGTAACCGGTAGCAATGATAAATAAACATAAAAAATTAAAATCAAGGTATCATTCTTATACTAGACTGTAGATTCAACAAGCTTGTCTTCTGTTATTCCAGAGTCCGACCTATAGGTGTGAAGTCTGTTGGTGTGAGCACAGCGAATAAAAAAACCGCCCCTCATAAAAGATGAATCAGAAGACAGTGACGAATATCTGAATATGGACAGCAATTAATCTCGTATTCTTCAGTGATATTAAACAGGAAAATAAGGATGTATTGTAATGTAAATGACACTAAATGTAACAAAGATCTGATATAAATCGCTAAAGTTTACCATGAATATTTAATATCGTTTTTGATGTGGTTTTTGGTAATATAATCAATTGAAAGTGCATATGATCTGATGTATAAAGAGTTGTTGTAGTTTTGTATATTTTATTAAGATGTTGAGCTACTTCAGTCATTGCACCATCATACGATCCCTGCACCATCATACGATCCCTGCACCATCATAAGATCCCTGCACCATCATACGATCCCTGCACCATCATACGATCCCTGCACCATCATACGATCCCTGCACCATCATAAGATCCCTGCACCATCATACGATCCCTGCACCATCATACGATCCCTGCACCATCATAAGATCCTTGCACCATCATAAGATCCCTGCACCATCATAAGATCCTTGCACCATCATAAGATCCCTGCACCATCATAAGATCCTTGCACCATCATAAGATCCCTGCACCATCATGAGATCCCTGCACCATCATAAGATCCCTGCACCATCATAAGATCCTTGCACCATCATAAGATCCCTGCACCATCATAAGATCCTTGCACCATCATAAGATCCCTGCACCATCATAAGATCCCTGCACCATCATAAGATCCTTGTGACTAAGGGAGATGATTGATTACAACCATCTTATATATTTTTATTTAATATACCGGTAGTCGTATTTGCATCTGAAACGGTCACGGTCAAGAAGTGTGACATGTGACTGTGGGTTACTAGTGAGTAGCAATATTGTGAGTTGTCAACAATATTTGGACCAGATAGAAAATAAATATGTTTAAACTATCAAAGCCAGGACAATAATTTCAGCCCCCCTCCCCTCCAGGCCCCCTCCCCTCCAGGCCCTCCTCCCCTCCAGCCCCCTTCCCCTCCAGGCCCCCCTCCCCTCCAGGCACAAATGTAAATACAATCACAAAATGAAAATTGAAATGTTCCCAAATTGGCATTCTCTCAAGAATTTAAGACACTTAACAGAGGAATGTGTCTGATCAGCCAAACTGTCACATAAATATACATATCACATCAACACACTGAAAGTATGAAGTGTACATATAAATAATTGTAATAAAATGTACACTGAACTACATATTTATCCACGGATGCCTCCATTTTGGGTCTTCAAATAATGGCAGCATAGACAGTATGCCTCCATTTTGGGTCTTCAAATAATGACAGCATACAGTATGCCTCCATTTTGGGTCTTCAAACAATGGCAACATACAGTATGCCTCCATTTTGGGTCTTCAAATAATGGCAGCATACAGTATGTCTCCATTTTGGGTCTTCAAACAATGGCAGCATACAAAGTCAAGAGAACATAACTCTTACCAACTTTTACAATGATCATCAAATGAAGCCTGGTAATGTTATGCACAAGTGTGAACTGCAGGAAGTAGTGAATTGTTGATGAGGATTCAACTGTTTATGTTGTTTATTATAGGCATACAATTGTAATGGACGTGTGGGCTGTGCACGGTTGCAGCAAGCATTTTTTGCTGATTTGACTCTCATCTCAGCAAAGTCCCTACTTAAATCAGGCCTAGAAATAAACAAACGAACCTGATTGTTTACATATTTTAAATGAATCAATTTATAAACCAAATTATGTACACATCCTCCAGTTGTGCACCCATCGAGACACAGGTCAGGCAACTCGTTTACCAAACAGTCCAGTAGCACTCAACCGGTGACACCTGAAAACCATGCCACACAAACCCAGTCATTGCAAAATAGTTGTTTCTTACGTCTAGTATAATTCATATGGGTTCAATTACGATTGTGTGTTGAATAGCACGTGCGACGGTTTCTAAGGCATTTATGAGATGTTGGCATAAATGGAAGAAAACAGCTTTCTTTAATGATTTCCACAACCCATATAAACCATTCAACATGAGTTATCGCGTCTAGAATAGCATTGACTTCCCGTCAGTCACTTTATCAAGGTACTATTAAGCTACTGTTTCAATAGTTCTAATAAACAATTGTCTAAATACGACATGCATCGTATATCCGCAATTAGCGTAACACAGTGAAACAAAAACGGACACTCATGAAAATGGTGACTTGAAGACAATGTGCTCGTATCATTGTTAATCCATTGTATTTATCTGTATTCTAAGTAGGCAAAATTGCTGGATATATAGGTGTTAAATATACGTACATTTACTATGCTCAGCCGTATTATTACAAATATAAATGCTGCAGTATCGTTTTACAAATTCATGAATTGAATTATATGATTACATATTTGTACACGTGTTATCTTGAATATACGAGATAATCTATTGAACTAATTCATTACATATTCATATTATTTTACGTAGTCGTTATTTAGGCCTACATAGAAATGCATTGTCTACAAAGGCTATGTGTTGATAACTGTTCCGTCACATTTAATGCATCAATGTGACCAACATTATATATACTATGAGAATGTTTTATCTTTGTACGAATGGTTAACATTGGAATAATTCAATATCATGTTAAAGAAATTGTACGACTCGATAATTCCCCCATGCGATAGTATGATATGGAATTAATGCGGACATTACGTACGTTCTTTGTAAGCAGGTTTTATCTTCCGTAATATATATAATTTTACATATACGGGTGTGATACCTATGCATGATATATCCGAATTGTTATGACTCATCATATACGTGTTTATTGTGTGTTTAGGCATAACATCACGCTAATTCCAGAATCTGAACCAGGTTAAATAAATAATTAAACTTTTCGTAAAATTTAAATTGTGAATTGGATCTTTTAATTATAGCCCGACCCGCCCCGGTACCTCACAACAAGCGAGTTCCCCAACTGACATACATTACTACACAGAACTGTAGACCCACACAACGACAAAATAAGCCAGGGTGGCACAATACCTCTTGCATATTTATTATATTGACCATGACAATAGATCTATTATGAAACAATAGATCTGGGTTTTGTAAGCTGCATTAAGTCCTAATGTAATGGTGATCCCTTTGATAAGATATCAAATTCTCTCAGGTATGATAAAAGTTATTGAGGGAAGACCACTTTCCTATTGTTATTAACCCATTCAACACCAAGTAACTGACATGGACTGGTCCATGATATTCTTAAACCAATAAATGAATCAGAAAATCACATTTGGGTAATTATGTCTAAAAATAGTAATATTACTGGCAAAAAGTGCAGATCCTGATCGGCTCATATGTATCTGCACTTTTTGTAAGCCTATTTAGAGGTATGTGGTGTTGAAAGGGTTAACAGTGAACTTGATCTTGGAGCTACACTTCTTGTTGATGTACCCAATATGTCAGAGTTTAATAATATTGGACATGTGCCAAGTTCAGGAGTGTAGCTTGGACTTGATATTATATGTAGGCACCATTAGTAGAGGGGGTCCGGGGGGGGGGGTATCTCTCCCGGAATATTCAGAGTCTATATCACTGTAGCTGCACTCTGAGGCATGTTTTGATGAGAAATAAGGAATATATATTTGAGTTTTACCAATTAAAAAATCCATGTAATGAAATTCCGATTTATTTTCATATTTGATGGTTTCACATCATCCACATCCTTACCCTTCATTTTTCGCATTTTCAAATATAGTAAGCTGCACTATAGAAGTTTTTATAGCTGTGTTGCTTTTTTCTGTATAAATCAACAAATGGAAAAAAAGCAATGTAACTGAATGTGATAAGGAAGTGACTGCTGAGATTACAGATGCTGCTAATAATATTCTACAAGAATATAAGTTAAAGATTTAAGTTTATTTATTTTACAACGTTTTGCGAAGCAAGTTTTAACAACTTATATTAATCACTCTCGTTGGAGCGGATGAAAGCGTATATGTGGTCATTCGTGTGGGAGGAAACCGGAGTACCCGTAGAAAACACACCTGTCCGATCTGGTGATCACCATACCATCTCACATACTTCCCGGTCTGAGGATCGAACCTGCGTTGCATTGGTGAGAAGTGAGCGCACATGCGCTAATCGGATAATCTGAGGGAGAAATAAGCATCTCAATGATGACAGACTGTCCCCTCTGGATGTAAGAATTTGTTGAAAGAGGGGAAAATAGGAGGCTGTTCTATGAGGTGAACTAAATGATAATCTGCACAACACAAGGGAAATAATCAATGAAAACACATTTATCAAACAGTCCAAGTTATCTTTCTTCCAACTGATATGCAGAGTTAAATTCTTGCTTGCAGTTACAGTGATTAGTGATTTTCAAGCAACGATAATCCAATTTCCAAGACAGTATTTTAGGCACGGGTGGGCACATTCATAGAATCGATCTTCTTGAGAGACGCCTCCTGACGAGATTACTCATTTCAGATTTTTGGAGAATAGTGCAATGATACAGACAGAGACCCATTCCAGAGTCTCCTCTTGTTCTTTTACAGTGTAAAGCACCGAAATGAGACCTCGGATTAAAGTCACATCTGAAAGACTTAGTTTTATTAGGGTCAGACAGGGGATCGAACCTGTGATCCCTGGATTACCAGTCCAACGTGTTAACCACACTGGACTACAGATCCGTCTGTATTATTAGGGTCATTTCAGCTCATTACACCTCTTAAACCTCTTTAACACTATTTAAAGCCTTTAGGGTAAATGTTACAAGAAAGACAACTCTGATGCCCTTACTACACAAATATAAGTAAAATCGACATTTCTATACATTTTGTTATCAAGTAATTGCGTTACAAAACCAGTATTTCCCGAGTGTTTCAGAAAAGCTCTTGAGATATCTGTGCGATTCCCAGCTAAGTGATGAGCTTAATTTATTCATTCTGGATAAAAGAGCAACTACTCTCCAAGAATGTTTTCCATGGCCGATGAATTAACCTCTGTGGTGAAATCACTAATGTTTATTTTGTTTTCTTTTGTTACAGGTATACTCCAAGTTTAGTCGAGTAATAAATGTATAAAACCTCTAAGACTAATCTCTAAACCTAACCTCGTTTACCACAGTTTACTCGACTATACTATTCTATAGACTCATCAGCTATGGATCGGTTTCTCAAGCCAAATAAATTCGACACAAATCCAAACAGTCCGACTGCAGCTAAAGAATGGTTACATTGGAAAAGGACGTTTACCAACTTCTTAGACTCATTCAGTGGCGGCGATATAACTCCTGATGAGCTCAAGACTCTTATTAACTTTGTATCAGCTTCAGTATTTGAATACATTGCGGAGTGCGGAACATTCGATGAAGCGATAGATGTCCTTGAAGCCACATATGTTCGACCGAAAAATGAAATTCTCGCTCATCATTTACTCGCAACTTGTCGACAACAGCTGGGTGAAACACTTTATCAATATCTGCAGGAATTACGCCAACTAGGAAAGGAGTGTAACTTTAAGTCGGTGACAGCTGAAGTTCATAGAGAAGAAAGTATTCGCGACACTTTCATCAATGGGCTGTCTTCCCACATTATTCGTCAGCGACTGCTTGAAAACAAAACATTAGATCTACAGACAATGTTCGATCAAGCTAGGACTATGGAATCTGCTGAGAAAAGCAATGACGTATACACTCAGCCTGTCTCTTCTGTCAATGCAGCAGCTAGTGTTCCTGTGGATAATAAACATGCTCAACCAGACAATGCCGATCTTAATACACATACGTCTTACACAACTGTCGCTGCATTAACTCGCCGAAACAACAACCCCTGGCGCTCGAACACAAATCAACAGAGATGTTTCTTTTGTGGCGGAAATGGTTTCCACCAGCGTAGATTCTGTCCAGCAAGGGAAGCGACTTGTTCGAACTATCAAAAACAGGGACATTTTGCCAAGGTTTGCCGTTCTCCAACTGTAAATTCAAAAGGAACCTCCGCATCATGTACACCTGTACTCACAGTAGTGACAGCTGCTGCTCCACAATGTTTGGCTAAAGCGGTTATTGACGTATCAATAAACAACAGGAAGTGTAAAGCATTGGTTGACACTGGAAGTTCTCAAAGTTTCATGGACATGAAATTGGCTAAATTGTTGAATCTGACCATCATACCAGCATCAGGGGTTGTCTCAATGGCTTCAAGTTCGCTAACCAGTCCAATATATGGTATTTGTGATGTGTCATTGAACTATGATAATCAAGAATACAAGAATGTTCGCTTGTCTGTGCTAGATACTCTATGCTGTGACGTCATTCTCGGTCATGATTTTATGGATCGACATAAAAGTGTTTCGATCAGTTTTGGAGGTACAGGCCAACCCATCGATATCAAGAACACTGTTTGTAGCTTGGCTTCTGCTAACATTGAACCACCTCGACTTGTTGCTAATCTGTCTAATGACTGTCACCCGATTGCAACTAAATCTCGTCGATACAGCGCAGATGATAAGAGGTTCATAGAGAATGAAACAAGGCGCTTACTCAGTGAAGGAATAATTGAGCCCTGTACTTCTGCTTGGCGGGCTCAAGTACTTGTGACCACCAACGAACGACACAAAAAGTCTTGTAATCGATTATTCGCAGACAATCAATAAATTCACAGAACTAGATGCTTATCCATTTCCAAAGATCGATGAACTTGTTTCTGATGTTGGTAAATACTGCGTGTTCAGTACTCTAGACCTCAAAAGTGCTTACCACCAAATACCATTGCAAGAAGATGAGAAGAAGTATACAGCATTTGAAGCAAATGGCAGTCTATACCAGTTCCGTAGAGTTCCGTTCGGAGTAACTAATGGAGTTTCATGTTTCCAGAGAGTTATTGACAAAATTGTTCTGGACAACAAGCTAAAGGGAGTTTTTGTATATCTTGACAATATCACGATTGAAGGGATGGATCAAGAAGAGCATGATGAAAATCTGAGAAAATTCATGGAGGTCTCAACACGATATAATTTAACATTCAATGAGAACAAATGTACATATTCTGTTCGAACCATAAACCTTCTGGGATACTCAATCAGCCACGGCTGTCTGAAGCTGGATCCAGAGCGAATGAAACCACTACGAGATCTGCCGTTGCCTCAAAACGTAGTCGTTGAAGAGAGTGATGGGTTTGTTTTCCTATTACAGTCAATGGATACCACGATTCTCCGATAAGATACGTCCACTAGTCAGTGTAACTAACTTTCCTTTGGACAAAGACGTGGTAGCTGCATTTAGTTAAGTTGCTACAGCTATGATATTATATATAGACCTGGGAAAGATAATGCCACTGCTGACTGTTTGTCCCGAACAATCTACTCATCAGCAACATGTGATATGCTACAGGAGCTGCACAACTCATTGTGTCACCCTGGTGTGACTCGTCTCATGCATTTTGTCAGGTCAAAGAATCTTCCATATTCAGTTGAAGATGTGAAGCGTATTGTCAAGCAATGTCCTGTATGTGCTACGGTTAAGCCCAAATATTTTGACCAATCAACTTCTTCACTCATCAAAGCTACACAGCCATTTGAGAGACTTAGTATTGACTTTAAGGGACCTTTACCTTCATCATCAAGAAACCGTTACTTGTTGACTGTGGTAGATGAATTTTCGAGATTTCCGTTTGCCTTCCCCTGCTCTGATATGACATCAGAAACTGTGATAAAGTGCCTCACTCAATTGTTTTCATTATTTGGAATGCCTTCTTACATACATTCAGATCGTGGACCTTCATTCATGAGTGCAGAGGTGAAGTCATTTTTGCAGGCACATAGCGTTGCATCTAGTAGAACAACTCCATATAACCCTCAATGTAATGGACAATGCGAACGTTATAATGGAATTATATGGAAGGCAGTCACTTTGGCACTACACACTAAGGGAATGAAAGACACTCAGTGGGAATCTGTTTTGCAAGATGCCCTCCATTCTATTCGCAGCCTACTATGCACTGCTACTAACTGCACACCTCATGAACGATTCTTAGGATTCCAGCGGCGTTCGTCTACTGGTTGATCAATACCCACATGGTTCATGGTACAGGGTACTGTACTGTTCAAAAGACATGTGAGAACCAGCAAGTATGATCCGCTTGTTGATAGAGTAGTGTTATTGGTGGGATTTGCCTCCATATGCACATGTTCGACTTCCAGACGGCCGCGAATCAACAGTATCCCTGAGAGATCTAGCTCCTTGTGGTGTAAATGACACTTCTACTACAAACCAAGTCAATCACAATGCACCAACAGATACGAATGATCTTTCCAATGTGGGTGATATTACAACTCCAGAATCAGATTCAGATGATTCACAAGAATCCGGTGTTTCAGAACATTGGGTTAGACGATCAGCCAGACAATCCATATGGCCTAATCGTTTAGGTTTCAGTGACTGATCTATTACTGGTTGTATTTCAGAAGAAATGTTGTATTGTGAACAATATGTTGATTAATATGTGTTATGTTCAAGCAGAACAATTGATGTGCTTATTAATATTTGTGTGATGTTCAAGGAGAACAATTTGTTGACTAACAGTTTCGATAGATGGGGAGAATGTGGTGAAATCACTAATGTTTATTTTGTTTTCTTTTGTTACAGGTATACTCCAAGTTTAGTCGAGTAATAAATGTATAAAACCTCTAAGACTAATCTCTAAACCTAACCTCGTTTACAACAACTTCCATCGCAAATTAGCGCCCAGAACGCGGATGAATTCAAATCCCAGCATTAGACCCAGATATACAGAACACCGACCTCCCACCCCAAGGCCATATACCCCAGCACCCATGCATCGCTCCAATATTAGGATAGATAATACCCCAGCTACCCACAGAACTCCCAGGGTAGACAACTACTGTAGTTATTGTAGGCGGAATGGCCACGTACGTGTAGAATGTTGGGCCGATCCAAATTCAGCCAGGTATAGAGGTAATCGGAATCTAACAAACGGACATCATATGTCCAATACTACTCATAGTTTAGCCTTTATAACCAACGAACTCCGTTGAACATACCGAGAGTGTAAATCCATTACTTACCAAATACGCAGGTCAAGCATTCATATACAATCGGACAGATCAAATAACTTATCTGCGATAATCGTGCCATGATTAGTTTCTTGACGGATACTGATCAAACCGCTAATTACTTAGAATACACGAGTGACAATCCGCGATGTCAATTATATCCCTGGTAATTACCCGATGGCAAGGATTAGCGTTAATTGTGCAATATACAAGGTATATTAAACATGGCGGTATTGGAGCATAGATGTACCGCTGGGGTAGATCTTATAATAGGCAACATTGTGACACTGCCCCTGTCACTGATTTAATTACCTGTGGCATAATCACACGCTCCAATAAGAGAATTATCCCGTTTGATGAAACAGTCACATCCGTACCCGACTCAGAAAGTATAATTACGTATCAAGATGTATTACCTTTCCGGAATACTGTTGCGGTCGACTACCCCCCCCCCCCCCCCCTGAGAGCTAATAAAGAGAAACCTCAAGGTCCTGATAAATTGTTGCAAGAACAGACTAAGGACCCGACCCTAGCACCCCTCTGGGAGATGGCTCATGAAGGAACACCTATTCGGCAAGGATATTACATCCAGCTCGAACCCGTCTGCTTATGAGGCGAGAACAACCTCAAGACCCGTCCAAGGCTCAAACCGGGAAAATATATGATCAGGTGATAGTTCCACGGGGATTCCGAGATCAGATAATGGGACTCATCCATGACAGTTTAAGTATGGGACATAGTAAGACCCTGAAGTGCATTAAACGCCGCTTCTTTTAGCCGGGAATTCGCGCAGATGTTAAAACGTTTCTGCCATAGTTGTGGGCCGTGCCAGAGAGCCGGTAAGGGACAGAAATCCACTGTAGCCCCATTGAAGCCACTGCCCATTATATCCCAACCATTTGGATTTATATCTGCTGATTTCGTGGGGCCCATGAAGAAAACTGTTAATGGGAACCAGTATATCTTGAACTTTATTGATCATTCCACTAAATATACAGAATCTTTCCCATTCCCCGCAGCAACTGATGATAATGCACAAAAAGCCCTAACCGAGATAATATCTCAACATGGAAAACCACAGACCCTGTTAACTAACCGAGGAAGTGCTTTCATAGCTGAAACATTTACACGCTTCCTAGCCGAGAATGATATACGTCATTTAACTAGTAGCAGCTACAGGCCTCAAACTAACGGTTCAATAGAGAAATATAACGCCACATTGAAAATTATGCTTAGGATCCTGGGAGAGATCACTATAGAGCCGTGGGATGAGATGCTACCAGGGCTAGTATTTGCATACAGAAGTGCAGAGCACTGTAGTACAGGATATTCCCCCTTCCACCTTCTGTATTGTCGCGAACCTAGAGATAACTTAGATTCCACTTATGACCTGTGGGCTAGAAATGAGCGGGACGAAGGAATTCCCATAGATAATTATGTACAAGCTTTATGCCATAGATTAGCTGAAGCATTACGAGATGCCAGTGAGAATGTCCAACAGGCCGCAGACGGTCGTAAAACCAAGTATGATAGAAGTAAGAAAGCGAAAATGCATGTATTGCAGCATGGTGAATTAGTGTTTGTTAGATTACCGTTAAAAGGTATTAAGCTGAAGAATGCACTCCAGGGACCGTATCCAATTCACGAAAAGGTATCGTCGCATACCTACCGTATATTATTTACATGCCTGACAAAAGAATGAAATACCGGGTTATGCGGTTAAAGCCTTGGGCAGGTAGGGAGGAAGGTGCGGCTATAGCTGATAGTAGTACGAGTTATGAGCCCCTATATCCTACCTTATTAGATTACCAAGCCCCTACTGAAATTGAGACAGAGTTCGATCCTTGCAGTCCTCTTGAATCTATGCCTAGGGAAACCCGGCCAGATATCAGTCATTTACCCCCAGATTACAGGGAGGAGATTAATCAGTTGTTAGACCGTTACCCCCATCTATTCTCTGGAAAACTGGGATGTTTCCACGGTGTTACCCATGATATTGATGTGCAAGGTGCATCGCCCATAGTCCAGCCTTACTACCGCATGTCTCTAGAAAAAAATAATATTAAAGACCAAGCTAGATAAAATGTTGGAGTTAGAAATGATCCGCCCTTGCAGAAGCCAATGGACTTCCCCCATTATATTGGTACGAAAATCAGACTCGGAATGGCGACTGTGTATTGATTATCGAAAAATTAATAATCTGACACGAGAAGTCTTCCCCATCCCTAGATTAGACGATTTAATTGATCAGGTTGCAGGTTCGAGCCTGATATCCATTATCGATCTGAACCGAGGATACTGGCAGATCCCTCTAACCCCTCGACCTAGTGAAATTGCTGCGTTCATCACATCCTGGGGATTATTTGAACCATTAACGCTACCATTTGGTTTAAAAAATGGTGGAGTTACCTTCTAATGGGCCATAAACGAGATTATCGCTCAGTCCCCAGGAGAAACCATCCGTGATAGATTTGCCGACGCATATCTGGATGATATTGCTATTCGATCTAATATTTGGTCACAACACTTAAATCACTTGGATTGGACCTTTCAGAAACTAGAGGATAGTGGTGTTACTTTGAACCCGAAGAAATGTAAAATTGGGTCGGGAACAGTCACCTACTTGGGACACGAATTAGGATCGGGGAAAATCAAACCAATATCCTGCAAAGTTGAGTGTATTAATAATATATCTCCCCCACAGACCAAGAAACAATTACGAGGATATCTGGGATCAGTGGGATTTTACAGGAAATTCATTCCGCAGTGCGCTGAAATAGCCGCTCCCCTAACTGACTTATTAAAAGGCAAGCAATCAGGGAACATCATACCTCAGTGGAGCGATAAACATCAACTTGCTTTAGAGGCCTTGAAGAAAGCTTTAGCTAGTAAACCCATACTGAAGGCCGCTGACTTTAATCAAGATTTCGAACTATATACTGATGCTTCAGATTTAGGAATCTACGACCACGGGTTGCCACAACAGGAATATGACTGGACTTATCCACTGTCCTTTCCGTATATATATTATCTTCTCAGTTCTTGTATTTAAGGATTTATATTGTTAAAAACATTTTATGAGTAATTAGCTCTGCACACGTTGACATTCATCTCAAACAATCAGCACTACTAACGACGACCTCAACCTCCTCATACCAATCTCAACACCGCCCTCTGTTAGATATGCAATGCATACTTACAAAGCTTACTACTTACTTTGTTAAAAAAATTAAAAAAATTGAGAAAGTCATTAAATATATTTTGAATTTCATACTACATTCATGCCAACAAGTTTTTATTTTGGATTTTAATGACATAATTTAATTGTAACCAAAAACTGTATGCACGCTATATACACCGATGCTCAAAAGAAAGTCCCCACTTGAGAAATACACCATGAAAATGTTCTGAGTGGATCAATTTATTCATTCTTTTATTATTTATTATTTTCCATATCTCATCCACAGGAACATCTATTAATAAAAAGTACATATTTAAGATATTTTAAGGTGGTACCCCTCAATTCCAAAATTCACAAAATAGAATTTTGAGATTTCATATTACTTATTTTATACATAAAATCCCCCAAAATCAATTTTAGTGATAACAAATATCTTTTTCCAATACACTACTCACTTGTCACTTAATTAAAAGTAAATTTGTTTAAAACCACTGATCCGTGACTTATTTAGCACAGGTGAGACGTTTTGCACATTTTACACGTGCACATCAACAATTGTTTCATTTTGTATAAATAACGACAACACAATATGCCTCGACTTCCGGATAATATTCAGACCAGCGCTATCGCCCGATCTTGCACCAATAGAACATGTATGGGTAGATCTTAAGGGATAGGGTGTACACACGGGTACCACCACCAGCAAACGTCCAGGACCTGCGTGTTGCATTAAATCAAGAGTGGAGGAACATTCCACAGACTAGGATTAGCAACATAGTTACCTCTATGAGAAGAAGATGTGTTGCGTGTGTGGCAGCTCTCGGCGGACATACCAAATACTGATATACTGGCTTTTTGTGAATTTTGACCCTCCAAGGGTGACGTTTTTAATGGGACGAAATGAACAGTTTTTGTTTACCGATTTTTGTTAAATTGTACTTGTTTATGTACCAGATAATGAATTTAAGTAATCATATAAAAAATAATGGAATTGTTATATAGAATAAAATTGTATGCCCTATTTTCTGAGTGGGGACTTGCTTTTGAGCATCGGTGTATTATTAACATGGTTAAATTACATTTACATTAAATTAAAAGCAATAACATATATAATAACCGGGTGTAAAGTGCTTACAACAAAGTATTTTTTGAGATTCAGGTTCCAGTTACATCAGACAGTTTGCTAAATAATTTTGTCAGCATATTGAAGTTTTCTGTTAGGTTAGTTGATTAGTTTAATTCCACAGACAAAAATGTTACTGCAATTTATTATGTAATTGGTAGAACTACTTGTAGAGCACTGGTTCCATCAAACATCCATAGCAAAAGACATTATCAATGAGCTCCCAATAAACCAATAAAAGTCTAGTTACATAGATATAGTTGCAATTATTAACATGTGCAGTTGAAATAATATGTCAGTACTTGTCAGTAGTAAAAGTAAATTGTAAAACAGATTGCCTCGACTTTCTGAAAAATCTGTGTAAAAGAAAAGGCATAATTTATGACAATCTATTCATCTACAGAGTGCACATGTCTGTTTTGCTATTGATCATGAATGTTAACCCATTTAACACCAAGTAACTGACATGGACTGGTGCATGATATTTTTAGACCAATAAATTAATAAGAAAATTACATTTGGACCAGTTCATTTATCAAAATGAGTAATTTTGTCTAAAAATAGAAATATTATTAGCAAAAAGTGCAGATCCTAATGAGACGGCTCATCTGGATCTACACTTTTTGTAAGCCTATTTAGAGTTATGTAGTGTTGAAAGGGCTTAAAGTTTACAAATGTTTCTAAAGGATGAGATCAGTATATATGTGATGAATAACAAAATTTTATCGGTCAAGTAAAACATTTGGTCTGGTAAAAGTTCTATGTTGATTAGACGGACTGTCCAGTAAAGTCAAGGTCTTTCGCATAGACTGTGTCCTACTTTATGTAAAATTACAATGAAGCTTTATGTGAATCACATACATTATAGTTTTTCAATGACTTGATGTAAATTTACAATTGACTTTATGTAAACTAGAGAGCTATTACTGAAAGTGATGAATACCCCCAGATACATGGATGTCTTCTTGATGAGACAGACAATTGATGAAAGTTTAAGGAAAATACATTCATTCATTTAGAAGGTACGACCAAATACAAAATGTTATGAAAAATGTGACTCCAAACAGGAATTTTTCAATAATCACAATCAGACCAGATTTGAAAGTGTCCTTCGAGTGTTTTACAATTGACTTGCATCAGAACATTTTTGCATACTGCCATGGAGACAAGAAACCAAAGTATAGTTGCCAGGGTTATGCATCAATCAAGAAAAGAGAACGGCTGCACCTGTGACAGGTTGGCACAACATCAAGGGCAACTGGAGCACAGTGGAATGTCAGCATTCATTGCCTAACCGCCTCCACTTCACAAAATATTTATTCTAGAGAATGATGAGCATAACATTAACAAGAAGATTGGTGTCACTTATACAATACACAGTAGCCAGAACAACCAAGAAAACAACCAAGATCATTACAAGATAAACACTCAAAAATACGACAATGTCAAGGCATAAAACAGTACGATTGTCTCATCATAGATTCTGAACATGTATAGGTAATATCCAGTACTTCAGCTAGGTCTGAACATGTATAGGTAATATCCAGTACTTCAGCTAGGTCTGAACAGAATCGTGCATTGCCATGCCCTGCTCGCCAAACTGCAAACCATGCCCACAATCAAGTGAACCCTGTCCCCTGAGAGGGTCAGCAGTACTCTACCCACCTCATTGTTTTGTGTGTGTAGATTTATGTGAACAGTATAATTATATGGATTGGATATATGTATGCAAGTCTATTGCCTTTTCCCTCTACCGACTTGATCCTGTGATGCAACCCCCACCCCATAGGTTATGGTTTCAATAATGTACCAAACTGTCAGACTTGCTCTCTGCACTATTCAGAAACTAGCTGTGTGTGTTTTTACGTTTATTTATCGTTGCTACCGGTTGCCCATATGAGCGACTCCTCCTGAAGAGATTAGTTATTTTAGATTTTTGGAGGATAGTGCAATGATACAGACAGAGACCCATTCCAGAGTCTCCTCTGGTTCTTTTATGTGCACGGTGTAAAGCACCGACACGAGACCTCGGTTTAACGTCCCATCTGAAAGACTGTTAATTTTATTAGGGTCAGACGGGGGATCGAACAGAAACTAGCTGCAGCATAGTAAGTAGAAGTACTACAGTCACACCTCCACAAACGTCACCTCCCATGAGCGACACCCTCTTTATAATGTCACCATTAATCCCACCCGTTGTGTTTTAATAAAATTTCATCTCTCACAAATGACACCTCCCAACAACACACAACCAACGATGCAGAAAACCTTCCAAGAACAGACAAAAATGTGGCTGAAAAAAAGAAACAGTCTGTACATGTATGTGTCATCAGACGCAATTGACCTTTCTGCCGATTTTGATTGACAGCTGGTGTTAGCCAATCGCATCGCACCATTCGCGCACACCCCCGACAACGGCTTATCGCCGCCATCTTGTTAGACAAACAATGCATATTAGACAAACTAGTAACGAGTAGACAAATTTGAAAAGGCGTGAATTTGATCGAAAATACGGGTTTAACATTGTTTTAATGATGTTGAAAATGTGTAGCTTTGGTGTGTGGGTTAGTTATAGTACAAAATTAGTCGATATCCTGGTGATCGGCGTTAAATTCAACCCATTTCAAAATCCTTGGACAAATCTAAGTGTGTATATGAACCACAAAATACCAGACAGCTGCTTTAAAAACAATGCATCTATAAAAACACCGACTGACCCCATATAGTCATTCTTTTCTAGCAAACACAGCAATCAAATTTAAGCGTGTCACACTGTTTATTGGGAGTAATCAACAACTTATCCGGTACATCACAGAGACCGCCGACTTTATAATAGCCCGATAAGATCAAAGTATTGCACATCGGAATTTAGCACTGATTGTGCTAATTGATCAATTATAAAATGTGTGCACATAATTATAGCATTGATTACTACACCGAGTCATTGTGTTATCGTTCTGTCAGACAAACGAGTTATTTAGTAAAGTTTTAATCAAATCTGATAACGAGTGATCGTGATCTGAAATTATGTTTTGAAAAATAATTACAAATTAATTAATGCTGTCTGTCACACAGGGATTCGGCACGTTTGGGGGTACTAGTATATATATTTAAGGATTATGATTATTCTTCATATAGAAAAAAACATCTTGTTACATTCTAATAATCCAATCAGAACGCTCGTTTCAACGCGAATTGCGCCACTTTAGAAATTTTCAAAAGAAATTGAAAATACTACGAAATCTCTTTTTGACGTACATTTTTGCCGAATAAATCTACACGTTAGTGGAAACACATTTTATTGATAATGTTATTCACAGTTAAAACTCTCCCGTCGAAGATTTTTTTTTGTTGCTGACAGAACCCGTGTCCTAGTATGGAAATATAACCTGCTATGGCCAATGTCTGTGGCAATTGTTTGCAAAGTATACATGCATGCAGCGTAAAGTTGTGTTTTATTTGAAGAACAATATAAAGACTCGGGATAGGCGTTATATTTGGACAGATTTGTACAAAATTGTTTCAGATAGGGCCATTTTACTGATCGATGCAAAATCTGACATCCCACAGAGTAGAATCCCTGTACTTAAATATATATACTAGTACCCCCAAACGTGCCGAATCCCTGTGGTCCTCATCCGTTAAATATATATGTACTTTAGAGAAATAACTTTCACTGAAAAACTTAAACCATTGCTGTCTTGCTTTCAACGAGATATTCTTATCTGGGTGAAATAAAACCGAGAAATTCGACGGAATTTTATCTAGATTAACTTGATGCAGGACTGCGTTAGACGCCATTTTGTTAGATAGCTTGTCTCGCGTGGTTACAGCGTAATGTGTAATATATCAGACTTTGACTTTGATGTAAAACATTAATGTACACAATTGTCATAAATTTGCATAATTTGACGATTTTAACGCATTGCGTCCTCAGATATTCAATCTTAGTTCAATCTATCGTATAATGAAAGCAGTACACCCATTCTATATACTCTATATTTAAAAGCAATCATAACTGACAAAACTGACTTCCCGCATTTCCAAACTTCAAAAAGTTGAACCTCCCTAGAACAACAACCTCACTACAACAACCAATCTTGGGTGTATCCGGATGGTGTTTGCTCTGGAGAGGTTTGACTGTATATAAAGAGAACATTATTAAATTAAATTATCAAATTCTTACCTTATGGTGAAGGACCCTGGCTTGATCTTCTGTGTTCAGTGTCCATCTCCAGACTTCAGTCATCTCGCCACCAGGTCCATTTCCAGACTTCACAGCCATAATGTCAGATACATCTCCAGGCTTCAACCATCACATCAAGTCTATCTCCAGAGTTCAAAACCAGAATGTTGTTTCTATCTTCTAAACTTCAACCATCAATCATGTCTCTCGCAAGACTTCATAACCATCATGTCATGTCTCTAGCCAGACTTCACGATCATAATGTCATGTGTGTCTCCAGACTTCACAACTACAATGTCATGTCTGTCTCCAGACTTCACGATCATAATGTCATGTGTGTCTCCAGACCTCACAACTATAATGTCATGTCTGTCTCCAGACTTCACAACTATCATGTCATGTCTGTCTCCAGACTTCACAACCATAATGTCACAAATAATAATATTCATTAAACCAAGCAGCAGGCTGTCAGCCTGTAGTTGCATGATCTGTTGATCGAACCAAATCAATTTTCGATTCACCCTCCTGCCCATGACTCTTCAATAAATTCTAATTGGTGTTCCTTTTTTCCACATATGAATATATTATACACAATTCAAACACAACTAACAAACTCCTGAAGCCATAAAGTCCAAACATTTTATATTTTTATACAGGGGCTAAAAATACTTGCATATACATGTCAGTCAGCTAGATGCTCTATATTAAACAGACAACCTCTGTAAATTAGGTAACCCTGAAGTACTTGATCCTTATTTTAGCTTGAAGAATTGATGTCAATTAATCAATTTAGAAAACATATATATACAATACAATATAATGAGAATAATATTACAATATGTGAAACTCCATAACCAGAACATGACTGTAGACTATTTACAGCCTTTACCAATACTATAGTAATTTCCCATCTCTGTCAATACTATAGTAATTTCCCATCTCTGTCAATACTATAGTAATTTCCCATCTCTGCCAATACTATAGTAATTTCCCATCTCTGCCAATACTATAGTAATTTCCCATCTCTGCCAATACTATAGTAATTTCTCATCTCTGCCAATACTATAGTAATTTCCCATCTCTGTCAATACTATAGTAATTTCCCATCTCTGTCAATACTATAGTAATTTCCCATCTCTGCCAATACTATAGTAATTTCCCATCTCTGCCAATACTATAGTAATTTCCCATCTCTGCCAATACTATAGTAATTTCTCATCTCTGCCAATACTATAGTAATTTCCCATCTCTGTCAATACTATAGTAATTTCCCATCTCTGTCAATACTATAGTAATTTCCCATCTCTGCCAATACTATAGTAATTTCCCATCTCTGCCAATACTATAGTAATTTCCCATCTCTGCCAATACTATAGTAATTTCTCATCTCTGCCAATACTATAGTAATTTCCCATCTCTGTCAATACTATAGTAATTTCCCATCTCTGCCAATACTATAGTAATTTCCCATCTCTGTCAATACTATAGTAATTTCCCATCTCTGCCAATACTATAGTAATTTCCCATCTCTGCCAATACTATAGTAATTTCCCATCTCTGTCAATACTATAGTAATTTCCCATCTCTGTCAATACTATAGTAATTTCCCATCTCTGCCAATACTATAGTAATTTCCCATCTCTGTCAATACTATAGTAATTTCCCATCTCGGCCAATACTATAGTAATTTCCCATCTCTGCCAATACTATAGTAAAATCCCATCTCTGCCAATACTATAGTAATTTCCCATCTCTGCCAATACTATGGTAATTTCCCATCTATGTCAATACTATAGTAATTTCCCATCTCGGCCAATACTATAGTAATTTCCCATCTCTGCCAATACTATAGTAAAATCCCATCTCTGCCAATACTATAGTAATTTCCCATCTCTGTCAATACTATAGTAATTTCCCATCTCTGTCAATACTATAGTAATTTCCCATCTCTGCCAATACTATAGTAATTTCCATCTATGTCAATACTATAGTAATATCCCGTCTCTGTCAATATTATAGTAATTTCCCATCTCTGCCAATACTATAATTTCCCATCTCTGTCAATACTATAGTAATTTCCCATCTCTGCTAATACTATAGTAATTTCCTGTCTATATCAATACTATAGTAATTTCCCATCTCTACCAATACTATAATTTCCCATCTCTGTCAATACTATAGTAATTTCCCGTCTCTGTCAATACTATAGTAATTTCCCATCTCTGCCAATACTATAGTAATTTCCCATCTCTGCCAATACTATAGTAATTTCTCTTGTCAGATATAGATAATAATTGATCTGAGGTTATAAAACTTTGCTCTAACTTCCAACTACCACATTGATATGATTGGTTGATTCTGAGACTTGTATACAGCTTAGCCAATCAGAAATCTTACAACCCAAGCATACATGTAAGTGATATGATTTGTTGATTAAGACATTTGAGCACAGCACCAATCAGTTAAAGATTTTAAAAGATTTATAACCTCAAGGAAGCTTTATTCCAAGTCGGGTTGCCATGAAAAATACGATCATGGGTCAATTTCCAAGGCTTTGCCTTGCATTCAATGTTCCCAATCTTGCTGCTAACTGCAAATGCTAAATATGCCATGTGCATTTTATATGGCAGTTTATGTGCTTATTATTACGGCAACTTATTCTGCTGTGATAAAGAGAAAGCAACTTGTCAAATTAGTAAACTAAGAATGTCTTTATTATTATGGGATGCTTTATTTACTTTGCGAAAATATTACTTTTTATTGCACAATTAACAGCAGTATATTTTTAGAAATGCATTATGAATTCAAATGCCAGTTCTAAAATACAACTCTATGCATAAAACTATAGCCTAATACTAAGTAAAGCGTACAATAAAAGATGCAAGAAACCTACTTTTATGACGGTCCCAGGTTAGGGCCTGTGTGTACATAACTACACAATACAATACTGCACCGGTTAGGGATACACAATATGTATATGTGTTCACCAAGGATACATGCTTACACTAAGCTTGTTTACTGAAATTAACAAAAAGAGGATTTGTGCATCTGTATATATAGGGTGTACTCGTTTGGTAATTCCCAAAATTAGAACAGGGAGAACACGAATCGAGTGAAACAGAATTCAGTTCCTACACAGTTCCGACACAGGTCCGTCTGTGCTATCAGAATAGGTGGTTTGAGCGGAAACAACTAGTATTCATCAGCGATTTATTCCTTACCCAAGAAGGCTGACCAGTTCATTGTTCAACATAGACTGTCACAGTAATATTACTTACAAAGTGGCTGCTACAGCAGGCGAATGATAGATTATAGAGAGGTATCTTTGATGTTATCATCACTTTTAGAGTATAAAATTTCGCCATTTATCAATAGTTCTAGCACAATTTTTGCTATGGACCTGTTCAGACTGACACAATTTACTCGATTGGAAGAACCGATGGAATTGTCGGAACTAAATTCTGAGCTTGTTCTGCTTGGCCAATCAAGTACACGCATAGTGTATGATATATGCATGTCTGTACACAGTTGAGGTGCGGTGGTGCGTATGCACACCCTAAATTTGCCAATGTCTGCTTTTTGCCAATAAATTTATTAAAAGTGGCCTAGTTATATTTATTTAAGTACAACATATACATGTATTGATTCTTTCATGAAAGGCGCCCAGGCATTGAGTCTTTAAAAAAGTATTGGGGGGAGAACCACCAAATCCCATAAAACACAATACTGGTCGCTATGAGCTCGTGTTTGGACTCGTCCCTGAAAATAATTACGCACCGCCCTATGAAACCTAAGTTGTGCAAGAATAACATCCACCCGCAACAACAACAACAAGTATACAGTAACATAATGAACAGTGCATATGCAGTAACGTAATTAACACTACCTATACAGTAACATAATGAACAGTACATATACAGTAACATGATGAACAGTACATATACAGTAACATAATGAACAGTACATATACAGTAACATAATGAACAGTACATATACAGTAACATAATGAACAGTACATATACAGTAACATAATGAACAGTACATATACAGTAACATAATGAACAGTACATATACAGTAACATAATGAACAGTACATATACAGTAACATAATGAACAGTACAATTACAGTAACATAATGAACAGTACATATACAGTAACATAATGAACAGTACATATACAGTAACATAATGAACAGTACATATACAGTAACATAATGAACAGTACATATACAGTAACATAATGAACAGTACATATACAGTAACGTAATGAACAGTACATATACAGTAACATAATGAACAGTACATATACAGTAACGTAATGAACAGTACATATACAGTAACATAATGAACAGTACATATACAGTAACGTAATGAACAGTACATATACAGTAACATAATGAACAGTACATATACAGTAACATAATGAACAGTACATATACAGTAACATAATGAACAGTACATATACAGTAACATAATGAACAGTACATATACAGTAACATAATGAACAGTACATATACAGTAACATAATGAACAGTACATATACAGTAACGTAATGAACAGTACATATACAGTAACATAATGAACAGTACATATACAGTAACATAATGAACAGTACATATACAGTAACATGATGAACAGTACATATACAGTAACATAATGAACAGTACATACCAGTACTACTTTGCAATTAGCATCCTATGTAACTGGATTCAACAAATCTTCCTTACAGTGAAATGTTGATACAATGGAACACAAAAAACATATAAAATAAACTGTAGGTGGGTTGCAGGTACATTTGTTTAATATATTCATTTAATGATTGAAAAGGCTGTCCGATTAGCGCAGTGGTTAGTGCGCTTGCTTCTCACCAATGCAACCCGGGTTCAATCCATGGACCGGGAAGTATGTGAGATGGTACTGTGGTTGCCAGATCGGACAAGTGGGTTTTCTCCGGGTACTCCGGTTTCCTCCCACACGAATGACCACATTTACATTTTCATCCGTGCCAACGAGAATGATTAATATAAGTTGTTACGGCTTGCTTCGCAATCGTTGTAAAATAAATAAAGTTTAAGCAAACAAAAAAATTATTGAAAATGCAAAAATTAGCTGGGCAACAATTAAATTGTTTTGTTTGTTTGGGTTTAAAGTGGCACCTACATCTTAGGTCACATGGCGGCTCTTCAGCTATTAATGGTGGAGGAAGACCCTGGGAGCCCCTTGGAAAAGTTTTTTTAAGAATGGACAGGTGGGCACCTGGGTAGAACCGCCAACCTGGAAGCCAGTCAGCAGGATTAGTTTCTTCATATGAAAGAATTTGACACCCTCCGTGGGATTCGAATCTAGAGCATTGAGGTGCAAGTCATTTGAAGCCAACACCATTAACCACTCTGTCCTACATAAGTAAACTGCACTTCCCAAATGAATTGCAGTTTAACCCTTTCAACACCACATACCTCTAAATTGGCTTACAAAAAAGTGTAGATCCAGATGAGCCGGCTCGTAACGAGCCGTCTCATCAGGATCTGCACTTTTTTCAAGTAATATAACTGTTTAGAAATTTGTTTACCCATTTTGATAAATGAACTGATCCAAATGTAATTTTGTTATTAATTTATTGGTCTAAAAATATCATGGACCAGTCCATGTCAGTTACTTGGTGTTGAATGGGTTAAATTGATTTTCATGTTTTAATTGTATAATTGTTTGCAGGAATGACGATTTGTTGTGCCGAGTAGCATAGGGTGACTGTTAATAGCTTACCATTATACCAGTTAGGTTTTAGATGAATGGCTCCAGGCTCCTCACAGATTATATTCATTGCTTCCATGGAGACTTATAATTCCTGCTTCTATGGAGAGACTAATAATTCCTGCTTCTATGGAGAGACTTATAATTCCTGCTTCTATGGAGAGACTTATAATTCCTGCTTCTATGGAGAGACTTATAATTCCTGCTTCTATGGAGAGACTAATAATTCCAACACTATCCTTGCACTATTATCCAATGAATGTAAAAACACATTTACTGGTACATCTCAAATATAAACATGCAGTGTTTTTGCCTCAATTTTTCCCCAGTAACATTTGGTTCAACAGGGTATGAATTTCCTTGTATCTGCATTCCACAAAGCTTTGATAAGCAGACAAATTATGGCACAAATTTTCTGCTTTATTTTTAATCTACAATGTACTAGGATCACCTATCTACAAAGAGATACTACTTTTTGCTGCTGTTTGCTTCCAGAAAATCCTATTCCATATCAGCAAAAAAGCACCATTATCACTTCCCACTTCATTTCTATTTATCACATTTTAAATTCTCCAATGTATTTTGCTATTTGTTGATGCCGCCAAATCACTCATCAATTGATAAAACAGACAAATAGCATGGGTTACAGTCTGTAGGTGGATACAGTCTATCGGAGATTGCAGTCCTCAACAATGGCTTAAAGTTCTTGGCAACTGTTTGTTGTTATCCATGAATGAATACACTCAAGACTGTCTGTAAAACAATATAAAGAGGATCATGAAAATATACAATATCATACAAAAACAATAACATACAGACAGCTGTTGCAAACTTATTCTTATCATTGTGTCCACATAGCTGTATAAGGCTAAACAAAGTTAATTTTAGTTTCTCAGGCCCCGCAGCATCTGATTTTTTTCCCCGCTGCATTGTAAATTTTTCTTCATACAATTTGGCAAATGGTTTAGGCCTACATTTTTGTGTACAAATCATACTAAGTTCGAATTAAGGATGAATCTTTTCTCTGCGAAACTTAGTAAACGAGGGAGAGAGAGAAGAGACAATGTGGATTTGGCAGGAAAATGGTGCAAAAAAGGAAACTGAACAAGTAATTGCAATGTATTAATTACATTATAAACTGATTCTGTAGCTGTCGCTAAACAACAGAATTGACTGATGAAACTTCTACTCTCTGTGATGAACCCTTTGCATGCTAGCGGCAGATAAAATCACCTTTTCAAACAGCATAGAGCCAGATCAGACGGCACAGAATGTGCCGTTTGATCAGGCTCTATGCTGTTTGCTATTCGGATAGTGGAGCTAAAACACTTAGCTGAATAGCAAACAACATAGATCCTGATCAGACGAGGCGTTACGCCGTGGCTGATCTGGATCTATGTTGTTTGAAAAAGTAATTTTATTTACTCAGCAGGCAAAGAGTTAAAAGGACAAATGCCTCATTGGAATTTTTAGAAAATGGCTTGAGAAACTAGACACTAATTTTGTTTGGCCCAAAGGGAGATAATTTATAAATTCTGCAACATCACTCTTGCACAGGGATATGGTAAATTGTGGTCTTTGGTAACATGTTATATATGCATTTATTATGGTCTGATTGCAGATGAAACCAGTGGCCTTTGCTGATAATAAATTAAACATGCATTATTATTTTTACGATTATTACCAATGAAATATATAAATTCATTAGTGAAATAAAATATGTTATTCCACTGGTTGAAACAGGATGTTCTAGTTCAATTTAGCCCACAATTGCATCGTTTTCTATCATAAAACCTTTTCAGCCTATAATAAAAAGAAAATTTGCTTGATTAGATGCATGATAGAATTATATTTTACTCATGAAGATAGAAAGCTAATATTCTATCACTCATGGCTAGTGCCACTTATGATAATAATGTTTTCAATATCCATTTGATGAAATATAATTTGATCAGGCATTGGAACAAACAAATAACCTATATTTAAATCAAAACAATGGCCTTTACACACTGTTGGTTCGAATCCAACCGAGGGTGTCAAATTGTTTCAAGTGAGGCAGCTATCTGCTGGCTTGCAGACGGTCAGTGGTACTACACTGGTGCCAGTCTGTGCCTGACATACTGCTTCATATGGCTTCACCCACCAATAATAGCTGGAGAGTAACCATATCACCTATAAGCTGTTGGTGTGACATTAAATCTCCAAATGTGGAAATCAACATTCGCTTCAGGTGCAAAAGGCCCGGAGTTCACGCCCAGGTGTAGCCGTCACGATTGTGCCCTTAGGAAAAGTATTTCAATACCACATTGCCTCTTCTCACTCCCTCGTGGTGATGGATTTCATCAGGAATGAGGTCTCGAGAGTGATTAATATAAGTTGTAGGAACTTGTTTCGCTATCTAGCTAAGATAAATTTGTAACAACTAACCAACAGGCAACAGTAAATCTCAAAAACAAACAAACAAGTAGGATAAGAATGCAGTTGAGGCAAGGTTGGAAGTTCCCCATTAACAGAAGTGATAAACCAACGTACTACACATTAACATAATTGATAAACCAAAGCAATACACATTAACAGAAGTGATAAACCAAAGCAATACACATTAACAGAAGTGATAAACCAAAGTACTACCCATTAACAGAAGTGATAAACCAAAGTACTATCCATTACCAGAAGTGATAAACCAAACTACTACCCATTAACAGAAGTGATAAACCAAAGCAATACACATTAACAGAAGTGATAAACCAAAGTACTACCCATTAACAGAAGTGATAACTCAAAGTACTACCCATTAACAGAAGTGATAAACCAAAGTACTACCCATTAACATACCTGATAAACCAGAATAATACACATTAACATAAGTGATAAACCAAAGCAATACACATTAACAGAAGTGATAAACCAAAGTACTACCCATTAACAGAAGTGATAACTCAAAGTACTACCCATTAACAGAAGTGATAACTCAAAGTACTACCCATTAACAGAAGTGATAACTCAAAGTACTACCCATTACCAGAAGTGATAAACCAAAGTACTACCCATTAACATAAGTGATAAACCAAAGCAATACACATTACCAGAAGTGATAAACAAAAGTACTACCCATTACCAGAAGTGATAAACCAAAGTACTACCCATTAACATAAGTGATAAACCAAAGTAATACCTATTAACATAAGTGATAAACCAAAGTACTACCCATTAACATACCTGATAAACCAGAATAATACACATTAACAGAAGTGATAAACCAAAGTAATACCCATTAACAGAAGTGATAAACCAAAGTACTACCCATTAACAGAAGTGATAAACCAACTTAATACCCATTAACAGAAGTGATAAACCAAAGTAATACACATTGACACATTATACACGATGGTTATGTCCTTCAGCAAGAACCTATATGCACATTGTCTGTTCTCTCTCCCTCATGGCAACGGGACCTCGCCAGAACCACGGTGGTGATGTCCTTCAGCAAGAACCTATATGCACATTGTCTGTTCTCTCTCCCTCATGGCAACGGGACCTCGCCAGAACCACGGTGGTGATGTCCTTCAGCAAGAACCTATATGCACATTGTCTCTTCTCTCTCCCGCATGACGACAGAACCATGCCAGTACCACAGTTTCCATAAGGAATGAGATCTCGAGCGTGTTTACTTAACGTTGCAAGAACTTGTTTCACTATCAAACTAAGTGAAATTTGTATAAGTTATACAGTATCAGTTATACTATAACTGATCAACTGTAAAAGATCAAAATTCAAAAACACAAACTACATGGCGAAGGTAACAAAACTGGTTCGTAGAATTACATACCTTGTAACAAAATGTAAAGAAGATTTGGCAAACATTTCTTGGAACTTATTGAATACGTACTTTGGCTGAGCTCGGCAATAGTGAGGTTATAGAAATACACTGCATGTCTTAATATTTAAATGCAGCTTCTACTACTCTATTGTATTTGTCTATGTATACTTTTCTTTGTTGTATTTGTCTATGTATACCTTTCTTTGTTGTATTTGTCTGTGTATACCTTTCTTTGTTGTATTTGTCTATGTATACCTTTCTTTGTTGTATTTGTCTATGTATACCTTTCTTTGTTGTATTTGTCTATGTATACCTTTCTTTGTTGTATTTGTCTATGTATACCTTTCTTTGTTGTATTTGTCTATGTATACCTATCTTTGTTGTATTTGTCTATGTATACCTATCTTTGTTGTATTTGTCTATGTATACCTTTCTTTGTTGTATTTGTCTATGTATACCTTTCTTTGTTGTATTTGTCTATGTATACCTTTCTTTGTTGTATTTGTCTGTATACCTTTCTTTGTTGTATTTGTCTATGTATACCTTTCTTTGTTGTATTTGTCTATGTATACCTTTCTTTGTTGTATTTGTCTATGTATACCTTTCTTTGTTGTATTTGTCTATGTATACCTTTCTTTGTTGTATTTGTCTATGTATACCTATCTTTGTTGTATTTGTCTATGTATACCTATCTTTGTTGTATTTGTCTATGTATACCTTTCTTTGTTGTATTTGTCTATGTATACCTTTCTTTGTTGTATTTGTCTATGTATACCTTTCTTTGTTGTATTTGTCTGTATACCTTTCTTTGTTGTATTTGTCTATGTATACCTTTCTTTGTTGTATTTGTCTATGTATACCTTTCTTTGTTGTATTTGTCTGTATACCTTTCTTTGTTGTATTTGTCTATGTATACATTTCTTTGTTGTATTTGTCTATGTATACCTTTCTTTGTTGTATTTGTCTATGTATACCTTTCTTTGTTGTATTTGTCTATGTATACCTTTCTTTGTCATGTTCTTTGTTGTGTATTAATACAGTCAACTTCTTACATGGATACAATTGAGATGAAATATTTGTTTAAACATTTGCCGAATAAAGACAGTAGTTACAGCCAATCAGAGACAAGAAAGCCAGACAAGTGTAATTAACCAAGTTCGAGTCTTCCTGGCATAAGGAAGTCAGCACACTTCAGTCTTTCTTGTAATATTAATCTTTTCAAGAGTCACTTTCCACAACAGTCGTACCTTCATTTACAAGCAATGTACAATTTCTTATGCGAAACAATGACTCATTCCAAGCTTTTTAGCTTGATGAACACAGCAGACAATTGTTCCATTAGTGGGAGTGTCAATTGTTCCATTAGTGGGAGTGTCAATTGTTCCATTAGTGGGAGTGTCAATTGTTCCATTAGTGGGAGTGTCAATTGTTCCATTAGTGGGAGTGTCAATTGTTCCATTAGTGGGAGTGTCAATTGTTCCATTAGTGGGAGTGTCAATTGTTCCATTAGTGGGAGTGTCAATTGTTCCATTAGTGGGAGTGTCAATTGTTCCATTAGTGGGAGTGTCAATTGTTCCATTAGTGGGAGTGTCAATTGTTCCATTAGTGGGAGTGTACAGAGGTTGTATGATCCAAGTAGTGGTATATGGGATGTACTCAGTAAGTAGTGGTATATGGGATGTACTCAGTAAGTAGTGGTATATGGGATGTACTCAGTAAGTAGTGGTATATGGGATGTACTCAGTAAGTAGTGGTATATGGGATGTACTCAGTAAGTAGTGGTATATGGGATGTACTCAGTAAGTAGTGGTATATGGGATGTACTCAGTAAGTAGTGGTATATGGGATGTACTCAGTAAGTAGTGGTATATGGGATGTACTCAGTAAGTAGTGGTATATGGGATGTACTCAGTAAGTTAGTGGTATATGGGATGTACTCAGTAAGTAGTGGTATATGGGATGTACTCCATAAGTAGTGGTATATGGGATGTACTCAGTAAGTAGTGGTATATGGGATGTACTCAGTAAGTAGTGGTATATGGGATGTACTCAGTAAGTAGTGGTATATGCGATGTACTCAGTAAGTAGTGGTATATGGGATGTACTCAGTAAGTAGTGGTATATGGGATGTACTCAGTAAGTAGTGGTATATGGGATGTACTCAGTAAGTAGTGGTATATGGGATGTACTCAGTAAGTAGTGGTATATGGGATGTACTCAGTAAGTAGTGGTATATGGGATGTACTCAGTAAGTAGTGGTATATGGGATGTACTCAGTAAGTAGTGGTATATGGGATGTACTCAGTAAGTAGTGGTATATGTTTGGGCACCTGTATAGCACCTGACTGACCATCTCTATGTACTCAGTATTTCATATATGTTTGGGCACCTGTATAGCACCTGACTGACCATCTCTATGTACTCAGTATTTCATATATGTTTGGGCACCTGTATAGCACCTGACTGACCATCTCTATGTACTCAGTATTTCATATATGTTTGGGCACCTGTATAGCACCTGACTGACCATCTCTATGTACTCAGTATTTCATATATGTTTGGGCACCTGTATAGCACCTGACTGACCATCTCTATGTACTCAGTATTTCATATATGTTTGGGCCTCTGTATAGCACCTGACTGACCATCTCTATGTACTCAGTATTTCATATATGTTTGGGCACCTGTATAGCACCTGACTGACCATCTCTATGTACTCAGTATTTCATATATGTTTGGGCACCTGTATAGCACCTGACTGACCATCTCTATGTACTCAGTATTTCATATATGTTTGGGCACCTGTATAGCACCTGACTGACCATCTCTATGTACTCAGTATTTCATATATGTTTGGGCACCTGTATAGCACCTGACTGACCATCTCTATGTACTCAGTATTTCATATATGTTTGGGCACCTGTATAGCACCTGACTGACCATCTCTATGTACTCAGTATTTCATATATGTTTGGGCCTCTGTATAGCACCTGACTGACCATCTCTATGTACTCAGTATTTCATATATGTTTGGGCCTCTGTATAGCACCTGACTGACCATGGTTGCAGTCTATATATGGTAAGTATATCTAGTACTGGCAGCTTGGTTGCAGTCTATATATATATGGTAAATATATCTAGTACTGGCAGCTTGGTTGCAGTCTATATATATATGGTAAGTATATCTAGTACTGGCAGCTTGGTTGCTGTCTATATATATATATATATATATATATGGTAAGTATATCTGGTACTGGCAGCTTGGTTGCAGTCTATACATGGTAAGTATATCTAGTACTGGCAGCTTGGTTGCAGTCTATATATGGTAAGTATATCTAGTACTGGCAGCTTGGTTGCAGTCTATACATGGTAAGTATATCTAGTACTGGCAGCTTGGTTGCAGTCTATATATGGTAAGTCTATCTAGTACTGGCAGCTTGGTTGCAGTCTATATATGGTAAGTATATCTAGTACTGGCAGCTTGGTTGCTGTCTATATATGGTAAGTATATCTAGTACTGGCAGCTTGGTTGCAGTCTATATATGGTAAGTATATCTAGTACTGGCAGCTTGGTTGCTGTCTATATATGGTAAGTATATCTAGTACTGGCAGCTTGGTTGCAGTCTATATATATATGGTAAGTATATCTGGTACTGGCAGCTTGGTTGCTGTCTTGATATAAAGCACACCATGACCAGTCATACCCTGGGGAAACAGATTATTTTCCAATTGTCTGACATTGGAAATCTAGGCAATAAAACTCAATCTCTATAATTTATCATACCACTTCAATAGAGGCCAAAGGAATTCACTTTTGATTTTCTCAATTTTCAATGTGCAGTACTGGTTAATTAGCGCATGTGGTACCTGTCTTGGTGCGTCATTTTGCATGTCCGAAGTATAAAATACAGATCTACTTCGGACATGTGTATTAAATGTATATTTTTCGTTCCACATGTATACATGTATAGGTGATGCATATTGCTATATAGTAGTTGATACATGTTGCTACTATAGATCAATCCGGTACACCATACATGACAAGACATAATGAATGAGCACCCGACAGCACTTGCATAGAGTGATGCGAATTGGGACTTGCATAGAGTGATGCGAATTGGGACTTGCATAGAGTTATGGGAATTGGGACTTGCATAGAGTTATGAAATTGGGACTTGCATAGAGTTATGCGAATTGGGACTTGCATAGAGTTATGGGAATTGGGACTTGCATAGAGTTATGGGAATTGGGACTTGCATAGAGTTATGGGAATTGGGATTTGCATAGATATATGCGAATTGGGACTTGCATAGAGTTATGCAAATTGGGACTTGCATAGAGTTATGCAAATTGGGACTTGCATAGAGTTATGCAAATTGGGACTTGCATAGATATATGCGAATTGGGACTTGCATAGAGTTATGCAAATTGGGACTTGCATAGATATATGCGAATTGGGACTTGCATAGAGTTATGCAAATTGGGACTTGCATAGAGTTATGCAAATTGGGACTTGCATAGATATATGCGAATTGGGACTTGCATAGAGTTATGCAAATTGGGACTTGCATAGAGTTATGCAAATTGGGACTTGCATAGAGTTATGCAAATTGGGACTTGCATAGAGTTATGGGAATTGGGACTTGCATAGAGTTATGGGAATTGGGACTTGCATAGAGTTATGCGAATTGGGACTTGCATAGAGTTATGGGAATTGGGACTTGCATAGAGTTATGGGAATTGGGACTTGCATAGAGTTATGCATATTGGGACTTGCATAGAGTTGTGGGAATTGGGATTTGCATAGATATATGCGAATTGGGACTTGCATAGAGTTATGGGAATTGGGACTTGCATAGAGTTATGCATATTGGGACTTGCATAGAGTTGTGGGAATTGGGATTTGCATAGGTTATGCGAATTGGGACTTGCATAGAGTTATGGGAATTGGGACCTGCAGAGTTATGGGAATTGGGACTTGCATAGAGTTATGGGAATTGGGACATGCATAGAGTTATGGGAATTGAGACTTGCATAGAGTTATGCATATTGGGACTTGCATAGAGTTATGCATATTGGGACGTGTTATGGGAATTGGGACTTGCATACAGTTATGGGAATTGGGACTTGCATAGTTATGGGAATTGGGACTTGCATATAGTTATGGGAATTGGGACTTGCATACAGTTATGGGAATTGAGACTTGCAGAGTTATGGAAAGTGGAAATTACATATAGATATGGGAATTGGGACTTGCATAGAGTTATGGGAATTGGGACTTGCATAGAGTTATGGGAATTGGGACATGCATAGAGTTATGCGAATTGAGACTTGCATAGAGTTATGCATATTGGGACTTGCATAGAGTTATGCGTATTGGGACGTGTTATGGGAATTGGGACTTGCATAGAGTTATGCGAATTGGGACTTGCATAGAGTTATGCGAATTGAGACTTGCATAGAGTTATGCGAATTGGGACTTGCATAGAGTTATGGGAATTGGGACTTGCATAGAGTTATGGGAATTGGGACTTGCATAGAGTTATGGGAATTGGGACTTGCATAGAGTTATGGGAATTGGGACTTGCATAGAGTTATGCATATTGGGACTTGCATAGAGTTGTGGGAATTGAGACTTGCATAGTTATGGGAAGTGGGAATTACATATAGATATGGGAATTGGGACTTGCATAGAGTTATGGGAATTGGGACCTGCAGAGTTATGGGAATTGGGACTTGCATAGAGTTATGGGAATTGGGACTTGCATAGAGTTATGCAAATTGGGACTTGCATATAGTTATGGGAATTGGGACTTGCATAGAGTTATGGGAATTGGGACTTGCATAGAGTTATGGGAATTGGGACTTGCATAGAGTTATGCGAATTGGGACTTGCATAGAGTTATGGGAATTGGGACTTGCATATAGTTATGGGAATTGGGACTTGCATAGTTATGGGAATTGGGACTTGCATATAGTTATGATTGGGACTTGCATACAGTTATGGGAATTGAGACTTGCATAGTTATGGGAAGTGGGAATTACATATAGATATGGGAATTGGGACTTGCATAGAGTTATGGGAATTGGGACTTGCAGAGTTATGGGAATTGGGACTTGCATAGAGTTATGGAAATTGGGACTTGCATAGAGTTATGGGAATTGGGACTGCAAGTTATGGAATTGGGACTTGCATAGAGTTATGGGAATTGGGACATGCATAGAGTTATGGGAATTGGACTTGCATAGAGTTATGCATATTGGGACTTGCATAGAGTTATGCATATTGGGACGTGTTATGGGAATTGGGACTTGCATACAGTTATGGGAATTGGGACTTGCATAGTTATGGGAATTGGGACTTGCATATAGTTATGGGAATTGGGACTTGCATACAGTTATGGGAATTGAGACTTGCAGATTATGGAAAGTGGAATTACATATAGATATGGGAATTGGGACTTGCATAGAGTTATGGGAATTGGGACTTGCATAGAGTTATGGGAATTGGGACATGCATAGAGTTATGGGAATTGAGACTTGCATAGAGTTATGCATATTGGGACTTGCATAGAGTTATGCGTATTGGGACGTGTTATGGGAATTGGGACTTGCATAGAGTTATGGGAATTGGGACTTGCATAGAGTTATGCGAATTGGGACTTGCATAGAGTTATGCGAATTGGGACTTGCATAGAGTTATGGGAATTGGGACTTGCATAGAGTTGTGGGAATTGGGACTTGCATAGAGTTATGGGAATTGGGACTTGCATAGAGTTATGGGAATTGGGACTTGCATAGAGTTATGCATATTGGGACTTGCATAGAGTTGTGGGAATTGAGACTTGCATAGTTATGGGAAGTGGGAATTACATATAGATATGGGAATTGGGACTTGCATAGAGTTATGGGAATTGGGACCTGCAGAGTTATGGGAATTGGGACTTGCATAGAGTTATGGGAATTGGGACTTGCATAGAGTTATGCAAATTGGGACTTGCATAGATATATGCGAATTGGGACTTGCATAGAGTTATGCGAATTGGGACTTGCATAGAGTTATGCATATTGGGACTTGCATAGAGTTATGCGTATTGGGACGTGTTATGGGAATTGGGACTTGCATACAGTTATGGGAATTGGGACTTGCATAAGTTATGGGAATTGGGACTTGCATAGAGTTATGGGAATTGGGACGTTATGGGAATTGGGACTTGCATAGAGTTATGGGAATTGGGACTTGCATAGAGTTATGGGAATTGGGACTTGCATAGAGTTATGGGAATTGGGACTTGCATAGAGTTATGGGAATTGGGACTTGCATAGAGTTATGCATATTGGGACTTGCATAGAGTTGTGGGAATTGGGATTTGCATAGAATATGCGAATTGGGACTTGCATAGAGTTATGGGAATTGGGACTTGCATAGAGTTATGCATATTGGGACTTGCATAGAGTTGTGGGAATTGGGATTTGCATAGATATATGCGAATTGGGACTTGCATAGAGTTATGGGAATTGGGACCTGCAGAGTTATGGGAATTGGGACTTGCATAGAGTTATGGGAATTGGGACTTGCATAGAGTTATGGGAATTGGGACTTGCAGAGTTATGCATATTGGGACTTGCATAGAGTTATGCATATTGGGACGTGTTATGGGAATTGGGACTTGCATACAGTTATGGGAATTGGGACTTGCATAGTTATGGGAATTGGGACTTGCATATAGTTATGGGAATTGGGACTTGCATACAGTTATGGGAATTGAGACTTGCAGAGTTATGGAAAGTGGAAATTACATATAGATATGGGAATTGGGACTTGCATAGAGTTATGGGAATTGGGACTTGCATAGAGTTATGGGAATTGGGACATGCATAGAGTTATGCGAATTGAGACTTGCATAGAGTTATGCATATTGGGACTTGCATAGAGTTATGCGTATTGGGACGTGTTATGGGAATTGGGACTTGCATACAGTTATGGGAATTGGGACTTGCATAAGTTATGGGAATTGGGACTTGCATAGAGTTATGCGAATTGGGACTTGCATAGAGTTATGGGAATTGGGACTTGCATAGAGTTATGGGAATTGGGACTTGCATAGAGTTATGGGAATTGGGACTTGCATAGAGTTATGCGAATTGAGACTTGCATAGAGTTATGCATATTGGGACTTGCATAGAGTTATGCTATTGGGACGTGTTATGGGAATTGGGACTTGCATACAGTTATGGGAATTGGGACTTGCATAAGTTATGGGAATTGGGACTTGCATAGAGTTATGCGAATTGGGACTTGCATAGAGTTATGCGAATTGGGACTTGCATAGAGTTATGGGAATTGGGACTTGCATAGAGTTATGGGAATTGGGACTTGCATAGAGTTATGCGAATTGGGACTTGCATAGAGTTATGCAAATTGGGACTTGCATAGAGTTATGCGAATTGGGACTTGCATAGAGTTATGCAAATTGGGACTTGCATAGAGTTATGGGAATTGGGACTTGCATAGAGTTATGCAAATTGGGACTTGCATAGAGTTATGCATATTGGGACTTGCATAGAGTTATGGATTGGGAGTTATGGGAATTGGGACTTGCATAGAGTTATGGGAATTGGGACTTGCATAGAGTTATGCGAATTGGGACTTGCATAGAGTTATGGGAATTGGGACTTGCATAGTTATGCGAATTGGGACTTGCATAGAGTTATGGGAATTGGGACTTGCATAGAGTTATGGGAATTGAGACTTGCATAGAGTTATGATTGGGACTTGCATAGAGTTATGCATATTGGGACGTGTTATGGGAATTGGGACTTGCATACAGTTATGGGAATTGGGACTTGCATAGTTATGGGAATTGGGACTTGCATATAGTTATGGGAATTGGGACTTGCATAGAGTTATGCGAATTGAGACTTGCATAGAGTTATGCATATTGGGACTTGATAAGTTATGGGAATTGGGACTTGCATATAGTTATGGGAATTGGGACTTGCATAGAGTTATGCGAATTGGGACTTGCATAGAGTTATGCGAATTGGGACTTGCATAGAGTTATGGGAATTGGGACTTGCATAGAGTTATGGGAATTGGGACTTGCATAGAGTTATGGGAATTGGGACTTGCATAGAGTTATGCGAATTGGGACTTGCATAGAGTTGTGGGAATTGAGACTTGCATAGTTATGGGAAGTGGGACTTGCATATAGATATGGGAATTGGGACTTGCATAGAGTTATGGGAATTGGGACTTGCAGAGTTATGGGAATTGGGACTTGCATAGAGTTATGGGAATTGGGACTTGCATAGAGTTATGCGATTGGGACTTGCATAGTTATGGGAATTGGGACTTGCATAGAGTTATGGGAATTGGGACTTGCATAAGTTATGGGAATTGGGACTTGCATAGAGTTATGGGAATTGGGAGTGTTATGGGAATTGGGACTTGCATACAGTTATGGGAATTGGGACTTGCATAGTTATGGGAATTGGGACTTGCATATAGTTATGGGAATTGGGACTTGCATACAGTTATGGGAATTGAGACTTGCAGAGTTATGGAAAGTGGAAATTACATATAGATATGGGAATTGGGACTTGCATAGAGTTATGGGAATTGGGACTTGCATAGAGTTATGGGAATTGGGACTTGCATAGAGTTATGCGAATTGGGACTTGCATAGAGTTATGCATATTGGGACTTGCATAGAGTTATGCGATTGGGACGTGTTATGGGAATTGGGACTTGCATAGAGTTATGGGAATTGGGACTTGCATAGAGTTATGGGAATTGGGACTTGCATAGAGTTATGCGAATTGGGACTTGCATAGAGTTATGGGAATTGGGACTTGCATAGAGTTATGGGAATTGGGACTTGCATAGAGTTATGGGAATTGGGACTTGCATAGAGTTATGGGAATTGGGACTTGCATAGAGTTATGCGAATTGGGACTTGCATAGAGTTATGCAAATTGGGACTTGCATAGAGTTATGCGAATTGGGACTTGCATAGAGTTATGGGAATTGGGACTTGCATAGAGTTATGGGAATTGGGACTTGCATAGAGTTATGCGAATTGGGACTTGCATAGAGTTATGCGAATTGGGACTTGCATAGAGTTATGGGAATTGGGACTTGCATAGAGTTATGGGAATTGGGACTTGCATAGAGTTATGGGAATTGGGACTTGCATAGAGTTATGGGAATTGGGACTTGCATAGAGTTATGGGAATTGGGACTTGCATAGAGTTATGCATATTGGGACTTGCATAGAGTTGTGGGAATTGAGACTTGCATAGTTATGGGAAGTGGGAATTACATATAGATATGGGAATTGGGACTTGCATAGAGTTATGGGAATTGGGACCTGCAGAGTTATGGGAATTGGGACTTGCATAGAGTTATGGGAATTGGGACTTGCATAGAGTTATGCATATTGGGACTTGCATAGAGTTATGCATATTGGGACGTGTTATGGGAATTGGGACTTGCATACAGTTATGGGAATTGGGACTTGCATAGTTATGGGAATTGGGACTTGCATATAGTTATGGGAATTGGGACTTGCATACAGTTATGGGAATTGAGACTTGCAGAGTTATGGAAAGTGGGAATTACATATAGATATGGGAATTGGGACTTGCATAGAGTTATGGGAATTGGGACTTGCATAGAGTTATGGGAATTGGGACATGCATAGAGTTATGCGAATTGAGACTTGCATAGAGTTATGCATATTGGGACTTGCATAGAGTTATGCGTATTGGGACGTGTTATGGGAATTGGGACTTGCATACAGTTATGGGAATTGGGACTTGCATAGAGTTATGGGAATTGGGACTTGCATAGAGTTATGCGAATTGGGACTTGCATAGAGTTATGGGAATTGGGACTTGCATAGAGTTATGGGAATTGGGACTTGCATAGAGTTATGGGAATTGGGACTTGCATAGAGTTATGCGAATTGGGACTTGCATAGAGTTATGCGAATTGGGACTTGCATAGAGTTATGGGAATTGGGACTTGCATAGAGTTATGCATTGGGACTTGCATAGAGTTGTGGGAATTGAGACTTGCATAGTTATGGGAAGTGGGAATTACATATAGATATGGGAATTGGGACTTGCATAGAGTTATGGGAATTGGGACCTGCAGAGTTATGGGAATTGGGACTTGCATAGAGTTATGGGAATTGGGACTTGCATAGAGTTATGCATATTGGGACTTGCATAGAGTTATGCATATTGGGACGTGTTATGGGAATTGGGACTTGCATACAGTTATGGGAATTGGGACTTGCATAGTATGGGAATTGGGACTTGCATATAGTTATGGGAATTGGGACTTGCATAGAGTTATGGGAATTGGGACTTGCATAGAGTTATGCATATTGGGACTTGCATAGAGTTGTGGGAATTGGGACTTGCATAGAGTTATGCGAATTGGGACTTGCATAGAGTTATGGAAATTGGGACTTGCATAGAGTTATGGGAATTGGGACTTGCATAGAGTTATGGGAATTGGGACTTGCATAGAGTTATGCGAATTGGGACTTGCATAGAGTTATGCGAATTGGGACTTGCATAGAGTTATGCGAATTGGGACTTGCATAGAGTTATGCGAATTGGGACTTGCATAGAGTTATGGGAATTGGGACTTGCATAGAGTTATGGGAATTGGGACTTGCATAGAGTTATGCGAATTGGGACTTGCATAGAGTTATGCGAATTGGGACTTGCATAGAGTTATGGGAATTGGGACTTGCATAGAGTTGTGGGAATTGGGACTTGCATAGAGTTATGGGAATTGGGACTTGCATAGAGTTATGGAAATTGGGACTTGCATAGAGTTATGCATATTGGGACGTGTTATGGGAATTGGGACTTGCATACAGTTATGGGAATTGGGACTTGCATAGTTATGGGAATTGGGACTTGCATACAGTTATGGGAATTGAGACTTGCAGAGTTATGGGAAGTGGGAATTACATATAGATATGGGAATTGGGACTTGCATAGAGTTATGGGAATTGGGACATGCATAGAGTTATGGGAATTGAGACTTGCATAGAGTTATGCATATTGGGACTTGCATAGAGTTATGCGTATTGGGACGTGTTATGGGAATTGGGACTTGCATACAGTTATGGGAATTGGGACTTGCATAGAGTTATGGGAATTGGGACTTGCATAGTTATGGGAATTGGGACTTGCATAGAGTTATGAGAATTGGGACTTGCATAGAGTTATGGGAATTGGGACTTGCATAGAGTTATGGGAATTGGGACTTGCATAGAGTTATGCATATTGGGACGTGTTATGGGAATTGGGACTTGCATATAGTTATGGGAATTGGGACTTGCATAGTTATGGGAATTGGGACTTGCATATAGTTATGGGAATTGGGACTTGCATACAGTTATGGGAATTGAGACTTGCAGAGTTATGGGAATTGGGACTTGCATAGAGTTATGGGAATTGGGACTTGCATAGAGTTATGGGAATTGGGACTTGCATAGAGTTATGCGAATTGGGACTTGCATAGAGTTATGCATATTGGGACTTGCATAGAGTTATGCGTATTGGGACGTGTTATGGGAATTGGGACTTGAATACAGTTATGGGAATTGGGACTTGCATATAGTTATGGGAATTGGGACTTGCATAGAGTTATGCGAATTGGGACTTGCATAGAGTTATGCGAATTGAGACTTGCATAGAGTTATGGGAATTGGGACTTGCATAGAGTTATGGGAATTGGGACTTGCATAGAGTTATGGGAATTGGGACTTGCATAGAGTTATGCATATTGGGACTTGCATAGAGTTATGCGTATTGGGACGTGTTATGGGAATTGGGACTTGAATACAGTTATGGGAATTGGGACTTGCATAGAGTTATGGGAATTGGGACTTGCATAGAGTTATGCGAATTGGGACTTGCATAGAGTTATGCGAATTGGGACTTGCATAGAGTTATGCGAATTGGGACTTGCATAGAGTTATGGGAATTGGGACTTGCATAGAGTTATGGGAATTGGGACTTGCATAGAGTTATGCGAATTGGGACTTGCATAGAGTTATGGGAATTGGGACTTGCATAGAGTTATGCATATTGGGACTTGCATAGAGTTGTGGGAATTGGGACTTGCATAGATATATGCGAATTGGGACTTGCATAGAGTTATGCGTATTGGGACGTGTTATGGGAATTGGGACTTGCATACAGTTATGGGAATTGGGACTTGCATAGAGTTATGGGAATTGGGACTTGCATAGAGTTATGGGAATTGGGACTTGCATAGAGTTATGGGAATTGGGACTTGCATAGAGTTATGGGAATTGGGACTTGCATAGAGTTATGGGAATTGGGACTTGCATAGAGTTATGGGAATTGGGACTTGCATAGAGTTATGCATATTGGGACTTGCATAGAGTTATGCGTATTGGGACGTGTTATGGGAATTGGGACTTGCATACAGTTATGGGAATTGGGACTTGCATAGAGTTATGGGAATTGGGACTTGCATAGAGTTATGCGAATTGGGACTTGCATAGAGTTATGCGAATTGGGACTTGCATAGAGTTATGGGAATTGGGACTTGCATATAGTTATGTATTGGGACTTGCATAGAGTTGTGGGAATTGGGACTTGCATAGAGTTATGCGAATTGGGACTTGCATAGAGTTATGGGAATTGGGACTTGCATAGAGTTATGCATATTGGGACTTGCATAGAGTTGTGGGAATTGGGATTTGCATAGATATATGCGAATTGGGACTTGCATAGAGTTATGGATTGGGACTGTTATGGGAATTGGGACTTGCATAGAGTTATGGGAATTGGGACTTGCATAGAGTTATGGGAATTGGGACTTGCATAGAGTTATGGGAATTGGGACTTGCATAGAGTTATGGGAATTGGGACTTGCATAGAGTTATGGGAATTGGGACTTGCATAAGTTATGCGAATTGGGACTTGCATAGAGTTATGGGAATTGGGACTTGCATAGAGTTATGCATATTGGGACTTGCATAGAGTTATGCATATTGGGACGTGTTATGGGAATTGGGACTTGCATACAGTTATGGGAATTGGGACTTGCATAGTTATGAGAATTGGGACTTGCATATAGTTATGGGAATTGGGACTTGCATACAGTTATGGGAATTGAGACTTGCAGAGTTATGGGAAGTGGGAATTACATATAGATATGGGAATTGGGACTTGCATAGAGTTATGGGAATTGGGACTTGCATAGAGTTATGGGAATTGGGACTTGCATAGAGTTATGGGAATTGGGACTTGCATAGAGTTATGCATATTGGGACGTGTTATGGGAATTGGGACTTGCATACAGTGATGGGAATTGGGACTTGCATAGTTATGGGAATTGGGACTTGCATATAGTTATGAGAATTGGGACTTGCATACAGTTATGGGAATTGAGACTTGCAGAGTTATGGGAAGTGGGAATTACATATATATATGGGAATTGGGACTTGCACAAAGTTATGGGAATTGGGACTTACATATAGTTATGGGAATTGGGACTTGCATAGAGTTATGGGAATTGGGACTTTCATAGAGTTATGGGAATTGGGACTTGCATAGAGTTATGGGAATTGGGACTTGCATAGAGTTATGGGAATTGGGACTTACATAGAGTTATGGGAATTGGGACTTGTATATATTAATGGGAATTGGGACTTGCATAGAGTTATGGGAATTGGGACTTGCATAGAGTTATGGGAAGTGGGAATTACATTGGGACTTGCATACAGTTATGGGAATTGGGACTTACTATGCATTCAGTAACAACAACCATTGATTTGAAGAATTTCTGTTTGCCAGTATATTTTTTAAACTTATCCATATGTGGTAGTAAATAGTCCCTGATAATCGAATAATTTCAGGCAAATAACCGGTGTCATATAGAATATTGACCCACCAAAATAATGACCCCCCTTATAGAATAATGACCCCCCCATCCCCAAAGCCTACAAAAACAATGTTATCAATATATTTTATTAATAATTGTATAAGCTATCAAATTAACAATAAAATTATATTGAATTTATGTATGAAAAAAGACATACACTCAACTTAATTGGTATTTGAAACCATGCAGCTCAAAATAAATACCATAAAATAGCACAGTACTAACCATTCTTATCATATTCATGCATGTTCTCTTAAACTTTCCAGAAAATATATAATATGCTGTTAACCATTATAATTCTGACTGGTGTGGCTAACTAATTTGTCCACAGGTGTGAACATCCCCATAATAAAGCAATAACACCTTATTGTTGGAGCACTGCAATCAACTGTGACACTTCCTGTGTTACATGTTTTATATCATTCATAATACATAATATTTTATTATTGTATGAGCAAGAACAGATAACATTATGTTTTATAACGTGTGCCTCCCAATGCAAGAAACTTTTCCATGCCATAGAATAATGACCACCTGTATGTATGTAAACTATATGAGAGAAGGGGGTCACTTTTCCATGCCGTAGAATAATGACCCCCCTGTATATTAACTATATGAGTGAAGGGATGTCACTTTTCCATGCCATAGAATAATGACCCCCCTGTATGTAAACTATATGAGTGAAGGGGGTGTATATCTATGATATAGATAGTGACCCCCTCCCACTCATATAATCTATTCATATGGGGGTGATTATCCTCTGATATGGATAGTGACCCCCTCCCACTCATATAATCTACACATATGGGGGTGATTGTAATATGATATGGATAGTGACCCCCTCCCACTCATATAATCTAAACATAGGGGGTGATTATCCTATGCTATGGATAGTGACACCCTCCCACTCATATAATCTACACATATGGGGGTGATTATCCTATGATATGGATAGTGAGCCCCTCCCACTCATATAATCTACACATATGTTGGTGATTATCCTATGATATGGATAGTGACACCCTCCCACTCATATAATCTACACATATGGGGGTGATTATAATATGATATGGATAGTGAGCCCCTCCCACTCATATGATCTACACATATGTTGGTGATTATCCTATGATATGGATAGTGACACCCTCCCACTCATATAATCTACACATAGGGGGGTGATTATCCTATGATATGGATAGTGACCCCCTCCCACTCATATAATCTAAACATAGGGGGTGATTATCCTATGCTATGGATAGTGACACCCTCCCACTCATATAATCTACACATATGGGGGTGATTATCCTATGATATGGATAGTGAGCCCCTCCCACTCATATAATCTACACATATGTTGGTGATTATCCTATGATATGGATAGTGAGCCCCTCCCGCTCATATAATCTACACATAGGGGGGGTGATTATCCTATGACATGGATAGTGACACCCTCCCACTCATATAATCTACACATATGGGGGTGATTATCCTACGATATGGATAGTGAGCCCCTCCCGCTCATATAATCTACTTATATGTTGGTGATTATCCTACGATATGGATAGTGACACACTCCCACTCATTTAATCTACACATAGGGGGTGATTATTCTATGACATGGAAGTGACCCTCTGACTCATATAGTTTACACACAGGTAGGTCATTATTCTATGGCATCGAAAAGTGACCCCCCTCACTCATATAGTTTACATAATTATAGGGGGACATTATTCTATGGCATTGGAAGTTTGACCTGCCTTCACTCGGATAATCTACATATAGGGGGGTCATTATTCTATGGCATGGAAAAGTGACACCCCTCACTCATATAGTTTACATAATTATAGGGGGACATTATTCTATGGCATTGGAAGTTTGACCTGCCTTCACTCGGATAATCTACATATAGGGGGGTCATTATTCTATGGCATGGAAAAGTGACACCCCTCACTCGTATAGTTTACATACAGAGGGGTCATTATTCTATGGCATGGAAAAGTGACCTACCCTCAATCAGATAATCTACATTATGGGGGTCACATTCCACATGTATGCATGGAACAGTTTCTTGCACTGAATACATAGGGAGGCACACGTTATAAAGTATAATGTTGTCTGTCCTTGCTCATACAATATTAAAATATTACTTATTATGAATGATATAAAACATGTAACCAGTGTATTGGGAACACAGGAAGTGTCACTGTTGGTTGCAGTTCCCTAAAAATAAGGTTTTATTGCTTTTCACACCTGTGGCAAACAAGATAAGGCTTAATATGATCCACAATAGTCAGAATTACAATTGTTAACAACATATTACATAATTTTGCACATTTTCTGGAAAGATTAAGAAACTATGATTAAACATGATAAGAATAGTTTGCTATAATAAGTGGATAACATATTAATTAAATTTGTTAAAGAAATATACATCAATTTCTGCTGTAGAAGCATCCATAGTGTGAGTGTGTTTTTCAATTATTTATCATCACTACTGGTTTCCCATATGAGCGAAGCCTCCTGAAGAGATCAAGTCATTTTAGATTTTTGGAGGATAGTGCAATGATACAGACAGAGACCAATTCCAGGGGGTCATTATTCCATGGCATCGAAAAGTGACCCTCTCTCATAATTGTAGTCTATACATAGAGGGTGGGGGTCATTGTTCTTATTTGTTTTATGTTTGTCTTTGTTTTATGTTTGTCTGTGTAAATAGTATGCATTATGTGAACCTCCTAGTTATACAGCACCCACCACCTCATGATCATCTTTAGAAATTGATAAGAGACAAATTATCTGCATACTTCTTTTTCAGATTCAATATATTTATGTTATTCTGTACATCGTTAAATCAAAATATACAGTGCTAACTAACATTTAATTATAATAAATTCAATATTTTCCCACTATATATTGCTATTTGCAAGGGGGGTCATTTTTCCGCAAGGGGGGTCAATATTCTATGGCTGAATAATGACTCGCGGGTCATCATTTTGAGGGGGGTCAATATTCTATATGACACCGGCACAATATTTGTAATCACTGTATCCTGCTAGTGCATATTTAGCATTTTATTGATCTAAGCAGTTGATTTTCAACAAATAAAGCATGAGTCACAAACAACATGTATATTTCAAATGTGTATTGCAAACTGTCAATGTCATGCCATGACCTATAACAATCCTTCCAGATGATATTACATGTGTGGACATATAAGAAATTACAAACCTGTGTTAGTGGTCACTTCCATTAAGCAGCCAACCTGTATTAAGCAGCCAGTTTCCCAATTCTCAATTGGTTGTTTTATTATATATTTGACCTCTATTAAGCCACCTGTGTTAAGCAGCCACTTTCTCTGACTCCCTTGGCTGGCTGCTTAAGACAGGTTTGACTGTATGTGATTGGTGTATTACACTGAATACAGGCAAAGTTATAATATATGTTACATTGTTTTATTTACACTACACAAGTTATATGTTATATTTCGGGTTTTACGCCTGCATCAGCACCATTTTGGGCTATATCGCCGGTGGACAGTTTACCTAACACCTTTCCTGGGCAGGCTCCAGCGGTTAACCAGTACTTGGGTGCACCAACCTCCGTAAGAAACTGCCAACTTTTTCATATAAATGAGACACGGTCGTCACACTACACAAGTACATTTGTATATATCCCCATAGTGACTTATTGCATTCATACAATCATATGGATGCAATTTACCAATGGTAAGCAATGGATATTAAAGCAGTGAACTCCATCACCATAGAACGCCAGGAATTCACTCCGCACATATCGTACCAGAACACTTTTAATATTTTGCTATAAAGATATTTATCTCATGTAATTATTTCATACACTACAGTTTGCTTGGAAAAATTACGAATATCTATTTATCATATTAAAAAGATTAACCAAAATATTTACCATCAATAGACATCTAGTTCCTTCAAGCTGTATAATTAAATTTCTTCTCATATAACCGCATACCTGTAAAAACAATCACAGTTTCACATGTAGTTTCACAATTAGACTGAGAGAAAGAAAAACACTTGTAGAAACATAATTATTCTCCGGGAATGAATGCTTGCCGGAGGTTATTTTCTGGTTCTTGCTTGCCTCTAAGAGTCTATAGGAAATGAATGCTTGCTGGAGGTTATTTTCTGGTTCTTGCTTGCCTAGAGTCTATAGGAAATGAATGCTTGCTTGCCCCTAAGAGTCTATAGGAAATGAATGCTTGCTGGAGGTTATTTTCTGGTTCTTGCTTGCCTAGAGTCTATAGGAAATGAATGCTTGCTGGAGGTTATTTTCTGGTTCTTGCTTGCCTCTAAGAGTCTATAGGAAATGAATGCTTGCTGGAGGTTATTTTCTGGTTCTTGCTTGCCTCTAAGAGTCCATAGGAAATGAATGCTTGCTGGAGGTTATTTTCTGGTTCTTGCTTGCCTAGAGTCTATAGGAAATGAATGCTTGCTGGAGGTTATTTTCTGGTTCTTGCTTTCCTAGATTCTAAGTCATGCTGGAAATTAAAACCCAATGCATGTTGGGATTGAAACGAAGATGAAAATACTATACATACTGCTCCTGCTATACATTGTCAACATGTCTGCAAACTAGAAATAAGGGGGGGGGGTCTTTGTGACTGAGCCAGATGTTCACTTCAAATCACTTGCCTCTCATAGCTGTAGGTGTCAAATACTATCATGTGAGCAAGCTATCCAGCTGGCTTACGGAAGGTTGGTGGTTCTACTGAGGTGTACACCCACCCATGACTGCTCGCACAGGGTCTACTTCACAATAACATCTTGATTAACACATAAGATCAATGGAAGAGAAACACGCTCTAACTGGTTTTATTAACCAAAAGTACAACCATTATAATTTGAAATTAACATTCACACAATTTAGACATTAGCTCTCAGGAAGACGGTGCCCATATAAATAATATACAGTGGTTGTTATATAGAGGTGGTTGGTTCTCAAATAATATACAGTGTTGTTATATAGAGGTTGTCGGTTCTCAAATATTATACAGTGTTGTTATATATAGGTTGTCGGTTCTCAAATATTATACAGTGTTGTTATATATATGTGGTTGGTTCTCAAATAATATACTCACATTGTGCAACTATGCACTACACATTGTGTGACTATACACTACACATTGTGTCACTATGCACTACACATTGTGTGACTATACACTACACATTGTGTCACTATGTACTACACATTGTGTGACTGTACACTACACATTGTGTGACTATACACTACACATTGTGTGACTATACACTACACATTGTGTAACTATGTACTACACATTGTGTCACTATGCACTACACATTGTGTGACTATGTACTACACATTGTGTGACTATACACTACACATTGTGTGGCTATGCACTACACATTGTGTGACTATGCACTACACATTGTGTGACTATGCACTACACATTGTGTGACTATGCACTACACATTGTGTGACTATGCACTACACATTGTGTGGCTATGCACTACACATTGTGTGACTATGCACTACACATTGTGTGACTATGTACTACACATTGTGTGACTATGTACTACACATTGTGCGACTATGTACTACACATTGTGTGGCTATGCACTACACATTGTGTGACTATGTACTACATAGTATGTGACTATGTACTACATAGTATGTGACTATGCACTACACATTGTGTGACTATGCACTACACATTGTGTGACTATGTACTACACAGTTTGTGACTATGTACTACACAGTGTGTGACTATGCACTACACATTGTGTGACTGTACTTGTGTGACTATGTACTACACATTGTGTGACTATGTACTACACATTGTGTGACTATGTACTACACAGTTTGTGACTATGTACTACACAGTTTGTGACTATGTACTACACAGTTTGTGACTATGTACTACACAGTATGTGACTATGTACTACACAGTATGTGACTATGTACTACACATTGTGTGACTATACACTACGCATTGTGTGACTATGCACTACACATTGTGTGACTATGTACTACACATTGTGTGACTATGCACTACACATTGTGTGACTATGCACTACACATTGTGTGACTATGTACTACACAGTTTGTGACTATGTACTACACATTGTGTGACTATGCACTACACATTGTGTGACTATGCACTACACATTGTGTGACTATGTACTACACAGTTTGTGACTATGTACTACACAGTGTGTGACTATGCACTACACATTGTGTGACTGTACTTGTTTGACTATGTACTACACATTGTGTGACTATGTACTACACATTGTGTGACTATGTACTACACAGTTTGTGACTATGTACTACACAGTATGTGACTATGTACTACACATTGTGTGACTATGCACTTGTGTGACTATGCACTTGTGTGACTATGCACTACACATTGTGTGACTATACACTACACATTGTGTGACTATGCACTACACATTGTGTGACTATACACTACACATTGTGTGACTATGTACTGCACATTGTGTGGCTATGTACTACACATTGTGTGACTATGTACTACACATTGTGTGACTATGCATTAATTATGAGAATCTTGAGAAGGCATTGAGAATGAGAAGATTGAGGTGTTGGTATGGTTGGGACAATTAAATCACTTTAAATACTAGTGTTTTTCGAGATTTACTGACGTCACACAAACTTATTTTAGTAACCTTAATTATATCCAAAAGTCATTATAATGCTTACGAATTATTCCTAGGTTGTATACATTGTACTCTTCACATTTCAAGTGTTTTTATTTTAGAACGATTGCGAAACAAGTTTTAGCAACTTAAACAGCTTGTTGGCACGAATGAAAGCGTAAATGTGGTAATTCGTGTGGGAGGAAACCGGAGAACCCGGAGAAAACCCGCCAATGACCTGTTCCAGTCTGGCAACTGCCGTACCATCTGACATACTACCTGGTCCGAGGATCAAACTCAGGTTGCATTGGTGAGAAGCGAGTGCACTAACCACTGCGCTAATCGGACATTATTAAAGCAATATATTTAATAGTTTTTGAGAAATGGCCAATTTGGAGAAATTTTATTCTAAAACATGCATTATTTTGGTGGGATAAGTTGCTTTGGGGACTAGGAACACCCCTAGCTTGAAACAATATTCGTTTCCATCATCGCTAAAATGACTGCTATGTCTCACAGCGGGCAAGACAAAACTGTCAATGCGAAGTCTAAGCTTTCTCTTGAAAGAAATTATTGGTAAAACTGGTCAATATTTTCGCTTAACCCATTCAACACCAAGTAACTCACATGGACTGGTCCGTGATATTTTTAGACCAATAAATTAATAACAAAATTACATTTGGATCAGTTCATTTATCAAAATGGGTAATTTTTTTTCTAAAAATAGTTATATTACTTGAAAAAAGTGCAGATCCTGATGAGACGGCTCGTTACGAGCCGGCTCATCTGGATCTACACTTTTTTGTAAGCCAATTTAGAGGTCAGTGGTGTTGAAAGGGTTAATTGATATGCCAATGATTTCTCCCAATACAGATATGATACAGATTCCAACTGAATTCATTCTTTTGTTATTATTAATTATAAATTATTATTTTTATGTAAGTTTATTTAACGTCGCTACCAGTTGTCCATTTGAGAGACGGGCAGTTACTAGTAACCTAATAACACCTTTCCTGGGCAGGCTCCAGCGGTTAACCAGTATTTGGTGCACCAACTTCCGTAAGAAACTGCACACTTTTTCATATAAAAGAGACACGGTCTGAGCGGAGCTCGACCACGTCACCATCAGTGATGATAGGTTACAGTGGTATACAAGTCAACGACTTTAATCACTCAGACCATGGAGGAGAACTCAATTTTGAAATTGGTACATTCATTTAGTAAAATATTATCAAATACCGGTATCTATATAGTGTACCACACCTTGCATATATTGCATTAACCCATTCAACACCAAGTAACTCACATGGACTGGTCCATGATATTCATAATCCAATAAATGAATCAGAAAATCACATTTGGACAAGTTCATTTATCAAAATGGGTAATTATGTCTAAAAATAGTCATATCACTGGCAAAAAGTGCAGATCCTGATGAGACGGCTCATCTGGATCTACACTTTTTTGTAAGCCAATTTAGAGGTCTGTGGCGTTGAAAGGGTTAAGCAAACTAACAGAACAGGATTACAATCTATACAACTAATACTAGTGTTTCTGGGCAAGTTTGGTGAAAATCCAACAAGGCGTTTTGGACAAGCATTGTGTTACAAAAATGTAAAAATGGCTATAAATTCGCACAAAATCATCCAACCGGAACTGGATTACAATGCAAAACTGTAGACTTCATACTGAGCCTTCATGCCAAGTTTCGGGAAAAACCAACATGGCGTTGACATGAAGCGCAGACACGCTTTATGTTAAAAATGTTCAAATGGCCGTAAATCCACAAAATATCATCCAATCGGAATTGAATTACAATATACACAACCAATCATCATACTGATGCTTCATGCCATGTTAGGTGAAAATCCAAAATGACATTTTGGAAATGAAGCAAAGACTGTTGAAGCTTTGTGCTATAAAAATGTTCAAATGGCTGTAAATCCACAAACAATCAATCAACCGGAACAGGATAACAATTTGCACAACTACACTGATGCTTCCTGCCAAGTGTGATGAAAATCTAACACATGGTTTTGGAGATAAAATGCGGAGAAGGTAAAATCGGATGGCCAGACGGCAAAGGCAAAAAATGTAAAATCGGATGGCCAGACGGCAAAGGCAAAAAATGTAAAATCGGATGGCCAGACGGCAAAGGCAAAAAATGTAAAATCGGATGGCCAGACGGCAAAGGCAAAAAATGTAAAATCGGATGGCCAGACGGCAAAGGCAAAAAATGTAAAATCGGATGGCCAGACGGCAAAGGCAAAAAATGTAAAATCGGATGGCCAGACGGCAAAGGCAAAAAATGTAAAATCGGATGGCCAGACGGCAAAGGCAAAAAAATGTGTCTATAACACTTAATGGGGGAGAAATAATTATTCACTCCTTAGAATATAATATTATAGGTGTGCAGCATATTCTAAGTAAACATTGGTTAGGGACTTTAAGAATAGGGACTTTAAGAATAGCAATGCACAATCTTACAACACTATAGTATCTCTGACTCCATGTTTGCATAAATCTTGACCTAACTTGAATGTTTTACAAGGGTTCTAAACCATTGAATGCATTTTGTAAAGAATTTATCTACAAGATAAATGTCAGGGAAAGCAAACACTTGGTACATATATCCGCATTATTTCAACAATCATCGTCAATGAATTGTCAGTAACAAAGTCACAATCAGAAATGATCATTATTGTAACACAGTTATTGCTTGTCATTTTCATATCCAGTAAATCATTCAACCGGAACGGGATTATAATTTGCAAAACTAGACATAATACTGATGCTTCCTGACAAATTTGGTGAAAAAGAGGTTTTGTAAATGAAGCGAAAACAAGGTAATATCAGTATGCAATTACTTCATTGCTCTGTACCGAACATAATGACGTTTTGACAGAACATAATGACGTTTTGACCGAACATAATGATGTTTTGACAGAACATAATGACGTTTTTTGACCGAACATAATGACATTTTGACAGAACATAATGACGTTTTGACAGAACATAATGATGCTTTGACCGAACATAATGACGTTTTGACAGAACATAATGATGCTTTGACAGAACATAATGATGTTTTGACAGAACATAATGATGTTTTGACAGAACATAATGACGTTTTGACAGAACATAATGATGTTTTGACAGAACATAATGATGTTTTGACAGAACATAATGACATTTTGACAGAACATAATGATGCTTTGACAGAACATAATGATGCTTTGACAGAACATAATGATGTTTTGACAGAACATAATGATGTTTTGACAGAACATAAAGATGTTTTGACAGAACATAATGATGTTTTGACAGAACATAATGACGTTTTGACAGAACATAATGATGTTTTGACAGAACATAATGACGTTTTGACAGAACATAATGACATTTGGACAGAACATAAAGATGTTTTGACTGAACATAATGACGTTTTGACAGAACATAAAGACGTTTTGACAGAACCTTTGACAGAACATAATGACGTTTTGACAGAACATAATGACGCTTTGACAGAACATAAAGACGTTTTGACAGAACCTTTGACAGAACATAATGACGTTTTGACAGAACATAATGACGCTTTGACAGAACATAATGACGTTTTGACAGAACATAATGATGTTTTGACAGAACATAATGACGTTTTGACAGAACATAATGACGTTTTGACAGAACAGAACATAATGACGTTTTGACAGAACATAAAGACGTTTTGACCGAACATAAAGACGTTTTGAACGAACATAAAGATGTTTTGACAGAACATAATGACGTTTTGACAGAACATAATGACGTTTTGACCGAACATAAAGACGTTTTGATTGAACATAAAGACGTTTTGACTGAACATAATGACATTTTGACAGAACATAAAGATGTTTTGACCGAACATAATGACGTTTTGACAGAACATAATGACGTTTTGACAGAACATAATGACGCTTTGACAGAACATAATGACGTTTTGACAGAACATAATGACGTTTTGACCGAACATAATGACGTTTTGACAGAACATAAAGACGTTTTGACCGAACATAATGACGTTTTGACAGAACATAATGACGTTTTGACAGAACATAATGACGCTTTGACAGAACATAATGACGTTTTGACAGAACATAATGATGTTTTGACAGAACATAATGACGTTTTGACAGAACATAATGACGTTTTGACAGAACATAGAGGTTTTGACAGAACATAAAGACATTTTGACAGAACATAATGACGTTTTGACAGAACATAGCGACGTTTTGACCAAACATAATGACATTTTACAGAACATAACAACGTTTTTACAGAAAGTAATGATGTTTTACAGAACATAACAACAATTGCAAAATAATGAGATTTGTACAGAGCACTAAGTAATTGCACACCATAAGGCAGCTATGGTGTTCCATAGGGAGACATAATTATAATTAACTGTACACCGATCAATTATTCTGTCAATTATATATTTACAATATATATATTATATCCCGGCTGGCAACATCACAATGTGCACATCACAGCCAAGACACTGTCCAGAGCAGAATCTTAAATGACAGGAATCTTCAATTTGTCAATCTCTCAACTGAATCCCACAGGGATCTTGACTTCATTTGTATTGGAGCCAAGAACACAAACGGAAGTGACACAGACCAGACAGAAACAGCAAACTGCCTGGTCAGTTTCCATGATGCTGTTGGATGTCAAACACTGAGGTGTGTGGCTTTAAAGAGAGCCTCATTTGCAAAGATTTGTCTCCAAGCCTATGTAGAAAGTGCCTCCAGTTTTATTACACTGATCATCTTATACCAGCTTACACTGATGGCTGACAGGTGGCGAGGGTGAAGGAACCTAACCAGCAACAACTTATACTATAATAACTGCACCAAATTTAAACGTTTCAACACCACAGACCTCTAAATTGGCTTACAAAAAAGTGTAGATCCAGATGAGCCAGCTCGGCAAGGCATTTAAATTCCACATTGCCTCTTCCCTCTACCTTGTGGTGATGGATTCCATCAGGAATGAGGTCTCGAGACTGATTAATATAAGTTGTAAGAACTTGTTTCGCAATCGAGCTAATATAAATAAAGACAATTTGTTATATCAGGTTGTAGAGTGAATTTTGAAAATACTGATCCCATGCATAGCACCAATTTAAAATCCCCCTCGTGTATTTACTAGAAATGCGCTGCATACTGAACTATTCTAAAGGAGCTCATGTTATTATGGTCATATGTTTCCATTTCCAATAACAAATTAATTAGATTTGAAATATATGTCCACAAATAAACTCCAGCAAAATTAGTATTTGTAAAATCACTTCCCTTCATGGATATTATTAATTTACAAATTCACCCATAACTTTGTAAATGGTGGTTTACACTAGACTTAGATTTATGGGCGATGTTTTGCTATTTATTCCATAAATAGATTATTGGATATCCATAAATCAATTATTTGATATTCATAATTTGATTTTTGGATATCCATAAATGCTGAATAAATAGAACAGCGTGCCTCGAAATATGGATATCCAAAAATGGAATTATGGATATTCAAAAATAGAATTATGGATATCCAAAAATCGAGTTTTGGATATTAAAAATAGCTTGTAATTATGGATATCCATATATCGAATTATGGATATGCAATAACTGAATTATGAATATCCAAAAATCGTATTATGGATATCCATAAATACTGAATAACTAACAAAACTGTACCCTATATAGATTTGCATACAAGTGATAGTTTTATTTTCAATTCGGAGAAAATAAATTAAGTGACAGACTTTATGAATATTGAGACACAAATATTCAAAGATCTCCAACTCCATTTTCGGGCCATATTTCATGCATGATTTTGTGATTTAGAAAAAGACTTTGGGAATATTTCTACTCATATCACTCGATACCTGAGATTAATTAAACATTACATGGATTTATCAGCCGTTTTAACAAACTTACCCCCATAAAATTCGTCGGTACCAAGTGTGGCCTCCCTGACTTGCTATCACTGCATGCAGTCGTCGCCTCATGGACCCACACATATTACGTAGGAGATGGCGTGCGTGGAATGCGAGCCCACTCGTCACGAAGAGCATTTGTCAATTCTTGGATGTTTTGCGGCTGTGGGTTACGTCGACGTAAACGACGTCCAAGGACGTCCCACATGTGTTCAATTGGGTTACAATCGTTAACAGGCCATGGCAGAATATCAATATTATTGGCCATGAGAAAGTTTCTGGTAAATATGGCTGTGTGGGGACGCGCATTGTCATGTTGAAATGTAAGGGCATTGCTGAAACATTGGAACGACCACAGGACGAATAACTTGGTTTACATACTCTCTGGCGTTTAAATTCCCATTAATAACCACCAGGTCAGTTCTAAAGGTGTGGTTTATCGCTGCCCAAACCATTACACCACCACCACCAAAACTGTTGTGCTCCAGCACATAATTACGTCGACGGTAAATGCGAACACGTCCGTCGGCAAAGGAAACATTAAAGCGAGATTCGTTACTAAAGACAACATCACACCAACGTCTTCCGATGTTGTCGTGAGCCCATTGCCGACCTTCCCGAAGTTACAAGCAGGCTCCACGTTCACATCATCATTACACCACGGTACGGCCGCCTGCACGATATTCCACGCTCCAGGAGACGTCTCCTTACTGTATTCCGACATACATTCCTTCCGCGATTTCCTATGACCACCGATGTTGTGGATTGCGCTGTTACGAAACGGTTTCGCAGGTGACGTTGACGTATGAAATTATCCTGTCGTACAGACGTCACACCGTGTCGGGGCCTATCAGACAGGCTCCCTGTTGCATTTACCCGTCGGACAAGACGCACTATTGTCAATCTTGCAATATTAAAGCATCTTGCCATGTGACTTTGAGAAAGTCTGCTTTCAAACATGCCCAAAATTCTTGCTCTTTCTTCGTTATTTTGACCGACATAACCACGTGGTGAAAGCGCACGGGATGCACGGGCAAAAGGTGTGATGAGTCATGGCTTTAGCCAACAGGACAAACTAAGGTGACATTTCATGCTTCGGTAGATTAGAGAAGAAAAAACACTACAGTAGGCAAATAGTGACATACATATCGTGGGTATGTACAAAGTTATCGCACTTTTTCTGTGAGGCGTTTTTAGTGGAGGTCAGTATATATACAATGACCAAAACAGATTTAAACATATACCTTTTAAGCTTTTAGTAGCGAAATACATAAACATTATACAAATCTTATGCAATTCCATGCACTCTTAACAGTATGCAAATTCAATAATCATGATAACATTTCTTAAATATATTAAATCCATCATAATAAATAAATTATAAAGAATAAACCTGTAGTCAGAATCAAGCAGCATATCAACCATGTCACAGTATATATCTTACCACCAGAGACAACCATGTCACAGTATATATCTTACCACCAGAGACAACCATGTCACAGTATATATCTTACCACCAGAGACAACCATGTCACAGTATATATCTTACCACCAGAGACAACCATGTCACAGTATATATCTTACCACCAGAGACAACCATGTCACAGTATATATCTTACCACCAGAGACAACCATGTCACAGTATATATCTTACCACCAGAGACAACCATGTCACAGTATATATCTTACCACCAGAGACAACCATGTCACAGTATATATCTTACCACCAGAGACAACCATGTCACAGTATATATCTTACCACCAGAGACAACCATGTCACAGTATATATCTTACCACCAGAGACAACCATGTCACAGTATATATCTTACCACCAGAGACAACCATGTCACAGTATATATCTTACCACCAGCAACCATGTCACAGTATATATCTTACCACCAGAGAAAAAACTCAAACCGACATGTCACATGTGTAAGAAGTGAGGATGAAATTGTCTCATCTATACTGTAGCAAACATTGAATACACACATACCAACCACCAACCACACATCTCATCTATCTGTAGCAAACATTGAATACACACATACCAACCACCAACCACACATCTCATCTATCTGTAGCAAACATTGAATACACACATACCAACCACCAACCACACATCTCATCTATCTGTAGCAAACATTGAATACACACATACCAACCACCAACCACACATCTCATCTATCTGTAGCAAACATTGAATACACACATACCAACCACCAACCACACATCTCATCTATCTGTAGCAAACATTGAATACACACATACCAACCACCAACCACACATCTCATCTATCTGTAGCAAACATTGAATACACACATACCAACCACCAACCACACATCTCATCTATCTGTAGCAAACATTGAATACACACATACCAACCACCAACCACACATCTCATCTATCTGTAGCAAACATTGAATACACACATACCAACCACCACCACACATCTCATCTACTGTAGCAACATTGATACACACATACCAACCACCAACCACACATCTCATCTATCTGTAGCAAACATTGAATACACACATACCAACCACCAACCACACATCTCATCTATCTAAAGCAAACATTGAATACACACATACCAACCACCAACCACACATCTCATCTATCTAAAGCAAACATTGAATACACACATACCAACCACCAACCACACATCTCATCTATCTAAAGCAAACATTGAATACACACATACCAACCACCAACCACACATCTCATCTATCTGTAGCAAACATTGAATACACACATACCAACCACCAACCACACATCTCATCTATCTAAAGCAAACATTGAATACACATATACCACCAACCACACATCTCATCTATCTAAAGCAAACATTGAATACACACATACCAACCACCAACCACACATCTCATCTATCTAAAGCAAACATTGAATACACACATACCAACCACCAACCACACATCTCATCTATCTATAGCAAACATTGAATACACACATACCAACCACCAACCACACATCTCATCTATCTGTAGCAAACATTGAATACACACATACCAACCACCAACCACACATCTCATCTATCTAAAGCAAACATTGAATACACACATACCAACCACCAACCACACATCTCATCTATCTGTAGCAAACATTGAATACACACATACCAACCACCAACCACACATCTCATCTATCTAAAGCAAACATTGAATACACACATACCAACCACCAACCACACATCTCATCTATCTGTAGCAAACATTGAATACACACATACCAACCACCAACCACACATCTCATCTATCTAAAGCAAACATTGAATACACACATACCAACCACCAACCACACATCTCATCTATCTAAAGCAAACATTGAATACACACATACCAACCACCAACCACACATCTCATCTATCTAAAGCATTTAATCTATGACAAAATCACAGTTTCAATGAATGCTTGCAATTATTGTCTATATCTCTTGTTTCAATTTCAAAGATAAATGTAAACAAGAGGGTTATGTGGTATAGATTTCTTTACTCACTAGTTAATTTTACACTTGCCACCAGGCAGGGTTATTTATCAAGTTTTCTCCTAACACAGTCAGGGTAGAATCCCGCCATGTGTGGAGCCTGCTGGTAATAGCACCCGTCAAAGTACCCATTCACCATATTATGGTTATTTCCCAAGCTGATTTTGAGGTGGGTTACCATTTTTCGTTTTTCCCAGACATTGCGGGAGGATGGTTGGGACAGTTCATATGATGCTGGAGTTATAAATGACTGGTGGGTTACCAAGCGCGTAGCTAGGCCTAAATATGGATTACGCACCATCCCCGCTATATGATCTCAGGTGACTTTTGCCTACTATGAACATCAGCTACAATCAATATAATTATAATGACATTTCGTTCATGTCTGCTTTCTTGTGAATGATCAATGTTTGTGTCCCCCCGTATACTCCCTTACGATCCAGTTTTTATTGCATTTTTCGCATTTATTTAATTTTCAGTTTCAGGAACTGTCAAAATAAATCTTACGCACGTGCGTACATACGTAAGCCTAGCTACGCGCCTGTTTACAATGATTACTTGGGACTTGATAAATAATTTATTTGTATACAGTCCTCAACCGATTGAATATATGCATAATTGTGCAATAATGTTATATTAAGTACAAACTTTATGATCAGAGAATTTAAAGGATTGCTAAAAATGGCAATTCAATGCATCTTTAGGTCAGACGGTGTTATTGATATAGTGGTCTGGAATTGGTTGAAAAAGTGTAGGGAAGCCCTTATGAGTTATTGATACATGAACTGATTGGCTGAGTAGGTATTGTCACAAATAGTGAAAATGACTTCTAAATATTAAAATACAATATATGAGCTTCATTTTGGAATATTTAAAAATATTTGCAGACTATTTGGTGACAAATAAACAGCATATTATAAATGCAGGTGTCAGTGCAACATTCACCACCAAATTACCTTCAGAGTAGGGGGTGGGTGCCTTTAGTGGGAAATTCAAAAACACGCAATTGGTCAAATTTGACATTTTCATGTGGCCATTAATCTGTTGAAAACTACTGTCTTTTGTGCCAAACTATTTTTGTGGAAAATCTAATGGCACTGTGTGTTATAATGGTGGCCTATGGAAATTGCAATAGCGGTGTCTGACCATAATTGAATGTAGAGCTGAATCTGGAGGACCAAGTAGCAGTTTAGCACATTCCCTTCAATCACTTTTGCAGTGAAAGAGTTAAAATGTTACTTCTGAAATGGTTAGATCTCTGGTCTGGCCGAGTCAGGTTTTTACTGCCAAAGTGATTGAAAGGAATGTGCAAACAATGTAGATCAGATCAGATTAGTCACAGCGTAACATTGCATCTGATCAGTTTATTCACTAATGTTGCGTTTGTACAGAAAGGGAGACAATCCTGTTGAAATGCGTTTAATAATCATGGAAACATAATTGTGTTGCAAGCAGTGTTCATTCTAGGATGCACCTAGGACGCACCTAGGACGCACCCTTGCGCCAATATTTGATGAATAGATCAAAAAGAATTTCTTAAATCGGTCGGTCCGGCACAACAAAATCTTCTAGTTTTCAAATTCGCCAATTTCAGGCTTCACGAAAATAAAACTGCAGAAATAAATCAAGCGCGCCATGTAGGCAGGCACTGTCTAGTCTGGTACCCGGTATTTCGTGTCGTTCACTTCACAATAGAGTTGGCGGGTACCTTTTGTTACGAAAATTAATGAAGTAGAACAATTGCCGAACTACCGAAGCGTAAAAAGCGAAATATTCTCTACTTTTTCAGTAAAAAATTTAAATTATCTGCCGTAACGGCTCAATCCGAAGCTGCTGCTGGACCCAACATGAATATACAATCAGTGACTGAGTCGTCCGATACCGAGTCACTGTCTGTTGAGTCCTTTCTCACCCAAAACCCGAATGAATCTAGCGCTGATTCTGAAATGAACCGGTGTTCGCAAAATGATAGCACGGAGCGTGATTGGACCCATTCTAACACCGAGTGTGAACGGTTGAAGTGCATCCATGCAGAACCGGTGAGATATCTGTAAATGGATATAGTGGTAAGAATAAAGATCCATTTTTATTTGGTTTCATATTTGAATTCTGGTCCCAGTATATTGTTTTGGCCCCTAATATGTTGCCTCTAACCCTAACCCTTCAGTTCTCATCCTGGAATGAACACTGTGCAAGTGTTTTTTATGTTGAAAATATGACGACAGTTTCATCCACTTTTATTCAGTAGAAAAGGGGTGTAACTTTGCAAAGATTATAACAGGAGTTGAGGAACCTGAATAATTATGTTACTTGTTGAAGTGAATAAATGTGAGAGGCTTCATACAAAGTATATCCAGTACGTTGAGAGATAGCTTACATACAATGTGTGATGTCAACACATGGGTGAACCTCACTATAGCATACTTCATTTGGTTTATTGATTGGAGTCCGCCTCCATGGTCTAGTGGTTAAGGTCGCTGACTTGTATACCACTGTAACCTATCATCACTGATGGTCACGGGTTCGAGCCCCGCTCAGAACGTGTCTCATTTATATGAAAATGTTGGCAGTTTGTTACGGAGGTTGGTGCACCCAAGTACTGGTTAACCACTGGAGCCTGCCCAGGAAAGGTGTTGTTAGGTAAACTGCCCGTCGGCAATATAGCCCAAAATGGTGCTGATGCAGGCGTAAAACCCGAAATATAACAAAACATTATTGATTGGACTCCTTTTATTTTTATTTTTTCAGGTCCAAAATGACACCATTTATTTGCAAGATATGTAATATAATAAAGATATAAATGCAACATGTGTCTGGTACAGGACCTAATCCTAATCTCAAGAGTGAAACATGCTGTATTCCCAGAGTGCATCCATAGTGCAGCCGGTCCTGTGATTGTGTCTATCTCCACTTATGAGGCTCCAACCCCAGCTGCGACACCCTTCTCAGGATACCATCGACGAGGCTCCAACCCCAGCTGCAACACCCTTCTCAGGATACCATCGACGAGGCTCCAACCCCAGCTGCGACACCCTTCTCAGGATACCATCGACGAGGCTCCAACCCCAGCTGCAACACCCTTCTCAGGATACCATCGACGAGGCTCCAACCCCAGCTGCGACACCCTTCTCAGGATACCATCGACGAGGCTCCAACCCCAGCTGCGACACCCTTCTCAGGATACCATCGACGAGGCTCCAACCCCAGCTGTGACACCCTTCTCAGGATACCATCGACGAGGCTCCAACCCCAGCTGCGACTCCCTTCTCAGGATACCATCGACGAGGCTCCAACCCCAGCTGCGACTCCCTTCTCAGGATACCATCGATGAGGCTCCAACCCCAGCTGCGACACCCTTCTCAGGATACCATCGACGAGGCTCCAACCCCAGCTGCGACACCCTTCTCAGGATACCATCGACGAGGCTCCAACCCCAGCTGCGACACCCTCTCAGGATACCATCGACGAGGCTCCAACCCCAGCTGCGACACCCTTCTCAGGATACCATCGACGAGGCTCCAACCCCAGCTGCGACACCCTTCTCAGGATACCATCGACGAGGCTCCAACCCCAGCTGCGACACCCTTCTCAGGATACCATCGACGAGGCTCCAACCCCAGCTGCGACACCCTTCTCAGGATACCATCGACGAGGCTCCAACCCCAGCTGCGACACCCTCTCAGGATACCATCGACGAGGCTCCAACCCCAGCTGCGACACCTTCTCAGGATACCATCGACGAGGCTCCAACCCCAGCTGCGACACCCTTCTCAGGATACCATCGACGAGGCTCCAACCCCAGCTGCGACACCCTTCTCAGGATACCATCGACGAGGCTCCAACCCCAGCTGCGACACCCTTCTCAGGATACCATCGACGAGGCTCCAACCCCAGCTGCGACACCCTTCTCAGGATACCATCGACGAGGCTCTAACCCCAGCTGTGACACCCTTCTCAGGATACCATCGACAAGGCTCCTACCCCAGCTGCGACACCCTTCTCAGGATACCATCGACGAGGCTCCAACCCCAGCTGCGACACCCTTCTCAGGATACCATCGACGAGGCTCCAACCCCAGCTGTGACACCCTTCTCAGGATACCATCGACGAGGCTCCAACCCCAGCTGCGACACCCTCCTCAGGATACCATCGACCGACTCATGAGAATGAATCACAAAGAACTCATTTATTATTGGTAAAATCCTCTAAAAATAAACTATTTCAGCAAAATGGAGATTTATATAGCTATCATTTCATGAGTTATCAGTAAAGTGATGGAACACATCAAAGAAACAGTATCTTACACATCAATTATATGGACTAAACCGCATAGATCTGCCTATTTGTCCATTAGGCGAGCTAACAAATATAACCACTGAAGCATGCACCTTGGCCTACCTCAATGTAAATAAGGGCCCTAATTATAGATAGACATATGAATGATCCCATATGTTAACCTGTAACCTGCTGGATAATTCTGTGCAGTCTGGTCTGACTCTATACTGATATGCTGTTTGCAAAAGCGACTTTCGGCATTGGCAGGTTACGGGTTAACATACTGTCACTTTCCATTACAGACTGTCACTTTCCATTACAGACTGTCATTTTCCAATACAGACTATCATTTTGCATTATTGACTGTCATTTTCCATTACATACCGTCACTTTCCATTACAGACTGTCGTTTTCCATTACAGACTGTCACTTTGCATTACAGACTGTCATTTTCCATTACAGACTGTCATTTTCCAATACATACTGTCATTTTCCATTACAGACTGTCACATTCCATAACAGACTGTCATTTTCCAATACAGACTATCATTTTGCATTATTGACTGTCATTTTCCATTACATACCGTCACTTTCCATTACAGACTGTCATTTTCCATTACAGACTGTCATTTTCCAATACATACTGTCATTTACCATTACAGACTGTCATTTACCATTACAGACTGTCATTTTGCATTACATACTGTCATTTTACATTACAGACTGTCACTTCCCATTACATACTGTCATTTTCCATTACAGACTTCATTTACCATTACAGACTGTCATTTTGCATTACAGAATGTCATTTTCCATTACAGAATGTCATGTTGCATCACATACTGTCATTTTGCATTATGGACTGTCATTTTGCATTACAGACTGTAACTTTCCATTACATACTGTCATTTTGCATTACAGACTGTCACTTTCCATTACAGACTGTCATTTTGCATTACAGACTCACTTTCCAATACATACTGTCATTTTGCATCACAGACTGTCACTTCCCATTACAGAATGTCATTTACCATTACAGAATATCACTTTCCATTACAGACTGTCATTTTGTATTACAGACTGTCACTTTCCATTACAGACTGTCAATTTGCATTACAGACTGTCATTTTGCATTACAGACTGTCATTTCCCATTACAGAATGTAATTTACCATTACAGAATATCACTTTCCATTACAGACTGTCACTTTCCATTACAGACTGTCAATTTGCATTACAGACTGTCATTTTGCATTACAGAATGTCACTTTCCATTACAGACTGTCATTTTCCATTACAGACTGTCATTTTCCAATACATACTGTCATTTTCCATTACAGACTGTCATTTACCATTACAGACTGTCATTTTGCATTACATACTGTCATTTTGCATTACAGACTGTCACTTCCCATTACATACTGTCATTTTCCATTACAGACTTCATTTACCATTACAGACTGTCATTTTGCATTACAGAATGTCATTTTCTATTACAGAATGTCATGTTGCATCACATATTGTCATTTTGCATTATGGACTGTCATTTTGCATTACAGACTGTAATTTCCATTACATACTGTCATTTTGCATTACAGACTCACTTTCCAATACATACTGTCATTTTGCATCACAGACTGTCACTTCCCATTACAGAATGTCATTTACCATTACAGAATATCACTTTCCATTACAGACTGTCATTTTGCATTACAGACTGTCACTTTCCATTACAGACTGTCAATTTGCATTACAGACTGTCATTTTGCATTACAGACTGTCACTTCCCATTACAGAATGTAATTTACCATTACAGAATATCACTTTCCATTACAGACTGTCACTTTCCATTACAGACTGTCAATTTGCATTACAGAATATCACTTTCCATTACAGACTGTCATTTTGCATTACAGACTGTCACTTTCCATTACAGACTGTCAATTTGCATTACAGACTGTCATTTTGCATTACAGACTGTCACTTCCCATTACAGAATGTAATTTACCATTACAGAATATCACTTTCCATTACAGACTGTCACTTTCCATTACAGACTGTCAATTTGCATTACAGACTGTCATTTTGCATTACAGAATGTCATTTTCCATTACAGAATGTCATTTTGCATCACATACTGTCATTTTGCATTGTGGACTGTCATTTTGCATTACAGACTGTAACTTTCCATTACACACTGTCATTTTGCATTACAGACTGTCACTTTCCATTACAGACTGTCATTTTGCATTACAGACTCACTTTCCAATACATACTGTCATTTTGCATCACAGACTGTCACTTCCCATTACAGAATATCACTTTCCATTACAGACTATCATTTTGCATTACAGACTGTCACTTTCCATTACACACTGTCATTTTGCATTACAGACTGTCACTTTCCATTACAGACTGTCATTTTGCATTACAGACTCACTTTCCAATACATACTGTCATTTTGCATCACAGACTGTCACTTCCCATTACATAATGTCATTTACCATTACAGAATATCACTTTCCATTACAGACTGTCATTTTGCATTACAGACTGTCACTTTCCATTACAGACTGTCAATTTGCATTACAGACTGTCATTTTGCATTACATACTATCACTTTCCATTACATACTGTCAATTTGCATTATAGACTGTCACTTTCCATTACATACTGTCAATTTGCATTACAGACTGTCATTTTGCATTACATACTGTCACTTTCCATTACAGACTGTCAGTTTGCAATATGGACTGTCATTTTCCATTACAGACTGTCATTTTCCCATACATACTGTCATTTTCCATTACAGACTGTCATGTTCCATTACAGACTGCCATTTTGCATTATGGACTGTCATTTTGCATTACATACTGTCACTTTCCATTACATACTGTCACTTTCCATTACAGACTGTCATTTTGCATTACAGACTGTCATTTTGCATTACAGACTGTCATTTTCCATTACATACTGTCACTTTACATTACAGACTGTCATTTTGCATTACATACTGTCACTTTCCATTACATACTGTCATTTTACATTATGGACTGTCATTTTCCATTACAGACTGTCACTTTCCATTACAGACTGTCATTTTGCATTATGGACTGTCATTTTGCAATATGGACTGTCATTTTCCATTACAGACTGTCATTTTCCATTACAGACTGTCACTTTCCATTACAGACTGTCACTTTCCATTACAGACTGTCATTTTGCATTACAGACTGTCATTTTGCTTCATGGAAGTCGTGATAGCGCAGTGGTAGCATGTTTACTAATGGTGTGAAAGGCCCGGAGTCCGCACCCAGCTGTAGCCGTTATGATTTTGCTCTTAGGCAAGACATTTAAATTCAACATGTCCTCTTCAGGTCTAGAGTGAACTACTATTGTAAGAACTTGTTTCGCAATTGAGTTAAACTTGTATAAACATAACATTGCATTACGGATTGTCACTTTTGCATTACTGGTTTAATTTGTATTATGGACTGCCATTTTGTATTACGGATTGTCACTTTGCATTTACATGACTATGGGGAAACTATCAAACTTGCAATTTTAACATTGTGACATTTTTCATTACAGCCTATTTACTAAAATATGATGTTCAGTTTATCATAATATGGTGGAGTACTTTAGAATACATAATTATACATTCAACATGTGCCAAAATGTCTTCAAACAATTAATTGAATCTATTAACTTTATCTATTAACCCATTCAACACCAAGTAACTGACATGGACTGGTCCATGATATTTTTAGACCAATAAATTAATAACAAAATTACATTTGAATCAGTTCATTTATCAAAATGGGTAAAAAAATTCTAAAAATAGTTATATTACTTGAAAAAAGTGCAGATCCTGATGAGACGGCTCGTCACGAGCCGGCTCATCTGGATCTACACTTTTTTGTAAGCCAATTTAGAGGTCTGTGGTGTTGAAATGGTTGTGTGTGTGTTTTACGTTTATTTATCGTCGCTACCGGTTGCCCATATGAGCGACGCCTCCTGAAGAGATTAGTCATTTTAGATTTTGGAGGGTAGTGCAATGATACAGAAAGAGACCCATTACAGAGTCTCCTCTGGTTCTTTTACGTGCACGGTGTACAGCACCGACACGAGACCTCGGTTTAACGTCCCATCTGAAAGACTGTTAATTTTATTAGGGTCAGACGGGGGATCGAACCCGCGCTCCCTGGATTACCAGTCCAGCGTGTTACCACTAGACTACAGATCCGTCTGTAGTTGAAATGGTTAAGTTTCACAGATCCTATTCATATATCCTACATCTCATGGATGAGCACATCCATTCAGCAATTTATCCACTAGCTATTTAAAACAAATGGTTAATGGACAACATACAGTATCATTTTCTTCCTACACAATTCATCAAACAAACATTATTTCACTATTATCCACACTTGTTCTCAATATAAATCACTTTATCTGACTGATATTATCTACGATATATCCCTTGGTTAGATATATATTAGTTAGAAATAAACAACATGGTTCTCTACTCTTTATGAATTACTTTTACAGACCAACTGCACAGGGTCAATTATACTCGCAGTAAATGCAATACTTTTTAAAAAATATAGTTTTTACCACAGGTTCTGTTTTGGATTTGGAGTCACACCACAGGAGTCTGAAGCTTCACATGTTAACTGCAATCTGGATCAAATAAATGCTATAAATAGTTAAAATAATTGTAGCAGCCGACAATTCATTAATGTCTTTTTCAAGATTTGTAACTGAAAACTCATCGTTACGACACATTTCTAATAGTTGACTGTTATTTCCATTGCTAGCATGCAAAGAGTTTACTATTATCAAATTCCAATGGAGAATAGATAATTTTCAGTAAATTATTTTTTGGCATAGACCATATTCATTTCATGCAAAATGATTCAATTTACGTTTCTTGCCAATAGCAAATATTTAGATAGTATGGAAACAATATGGAACAGTAGGCCCTATTTCTCTGAAACTCAACTCCATTGCAATGCCACTTTTGACTCTAGGACCTCCATTCTCCCATAACAAACTTGGCAGAGTTCCACTATTCAAAGATTATTTACCACAACTATTAATGGGTGTCCAGGGTGATTATTCGCCCATTATTATTTTAGAATTTTGTCATGACCTCTCATGCATTAAACATGCTTACTGATCCTTCATGCCAAGTTTGGTGAAAAACCAACAAGGTGTTTTGGAGATGAAGTGCAGACATGTTGCCACAACGAGCACCATGTTCATTAGAAACCAGCTCTCTATTTGGAAGACGATGGCCGGAATATGTGGAGGTTGACAACAGTCAAGGCTACCTTAGAGGATAATACAAGTGGTTGACAATATCTCATCAGACAACAAAAGGAAGCAAGAAGAAAACAACGCCAAAAGAACAATCGAAAAAACACCAAACAACGAACCTATGGAGGGGTCGTACTTACCCGGAAATCTGCAATCAGCTCTCAAGCAGTTCAAAGCATCAAAGAATTTAGCATCAGATGGAGTGCTCTCCTACCTGGGCAATACAGCAACTTGCAAACATGAGCTGTGCCGGTGTCATATAGAATATTGACCCGCCAAAATAATGACCCACGGGTCATTATTCTATAGGAAAAAGTGACCCGCGGGTCCATATTCTATTATAGAATAATGACCCCCCTTATAGAATAATGACCCCCCCCTCCCCAAAGCCTACAAAAACAATGGTATCAATATATTTTATTAATAATTGCATAAGCTATAAAATTATCAATAAAATTATATTTAATTTATGTATGAACAAAGATATACACTCAACTTAATTGGTATTTGAAACAATGCAGCTCAAAATAAATACCATAAAATAGCACAGTACTAACCATTCTTATCATATTCATGCATGTTCTCTTAAACTTGCCAGAAAATGTGTACAACTGTCAACAATATAATATGATGTTAACCATTATAATTCTGACTGGTGTGGCTAACTAATTTTGCCACATGTGTGAACATCCTCATAATATTAGGCATTTCTAACCTATTCTGATGACGAGTTGAACATCAGATGACGATAAAATATTGGGGATTTTCTCAAGTTTATTGTACAATATAAAATGAATGCATGACTGTAGCAAGCATGACTGTAGCAAGCATGTAACAAGCATGACTGTAGCAGGCATGACTGTAGCAAGCAAGGGGTTACTTATGTTGTTAGGCGTGAACTGTACATTACTGTCCTTTGTAGTTGGCATGACTGTGTAGGATTCTATATGGACTGTACATTACTGTCCTTTGTAGTTGGCATGACTGTGTAGGATTCTATATGAACTGTACATTACTGTCCTTTGTAGTTGGCATGACTGTGTAGGATTCTATATGAACTGTACATTACTGTCCTTTGTAGTTGGCATGACTGTGTAGGATTCTATATGAACTGTACATTACTGTCCTTTGTAGTTGGCATGACTGTGTAGGATTCTATATGAACTGTACATTACTGTCCTTTGTAGTTGGCATGACTGTGTAGGATTCTATATGAACTGTACATTACTGTCCTTTGTAGTTGGCATGACTGTGTAGGATTCTATATGAACTGTACATTACTGTCCTTGTAGTTGGCATGACTGTGTAGGATTCTATATGAACTGTACATTACTGTCCTTTGTAGTTGGCATGACTGTGTAGGATTCTATATGAACTGTACATTACTGTCCTTTGTAGTTGGCATGACTGTGTAGGATTCTATATGAACTGTACATTACTGTCCTTTGTAGTTGGCATGACTGTGTAGGATTCTATATGAACTGTACATTACTGTCTTTGTAGTTGGCATGACTGTGTAGGATTCTATATGAACTGTACATTACTGTCCTTTGTAGTTGGCATGACTGTGTAGGATTCTATATGGACTGTACATTACTGTCCTTTGTAGTTGGCATGACTGTGTAGGATTCTATATGGACTGTACATTACTGTCCTTTGTAGTTGGCATGACTGTGTAGGATTCTATATGGACTGTACATTACTGTCCTTTGTAGTTGGCATGACTGTGTAGGATTCTATATGAACTGTACATTACTGTCCTTTGTAGTTGGCATGACTGTGTAGGATTCTATATGGACTGTACATTACTGTCCTTTGTAGTTGGCATGACTGTGTAGGATTCTATATGAACTGTACATTACTGTCCTTTGTAGTTGGCATGACTGTGTAGGATTCTATATGGACTGTACATTACTGTCCTTTGTAGTTGGCATGACTGTGTAGGATTCTATATGAACTGTACATTACTGTCCTTTGTAGTTGGCATGACTGTGTAGGATTCTATATGGACTGTTGCCTTCTATTTATCTGGGTTAGCCATGCCAGTAAAATGAAAACCCCATACATCCATGCCAACGTGTAACGACAATAATTCAAAGAAAAGAAATCGGATATAGCCATACTATTTTATTTTATTTCTTAAAGAATCAGTTCCATTTGCTTGCGCCTACACACAATGAAACACATATGGACACAGTTTGGGATAACATATTTCTGGGGTTTCTTCACACAGTACCACAGGGATTCGGCACGTTTGGGGGTACTAGTATATATATTTAAGTACAGGGATTCTACTCTGTGGGCTGTCAGATTTCGCATCGATCAGTAAAATGGCCCTATCTGAGACAATTTTGTACAAAGCTGTCCAAATATAACGCCTATCCCGAGTCTTTATATTGTTCTTCAAATAAAACACAACTTTAAGCTGCATGCATGTATACTTTGCAAACAATTGCCACAAACATTGGCCATAGCAGGTCACATTTCCGTACTAGGACACGGGTTCTGTCAGCAACAAAAACAAATCTTCGTCGGGAGAGTTTTAACTGTGAATAACATTATCAATAAAATGTGTTTCCACTAACGTGTAGGTTTATTCGGCAAAAATGTACGTCAAAAAGAGATTTCGTAGCATTTTCAATTTGTTTTGAAAAATTCTAAAGCGGCGCAATTCGCGTTGAAACGAGCGTTCTGATTGGATTATGATTATTCTTCATATATAAAAAAACATCTTGTTTCATTCTAATAATCCAATCAGTGCCCCGACTAATACCGTTATTGTGGTTCCATTTCTTGTCGATACATTTGATGGGACGTTCCATCTATAACAACCACAGCCATGTGCAGTTTAGCCCATGTACTCTCCATAGCCATTCAACCATTGTCGGCCAAACAACAAAATGCCTTAACTTGTCATAAATCAGTGGGATAATATGTCTGACTTCAAGACTCACAGTGCCAACACTTACACCAAACATAGTGGCCAACACATGGTATGTTGGATACGTTCTTGCCCAAATCATAAACAATAATGGTATGTTCCTTGCTGACAGCAAGACGGTAGTCTAAAGGATATATATATAATTTACACATCCCCAATCATGATAACCAGCCCGTGCCAGTACAGGATGATAACCAGCCCGTGCCAGTACAGGATGATAACCAGCCCGTGCCAGTACAGGATGATAACCAGCCCGTGCCAGTACAGGATGATAACCAGCCCGTGCCAGTACAGGATGATAACCAGCCCGTGCCAGTACAGGATGATAACCAGCCCGTGCCAGTACAGGGTGATAACCAGCCCGCGCCAGTACAGGGTGATAACCAGCCCGCGCCAGTACAGGATGATAACCAGCCCCCGCCAGTACAGGATGATAACCAACCCGCGCCAGTACAGGGTGATAACCAGCCCGCGCAGAAGGTGATAGCCGGCCAGTACAGGGTGTAACCAGCCGGCGCCAGTACAGGGTGATAACCAGCCCGCGCCAGTACAGGGTGATAACCAGCCCGCGCCAGTACAGGATGATAACCAGCCCGCGCCAGTACAGGGTGATAACCAGCCCGCGCCAGTACAGGGTGATAACCAGCCCGCGCCAGTACAGGATGATAACCAACCCGCGCCAGTACAGGGTGATAACCAGCCCGCGCCAGTACAGGATGATAACCAGCCCCCGCCAGTACAGGATGATAACCAACCCGCGCCAGTACAGGATGATAACCAACCCGCGCCAGTACAGGATGATAACCAACCCGCGCCAGTACAGGATGATAACCAACCCGCGCCAGTACAGGATGATAACCAACCCGTGCCAGTACAGGATGATAACCAACCCGTGCCAGTACAGGATGATAACCAACCCGTGCCAGTACAGGGTGATAACCAACCCGCGCCAGTACAGGATGATATCCAACCCGCGCCAGTACAGGGTGATAACCAACCCGCGCCAGTACAGGATGATAACCAACCATGGCCAGTACAGGGAACCAGCCCGCGCCAGTACAGGGTAATAACCAGCCCCCGCCAGTACAGGGTGATAACCAGCCAAGAGCAGACGGCCGTGCCCCATGGAAGGCAGGTAACCAGGTCGCCCGTGCTCCTTAAAGAGCGGCCGGTTGTCGTGCTACTGCAGCCGGAGATCGTCGCGACATCACTGCGAATCTAAGTTCTGACGATGACGAAATTCCTTAGTCAAGAGACACAAGACCGTAGTCGCGCAGAACCGACTGGCGGATATAATACGCCCCTTTCCTTTCCCTCCCCGTTCGAGCCCTTGTGAACCCCACCCCCAGCCGATTTTCGATACGCGTTTCAACCGGCAATGTTTTTGCATGATCCTCGATGGAGACGGCGGTGATGCGGATTCTACCGTGAGGACCAGCGGAAGAAAACCGGAAAATTCTTGAAAGTGGTGGAGGATGTGGTCCTAAAAAGGGCCCATTTTCGAAGAAAAAGTAACACCGATACAGGACTTGTACCTTGGTAGAAAGAAGATGTCTCATCGGAATGTCCCCCCCCGGAAGCGGCGTAGCAACATACACTTCTTAGAGAAACCAGTCGCCCACATGCCTCGGCGGAATGTCACCGGAAGCGGCGTAGCAACATACACTTCTTAGAGAAACCAGTCGCCCACATGCCTCGGCGGAATGTCACCGGAAGCGGCGTAGCAACATACACTTCTTAGAGAAACCAGTCGCCCACATGCCTCGGCGGAGATGACTAAATAAAGCTAT